>CM046064.1:33638401-33666650 GCA_025215515.1 Schistosoma japonicum | reverse complement strand
GGGGAAAATTAAAAGAACAGAGGTTGCAAGAACTCACTTTTCGTGGTAATCTATTTCAAGATACTCAGAAATTCCTTTTGCACGGACGAATCCAGATTCATACAACGATAGCAGCTGCTTCTGTCTATTGTATAAGTATGGTATTGTTATGTCTGTTTATCATTTAGAATGCAGTATCAGGGTTCACCGAATAACCACTGTCCATGGACGCCTTTTCCTGTGGTATTACCAGGTAATCTAGAATCATTTAATACCTAATTCTTCTATATATCTCATGAACTTCTTTTTAATAATAACCTCTTTGTTTCTTTAAATGTACGTGCTACTGCAAATGTATATAAAACTGCTAAATACAACTGGAAGTAACTTAGGTGATCTATTGTCTACGTTAGATTCTCTAGTCAATTCTTATATTGAGTAGGTGATATCAATATTTACAGTATGATATGTCAGTTCTGTGCTGGTCTGCAATCGGGAACTATTTCTCGTGCTAAAACCTTATAGTCTGATTGGTCGATTACTGAGCATATTATTCTTTGGAACTGTGATTTGTTACAGAAACATATTTGAATTGAGATGATTATCTTTTTGTGGATATTGGTAATTTCGTTGATTGATGTTGGCACGGTACCATTGAAAACCAGGGAGCATGGGACAGCTATTTTATTCTAGTGTGAAACTCCTCAGCAGTGCGCAACCTAGATCCCTCACTAGGGGGTTCATGTTGACGGCGAGCGCCCGACCCTCTGCACCACTGAGTCGGCAACTAATGGTAGAAATCCCACTTCCATCAGTTCGTCAAATATATAGCTCGACATTCATCCATTGTCATTGGTGAGAAGTTCCACACAACAACGAAACAGCTGTCCAGTGCTACTTGGTTTTCTATGGTATGCTGCCAACATCAATCTGCGACATATTCAATCAACTAATTAAACATATCTGCTGATTTAGAATGCTTTTGTATAAAGTTTACTTGAAAACAATTTTTGACTAAAGGTTCAAGAATGATTTCTACCTTATTTTTCAATGAATCTTTGAAATACTATCTAATTAATTTCAAGAACTTTGTTTTAACTAAATCTCCTTTATAAGAGATTAAATTGTATCTATTAAAATACAAATAATAATCTGTTCAAGAAGTTTTATAATGAATAACTTGTTAAATCAAACTATCTTTATTTCTTGTTATCATGAAGTTCAAGTAATTTGAGAAAATCAACTATACAAAACATATTGTAACTAAATAAATGAAAGATTTTACAATAAGTTTGTAAACCTACTTAAGACAGTCAGTCAGTTACAACGCAGAACATGGTACATGCGTACATCAATTCAAGTTGCCATGCCCCGATTAGCAGATAGAGATCAAATTGTCCAACCAAATCCCAAAGTAGGGGACGTAGTAACGGAGTAAGTACTAATGGTAAGGTACAAAGATCAGAGATAAGATTTTAAACAAAAA
The DNA here is from genome assembly GCA_025215515.1 of Schistosoma japonicum. Taxonomy (NCBI): domain Eukaryota; kingdom Metazoa; phylum Platyhelminthes; class Trematoda; order Strigeidida; family Schistosomatidae; genus Schistosoma; species Schistosoma japonicum. Next base: position 33,665,185 of record CM046064.1, on the reverse strand, counting down.
AAGTGATTCAGTAAAGAGAAAATTATGATGAGCTCAAAAACTAGAATTAAGAGGAAGATAAGGAGTGGATGTACCTGCGCCATTGCCAATGATTTTGAACCATATCACCTACAGTCTCTAACCATTTGTTACGATCATCGCGTGGGCACCAATCAGGTAGTTTGCATCTATTAACTTGGCTCAGCCCAATTGTCAATGACTTCATGGATTGGTGTCATGTCTTCGTTTGGCCACCCCTAGCTTTCTTCAGCCTACTCCCACAACAGACAACATTGCTCGTCGAGGTAGACGGTATTAAGGCATACGTAACGCATGTCCTAACCACCTCAGCTGGCGAAGATTCACTATTTCAACAATAGCCTTACCGAATTTACCTAGTACTCTATTCCTAACCCATGCATTGCTTACTCGGTGGTCCCAGCAAACACGAGGAATGTTTCGAAGACATCTATGATCAAATACTAGAAGCCTACGAATATCCTCTATCCTCAATGGCCATGTTTCACATCCATACAGTGAAACGGATCTAATTGCTGGGCAGTAAAGGCGTCATTTCGTCATTAAACGAATGTCTCGCCTACGCCACAAGTGACTAAAATTGGTAAAAGCCAATCGGACCTTAAGTATACGAGCCAAGATTTCATCAGACACTAGACCATCAAGACTAATGAGGCTCCCAAGATAAGTAAAGCACTTAACGCATTCAATTACTTCGCTCTCTATCAATAACTATGGTACCGAATTAAGCCAATCCTTAAGCAACCTTTTGCATTTGGATGGGGGAGAATCGCATCCTACTTAAGACAGGAAGATTATTACAAACTTCTCAAAATCAAATGTTTATAACTACTTTGAATGTATTAACTGAATACACTACATACAATGTATTGTATGAATATAAGAGATCAATATATAAATCAACACTTGATAATATTCTAATTCATACCAACATGTATACATATTCATAGTGATATTATATCATGTTTATAGTTATGATTTGATTTGTAACAATCTAATCACTATGATAACAAATAACTATTTCAATTATATGCATAATTTAGTTATTAACATTCATTTAATTTAATATCATGAATTGATCTATGAATTAGCATAATCACTAAGAATAACTGTTTCATTCTATACTGAAACTCTTCAACTCTTTAGTAATTCATGATAATTAATTTTTGTTATTCTAATTCAAGGCTATCAAAATTAACATTCAACAATCTTTACAATATTCAATTATTAAAGAAATACTGATTTAATTGTTTCATTTATGCATACATTTACATTGTTATAGTTATACATCATCATCTATCTATGTCATGTTTATCTATTGAATTGTTTTCTTTTAAATAGATGAATTCTACATAGATTTTTTTCTAAATAGACATTAGATATATTGTACTTAAAGTAATTATCAAATCAAAATAGTTATTTCGTCGTCGTCGTCGTCATCTTCTTCGTCGTCTTCTTCTTCTTCTTCTTTTCATTCATTCATTCATTCATTCATTCAATCTATCTGTCTATTCATTAATGATGATAAAATAAAAAGAAGAAAAAAGTTTCATTTTATTTGTATCTTATACAATTTGAATAGTGTACACATAAAAGTAACCAAAGTAAATTAAAACAAATCAAATTGATAGAAGATTGATGAATGTTCAATGTTATTTATTAATTACACTTTATGAATAGAAGTTTTAAGAAATTTTTATTTTAAATTGTATTTTGAAAGGAAAGAAAAATGAATATACATAAATAAAGGTATTTTTGTTAAGCAAAAAGAAGAAGAAGAAGATAATAACAAAGATATCAATCACTTTTCTTAGTAATTAACATATTTGGTTGATGTATTTAAACAAATAAATGAATAGATTGTGTAAGATAATTGAATTGAGAAACAAGTCTGTTGAAAGAATTGAAATGGATTAATTGTGTGTGCGTGTGTGTGTTGAAACATTTCATTCCTGACATTGTATATACATTGTTGAATGGATTACTTTATGTTAATGGATAATCTCTTCTTAATGGTATTGTATTCTACAAGATGGATAATTGAACCATTTACAAAGTTATCATCATCTGATGGCATAATACTCATTGATTATTCAATGTAAATATTTCTATTGTTATGAGAGGTTAGTGGTCTGTAACAGTGAATGAAATTAAGTGAAATAGGTTAGAAGAAAATCAATTTGTTTACATTTGTAGTTTTCCAATGTTTGTACATGTTGAATAGAATGAAACTGAGACTTCTCGCTAAATTTTCTATAAATATCTTGTTGGTATATTGGATGATTAAACAAGAACAACTAAATTTCAAAATTGTGTTTTAAAAAACTTTCAGATACTTTAGTTGTGTCTAAAGTAAACATTTTAATTCATGTCATTATGATATCTCTCGTGTCTTATACGCTCGTTTTGTACAGTAACTTTTGCTATGTCATTTCGCATATATAAACTATGGTTAATTGATTGTGTACAAGTTACCTCAGTTCACTACTACTGTCTCCGTTGCTTTGTATTAATGTAAATGACTTAATCGGCTGACTGAGTAGTCTAGTTTGTGTTTATATATAAAGGAGTGCTTGGAATATAACATGATTTCGTTTGGTTGATTTATCAGCTTGTTTTCTTCGTATTCTGATCTGGGATAAAGTGGGCATCGGGAAGAAATACAGGAATTGACTTGGCACTCTCATTGGTGTTTACTATTGTAACTTCGTGTGTACAAGGTCATATCAATCTATTAGTCGTACTTTGCCATCATAACAGACTTTCTTTGTCATCATGACATTTATATTTATAGGTATATAAATGAAAATGCAACATCTTTAACATTTTAATTGTGTTAAATATAGAATATAAGCATTTTTAAAGTAACACATACACTTTACATTAGTCAAAGTTTACATTGGAATGGTTCCTATAAATCTCAACAAACTATTCAGAAATTATGAAGCAGTCAAATACATTCTGTCTAATCATTGTTTGATAAGAGCTTCCAGATCCTTCACGTGTGGTATCCCGGTTGGATAATAGTTGAAACTGCTACTTGTGAATTGGATGACTGTAATGATGATTTTATTTTTGCAGAAAACTAATAATACCCGAGTATTTGACACTTACAGGAGTAAACATTTTTTTATACTTTTCTATTGTCTTCTAGTTTGTAATTTGGAGGATACAAAGTGTTCGAGTACTGAAGTTATGCACAGTATAAGCAGTAACCCAAGCGCATGACTTATCACTTTATGTATAATGTGAATTTGACTGGCTACTTTTCCAATATGTACGTATTAAATGATTTATTGTTTGAAGTTATTTAGAATGCTTTCAATATTATCTACGATATGTTGTATCCAGATCTTTTTGAACATCTTCCTAGTTATTCAGTAGGTGTGTGTTTTATGCTACATAGTGTGATTTTCATCAGTGATTTCTTTTCAAGCATGAATATTCGCACTTTTCGTTTAGTATCTATCACTGTACTGCACTGACATATTCATAGCAAACAATTGTGAATAAGTATAATTTGATAGTGTTTGTATCTTCTCTCAGTATCAAGGAAGATCGCTTAAGATCACTTATAGCAACAGAAAATGATCATTTTTAGTTTACAATAACATCATCAGGAAGACACAAATATTTTCAAATTATGTATAAAGGCCAATTGCAGAAATATGGTTGTTTGGGTTGAATAGTCAAGTGATCAATGTTGTAACGTTTGACACTAATGGGCTGATATTAAGTTTAAGAGAGAATATTAGCAGCGGGATTCAGGTACATACAACTAGTGAATCCGATGTAACGCGGGACTGACGCCCAATGTTCCACTTACCAAGCTAAATTTGATTAATAATCTGCCACAATATCCCACTGAAATGTATAGTACTAACCTATTCAAAGAATGAGGAAATGACTGAAAATGCAGTATACATCACACTTGGCAGATGACCACCCGTGAATATGCTAACCTACTACTTAAATATGTAATAATAGTATACATGTCATCAAAATTTATGAAAATGAAGTATTCATATTTTCATTTAAACTGAATCACATTTTAATATACATGTTTATTTTGTTTGCATAAATACACCGGTATTTGGAATAAATAAATAAAATGTCAGACTGGTTAGATGCATTTGAGCGCCAATTTATATTTCACTCGTGAGTGATTCTACATAATCTTAAGGTACTTTTGCTTATGGTTGCTTCATTCTTTTTCTACCATGTGGACCATTTACCTCTGTTCCCAAAATCACCTCCATCAGTTCTGACAGAACTATGATGAACCTGCCATCCTACAATATAATAAAGTGGATGAATATGCTTTCATTCCTTGTCTACTTTTTCAACAATTTAACTTTACGGTTGTTACGTGAACATGTACTGATAACGGGAGTATTCTTTTATCTGTTACATCTCCATCTTCTCTTTATGATCTTCAATTTGAGTTTTGGGTATTTACATACGGTATGGAGGCTATTAAGAGAATGATAAACACACGATACAAAAGTAAGACCAAAAAATTTAGTTGGAGTGATTTTATGATGATTGGTTCTTATTTAATTTGATAATTGTTTTTACCACAGAATGATCTTGGACAGTTGTTTCGTCCCATAATGAGATTTCCCAATTGCATTTCATACTCTTCATTCGACTACGCATGGAGCTCATAGTCATCAACACTACTGATGGTAGTCAGCCTTCTGTGAAGTCTGAAAGTAGTTGGCTCAGTGTCTGGTGGAGTGTATGGTAAACACCGTCAAGGAATTTCATGCTAGAACAAGACAGATGTCTAGTGTTATTTAGTTTTTATTTGTATCAAACTGAAATTAATCTATGATAAATACCAACAACAAATTTTAAAAAAAATTATTGTTACTGAAATGACAATTCAATGAGTAGTTTATGCACATTGGGCAAGCCTTTTAAAAACTAACTGAAATTTTTATAGAGTACACTGTGAGATAACCACCTAGTCAGTTTTTATTAAATCATACACTGATTACCTCACATTTTCCTTGTTGGCCTTAATTTTGGTATCATCTCCGTTAATAAAACTGAATACTGAGTTTGGAAAATGGTTTGGAGGTAGTCGACCGGAAACCCTGGACCTAGATTTCGTGTTATTTTGTACTGGTCAACAAAGTGAACCTGAAATCTTTAAGGGAACTTATATTCCCCTGAGGATTTGATGCTTGGTCACCTAGTTAACCATTCCATGATCGTCACCACTGAGTAGACCGTGGAACTGGATGACTCAGAATCAAACCCACTGGGTGGGTACAGGTTTCCCTTGTAAGATTGTAGGTACACCTTACTGACAATTGCCAAATAACACCAAATCTAGGTCTAAAGTTTCTTGCCGATCAATTCCAAACCACCTTTAACCTTTATATAGTATCAGCGATGTTAAATCACTTAGACTAGTGGCTCCACTACAACCCGATCATTAGAATTCGATCACCCTAATAAAGAACTTGATAAACGTGTAATTAGTCATTAGAAAGTGATAAACCAATGAAAATTGAGTTCAATGAAATTCTCAGGCTGAAAATTGTATATTATCAAGTAGGCTGGAATTTGTATTTACAGTGCTATTGATTTTCTACATTACTTTTAGAACATTCTATAGTTTGTAGTTAGAATGTATTTGGATCTTTTCGTTGATTTATCATGGACTAAAATTGGTCAGTCTCTGTTGCTATATGTGTATGCTGCGAGTAATGCCTCAATATAGCGATATTTCACAAATATTGCTTGCATTGAGTTGTGACTGATAATCAGAATCCAAATAGTACAATTTATCCTATTTGGGACTCATCAGCACAAGTGTGACTGTTTAGACTTAGTAGCCTATTGATGAACGCGGTGGCGTTCGGCACGAAATGAACTGAGTTCAAGTTCTGGTGTGAACATCAACACTGGGACGCAGGTACATTCAGCTGACGAGACCCAAATGAGGCAAAGCGCTCGTCCTGAATTCCGTTTGTCAGTCAAAATCCAAATAAAACATTACTATCGTTGGACTGGTTTAAATGAATGTACTGGTTACTAAATATCCAATGTTTGGCATATTTGTTATATATATATAGTTTTATTTGATGAGTACTACATATTACACAGTGATATTTATCAATGAATTCATCTTAATTACTAAGTACCATTATATTCAAGTTTTTCATATGTTAAATTTACTGCATACTATACTGACAGTTTCAAACTGCATTGGATAGTTGGAATGAAATCTCCAGTGAAAATTACATTCTAACATACAGTACTGATAATTGAAAACAGGAAATAATATTCAATTAATAGAGATTATTGTAATCGAAGTTACATAACACTGATTAACTCTAGTTAGATGAACAATGAGATTCAGTTAGCTCTATAAATCTACTTCATACATTGTTCTAGGACTTCATTACTTTGCATATCCATTATCCTATCATAGAATAAACTCTAAGCATTTATCTCATGATGAGGAATTACTTTACAAACTAATAACTTTGTATTCTGTCTAAGTTCAATCATTTTAAGAAATTGTTTAATCTATATTCAATTCGATTAATAGTTAACTGTTACACAATCAAACTGTACTAACTACATCATACTTGAACTCTAGAATTATCTTATGAAATGAATAATTGATTATTATTGGTAGAGACTGAAGCGATCATTGCATTAATCTAACCAAGCGAGTTAAATGAAATTCTCATAGAATAATGATATTTTATATTCATATAGATGAATAATAATAGTCAATTGATTGTTTCATAAGAAAAATATTCACATAGTACTTATTATCATTGATATAAAGCATATATTCAGTTGTGCTAATTTTGTTTTTATTATGTTTTGTGAAAATACACAGTACCATTGATAATTGGTAAACGGTGGATGGACACGTCTGCCCCGCGACTACTAGTCTCCAAGCCGGAATAGAGGAGAAACAACGATTGATGAACCAAACAGACACAATCAAATCGAATTGTATTTCGATCATGCCTTTATATATACACAAAATCAGTGAACAACACAGCAAACCAGTTAAGAAATAAACATTAATACAGAACTAAGGAAAATAGTGGTAGTGAATAGAAACAACTTGTACACAACTGATTAACTGTAGTCCATAATAAGAGATAATATAATAACAGCGAATATACAAACGGGTGAATAGGGTAATAGGAACATAACAATAATAGAAATGTAATGTTTACACTACTCATGACCAGAATAAATGAATTAGTTCACTAAAACACAGTTCTGGAAGTTTCTCACTTTTCTTTAGTGGTTCGATATAACATTTTTAAATAACAAAGTAAATATTATCTAAGTTTACATGTAATGAAATAAACAGTAATGTGCTTTTTTTCTTTTTTTAAAAAAAGAACCTGTCCTTGATACAATTTAAACAAATGTAGAAAATGAAAACTAAAATAAACAAACAATAAATATTATTAAAATTGTATTATTATTCTTTGAAGTGATACTATTCGTAATCACTATTGATATAGTAATTAGTGTAATGATATGAGTTCATCTGCTAAGGATTAAGTGTCGATGAGAATAGTCGTGTTCTATTCTGAAGAAACATTGATGCAACGATTTGAATATGCTAGAAAATTTTTTTTATTCAATCGTTTCTGTCTCTAAAGTAATGCTAACATTCAAGAATAACACTCTGTTAGTATGGTAGGACACAATAATAAGAATTTATTCGGTGTCACTATCGTAAAACATCGGCTTTAGTGGCTTGGACAACTTATATGAATGTCTTATCAGTGGCTTTCATATTGTGCATAATTTGCTGACTGTGAGATTTTGTGAAAAATGTTGAAGAGGTATCTGTTTAATGATATGATGCCGTAATGTGTAAACAGCTATATATGACTGTAGGAAATTAATCCATTAAAACTCTCTAGTTAGGTTTCTAAAGTAAAATGAAACAGCTATTAGTTATTTACTAATTTATTATTTTCTTTGTAATTGGTTAACTTAGCAACTGTTGAATTTAAGATTAATATCACGAATTCGTCAGAGTTAGACAACTATTGCAAGCCAGAGGGAACTGGGCAGCTCTTTCATCCTAGAATGAGACACTGCAGCTGTACGTATCCACAACCCTACCAGGAAATTGAATTCAAGACCTTAAGGCTTGGTGGCGAATATTTAACTATTATACTATATCAGTTTTATGATGAATATAAGTTTCGATATATAAAATATTCCTCTTATCGTATCCTCCCGTCTAGTATATTTACTGTTTGTATATTGTCACTTATTATAATTCACAGTTAATTAGTTGTGTACACGTTACCTCAATTCACTACTACTATCTCCTATGTTTTATATTAATGTTAAATTCGTAATTGGTTGACGGTTTGATCTGGTTTTATGTTTAAATGAAGAAATACCTAAAATACATTATGATTCTGTCTAATTAGTTCATCAATCTTATGTTCTCCTATTTCCGGCTTCAGACTAATTAGGCGTCAGCGGGACATACAGGAACTAGCTAGGCGCTCATTGGGGTTTGTCATTGTAACTTCGTGTTCACAAGGCCATATTGATTAATTAACCTCATAAATCAACCATCGAGTTATTTTTTTTTTAAAGTTATAACAGTAAAATAATGTTAAGCTTAAAATTTTGAGGGAAGATAATGAATGAATGCATTCAAACTAATGTGACAGATTCACAATCATGTCATTTATGGTTTCTAACTGTTAGTCATTACAATGGTATATACTTCAAACAAGTAACCTAAATTAACCAGTAAGATTCAAACTAACAGTCAATGACTTAATGAACTGTTGTTAGTGTATTTAAATTACTTCAGATGATTGATTGTCTGAGAGAAAATGAAACTATCTACTAATGAACATCTATGTTCATATAAATACTGAAAAGATAGTAACATTTATTGTCGTAATTCACTAGTCGTTGGTTGATGTCAAGATGTCTACTTGTTAAAAAAATCTATGTTAAGTAGTTTGTCGAATCTAGTTTTATTCGTTGATTTCAGGAGATGGTCATTAATAAAATTTATCATGAACACTTTTACTACATGCGATACGATCACTTAAAGTATTGACGGATCAGATGAGTTAAGAATAATGACTAACTGTCATAAGGTTGTTGTATTTAGTTCTGTTGTATACTGGATTAAACACTTTATTATTATTTGTGTATTCTTGTTGCTCTAATCTCCTATTTGACGAATTAACTGTTGTTAACATTTTTCATTTATGAAGTAACTAATTATGTACACCTTACTCTAGTTTCATATCGTTGCTTTGTATTAATGTTATTCTCCCAACTAGCCAGCTATTTGGGCCAAGTTTTATAAGTCAATAAATGAGTGAGTAAAATATAAGAATGATTTGTTTGACAGGTTCATCAGTTTTATATTCTTATCATTTCGACTTCGGTCTAGTACTATAAGGGTAAAAGTGCGAGCATTGAGTAACAGTCTTGTAGTCAGTGGTCATTATATTGATTCAAACAAAGTCGTTGTCTATAATTGGTGAAACATCAAGTCAGAATGATTTCTTCTGTATATATAACATCGCTGAATTTAGAAGTTTGTGATTAGTAAATAACATCTGCAATGATTTGAACCTTTATACGACTGATTAAGTGAACAACTTAAGGGTAACGTTTCCAACTTTTTTACTATTAGAATCTCTCTGACGGCAGTAATATATTCAATACTGTAGATTACAGTTAGTAATAGCTATTAATTATGATGAAACTTAGAATCATGGTTACTTACTGATTACTACCGAAGCATGTTAAGATATACAATACCAAATTGTTGACAAGATAAGCTAAACCACTTATGCGATGTATTTCACAAAGAGGTGTACAAATACAATAAAAATCGTTTATTAAAATCTACTGAATCATTAGCGAAAACGTAAGAAAAACGATTTAATCTCTTTAAAGTCGTCAACATAAGATGACAAACTAAAAATCCTAATCAGTTCATTGTAACATAATGTAAGTTCGCACCTAATTGTTATCTTCTTGTATGCATGAAATCCTATTGTGAACCTACATGTATCAATGAAGCTGTCAAATAATGTCTTCATCATAGTAAAGGTAATATTAAGTCATTTACATTAGCAATATTACTCCAACTGAATCGATAATATACAATCAGCATTAAAAAGCTAGTCAAATATACTACATATTGCAACTCAGTGATCATCCAATGTTATCTTCTACTGTTTTTATCCCTTCGATTCTACTCATTGTATTAATAGTAAGGTCAGTTAAAAAGAGGGAGATTGTTAAGACATTTAAGATACACTTATCAATAAGAATTAAATTCTACAACTTTCATTTCGCTAGATCACTGAGTCCAGACAACCTCCACTTGTGAAGGGAATATAGAACATTTACTGTTGTCTTGGGATATAACTTCCTTTAAAGGATATGTTAAAGAAGTTGAACATTGGTACCACTGAATGTTGTTTGATTGTATCGAGTTCCAGTGTTAGCAACCATCGGTTTCGGAACGACTGAACGAACGTTTCTGTTACTGCTGGAGTCAATATTATTCAGAATTACACTTCTAATTACTTTGTATATTTATTGCATTGTCCTAGACTATTGTTATTGTTATTGCTATTGTTATCGCTACCGCTATTGCTGTTATTGTATACGGTGTGATTGTGTATTCTTACAACAAGAAGTTGGAGTAATTAATCGTTTACTGACGACCTGTTATTATTACTTTGGGATGTGGGGATAATAATCAAAGTCGATACTCAATTAATTAGAAGCACTTTTTCAGTGGGAGAAACACAATAGTATTCTGAACTCCAGTTACCGCTCAGTCGTAGACATTCGGTCGGCTGATTTGATAGGATACTTTGATGTATAATTTATGATGAAATATCACGTATATCAAAAATTTTACATGTTTCCACTTTATTTTCAACAATCAAACTTTCACAATAAATTGCAGTTTGCTCCCACCTCTTTCTGACTGCCTAGATGTCGGATTGGTGACAATTAGTAAAAGATTATGAACTATGATGGCATGGTAACACAGTCTCATTCACACCAAAAAAACAAAACTTGAAACTAACAACCTTCAGATTACTTATCACTTATAACCATGCATACCAACGGTGATGTGATATAATATTGTCTAGGGTTTACATACTTCACCTCATCTTGGAGTTAGATCCATTATAAGTAAGTAACTCATTTGCCCCAACTTAAATACAGACGTAAAAAGATGGATATGATCGAGTAACATACGTCAAATTAGAAATATAAATGCACACTAGATCGAAATTAAACCAGTTTCACCACCTGGACTTCAGATTGAAAAGTGTTCATGTCGATGTCGTTAGCTGTATGTCGCCATCAAACGATATCACTTCTAACATTGACGGAATGGATTTCTTATCACGGTGTTCGATTGGTTGTCACCTTTGATAGAGGAGTACGGCTTGAAAGTTTACGGTTTCAGAAACCTGTCAAACTCCTCGGAATGGAGCGAATTTGTTCAGTAGCTTATTATTCAACATCTAATGGCATCGTGAAATGTTTGCTTCTCTAGGTGAAATTCGCTATCAGAGTTACTGTCGACAACAGCGAATGGACAATAAAGCTATCTATAGTTATGTTAATTTCGATGGTATGGTTTTAAGTGACTGATAAAATCATGCATATCACCACAGACAATGTGAACGAATTAAAGATATCGGCACCCAGAAAACAACAAAGACTTGTGTATATGTAGAGTTAGTGCAACATTCGAACTTACCAAATCTATTGCTCTCTATCTTGAGTGGTCAATCAAAGTTACTTTGTCTAAGTACGACATAAAAAGGACAACAAGAAAGCATTATATGCCTCATCAAACAACCTGCATCACTGAACAAAGTTAACTACATTGGGGATTTATCACGAATTACATTTTGTAGCCAACATATAAATACAACTTAATTATCCTCTTATTAATAAGGAAGCCTGGGCAATAAGTTCAAAGTTGGCCATGCTGACAGAGTTAAACGAAGGGGGGCGTAATATTCACATTACGCAGGTGAAGTATCGTCACCACGCCATTTGTTATTTGATAGGAATTAGTTATGATCATAGTAGGAGCCATTAACCTAATTCCTATATACATACTAGAACACTCCCCAGATGATTCAAGAAGACCACGTAGACCAAACTATGAGTGACGTTACATAGTATTGAGCGAAAACAATAAAGTTACTGTTATCAACGAGGATTATACGTCAGACACCACCAGCATTTATATAGTTGTTAGGTTTCTTTAATGATGACAGCATCAACACATGCAATTCACTTACTTCACATCCGGCCTTAGAGTCCAATATCAACCTCTATCACCATCAAAAACAAGGCGAAATTCTACTACGTCAAAATCATGGATCAGGAAATCTAGTAGACATGTGCATTAGTCGAAATGCTAAATAAAGTTTATCGCTTGTGATCCCATGTTTGGCTGATTCACAGTTTTATACTTATAAAGTTATATTTCTTGCTGACTTTTCTATTATTGGTAATGCAACTAGAGTTTAACTCATGTTCAGAAAACCTGGTAGAGTCTAACGTATCAAGTATGTCAGACTAATTCACAAAAAAAATATCCATGACCATTAACCTAATTTGTATACAATATCTTAAATAATTGGTGAACAAACCTGTGAATTGAAAAATGCCGAAGGTGATTTTGTCGCCTATCGGAAAGGATCTGAACAAAATAAAGGTAACGTCATGATGCTAGAATTTATTGGATCTCAAAAGTAAGGCTGCAATGGCGAAGGGAAAATCAGGACTTTCTGTCTTGTATGCTATAAACGCAGTCAAAGCACTAGAGTTGTACAATGAGTCCAGAAAGTCTTGTTGATTGACTGTGGACTTATGTATGAACTCTTCATCGAAAGGCATTGTGGTTGTTGACACCTTGTTAATTCTTGCCTATTTAAGCAACGCAAGTGTTTTAAATGCCACTAAGTTGGTCAAAAGGGTTCTCTTAAACTTTAAAAGTATTTTAAAAAGCAACCAAAGAGCACGTAATATCATACTGGCCGCATTACAAGCACCTTGTGATGACTGAGGTTAATTTTTGCATCTACGGAAATCTGATAACTTGCCAGTCAGAGGGACGTCATCCCACTTTCAGCATGACAAAACATCGGATGTTACTTTGATTTATCGCCGTTAGTGTAACACACACTAGACTGCCCACAAATCTTAGGAATCGCACACTACTAAAAATGTATCTGTAAATTTACCGAAACTGAGCGCCGAAATACATTGTTATGTCAAGTCTGGATACCATGATGATGTCTGTTTTTTAACAAAACAGCACAATCTGTTAGGGTTAGACTGAATAAAAAACGGATGCTATTGGTGCTTTCCGAAGTGCTGCATGCATTATTAGTGCTCTATTACCTACCGATCGAAATCCATTGTCTGTTTCTCCTAAACTAATTTTTAATTCATTGTTCGAGTGTCTTTAGCTATATTACACTGATCCTGCAAATTTTCAAAACTGATAATAAAGCCCTTTCAGTGAGAGCTTTTTTTCATATATTTAAAGTGGTAGAAATAGTTAAGATGATTTATGAAAAACTATATTGCTTAAATTTTGATATGAAGTCGGAAAACAAGATAAGCCAAAGATCTAATCAAGACGAGACTTTCCATCTCTGGAGAATTCTATACCTGGAAAGTTTTATTTGCTAGTGCTGTCTCAATCTACTTAGCAAACAGTATCGATAAGAGGCTAGATAGATACGTCTATTTTACTGAGTTTTTGCATTCAATCCGAGAACTGGTTAGATATAACAACTGACGAAGAAAGCTCTTCTTTCAACACCTACTCCTAGCATTTGGACTTACACCAAGAGGTTATTATTGCTATGTGTTTACTCTGAATATTATCTGTCAACTTTGATTGCTGAATTCGTTTACTCATATTACTCCTTACTTACCGACATCATTTTTATTTGCCCAGTATTTATATATTATTTATACGTTTTCCCTGTCTACTTAATCAGGTCAATGAGTTGCTTAATTAGCTCTTATGTGTTCTAATCCTGAAGTTTTTCAATCGCAACCAGTTAGCTAACCATCTGGTAACGTGATTAATACTATCTCATTCCAAAAGGAAAACTCACAGTAGATGTTACCAATGTCCTAGAACCTTACTAAACCATCAAAACATGATTTTAAAACCATTATTTATTTTACGCTGCCAATTGATTAATATTTTTGTCACTTATTTCTAATATTGAATATCTGAAGGAAATTTGTTTAACGCTTTTGATGAGTGGATACTTGTAAACGCGTCTGCTATGGTATGTTCAAATTAAGTTCTCGAGGTAATTTACATAATGTCGTTATAAATCTACTGTTTAATATCACTTTTTACAAAACACTGCGTGAGCGATAGTCGTAGAGCCCTTTGTTTTATTAAAAAGATTTCTTTAGAAATGACACCGAGATATATCCTGTTATATTTTCGGGAATTTTCACTCGTCCTTTTATATTAATAATTTATATTTATACAGAGATCTTTGTTTTTTGTATGTTCTCAACCTGTGTAAAATACAACGCATAATAATTTATTGTCATAGGGCAATATTGTCCCATGGGTTGCCTACTCTTTCAAAAAAGAGAAATTTTAACTGTTATGATAAGAGAAATCAACGAAAATTCAGCAATGTCTGCCGTAATATACGTAACTTTCCTTTACCTCATTGTGTGTTCCTTGTTCGCGGGTGAATTTTATCGTTGCTTGCCTTAGTTCTTTGTTACGAACAGACTTATTTTTCGTCTGCTTTATTCATCCCTTCTTGCTGTCTATTTCTCATTTTCTGCTATCCTTGACTAGTTAGAGGGTATATTGCAATGTGACGAGTACCTTTCTTATGCAGAAACGTTTCCGTTGCCGGCCATTTATATTTTATACTATGTTTATTCGCAGCAGAAGTAACTTCAGGTAGTCATGACTTCTCTTCACATAGTTCCTTAGAAGTTAATTATAATCGAAGGCAAATTTAAGTTAGCGCAGTTTTATAACCATGCGCGCTTTAGATATGATGCAAGAGATATTTAACGACATCTGTTTTATTCCATAGTAAATATTACAGTCAGTTTCATAATAGTGTGACATTTGTCAATAATCTAAATATCCTAAAATGCTGATAATCTTACCCAAAACTGATATTCCACCCAACAAAATAAATTTACCTGACATGCACATATAGATATATGTTCATATTTACATATATAAATATGAAATGAATTCTCTATACGACCAAGTTACACTTGTGCTATAAACAGAGTATCCTCTAACGATTAAACACACATGTGCAAATAGATATAAATCAAAAGGAAACGATAAGTGCAAAGAAAGATATATTTGATAGTAAACAGCGTAAACGGGATTAAAACGTATGTACTGGATAATTAGAGAAGAATTTACTTACCATAGTTCGTCATATAGTGGTGATACTTGAACGAGCACCTTTGTTTAGTCGTATCCAATAAAACGAACATAGTCCTTATCAATGACGAGAGCCTATATTGCCACTTATTTAGGGGATTGTTCAGCGTTATATACAAATAGATATATAACAGGTGAAATTGGTATTGTATCCACACAAAGGGTTCCATCATGCTTTAAGATACTTTACTACGGGCATAGTTTAACAATATTCTGGTCATAAGCAAAGGTGTGAACAGTGTTCATATGCACATAATCGCAGCTCTACGACTTATTAATATCATATCATAGATTTACTACACATATTTAAAACTAAGATTTGGATTAATAATTCTTCACGTTATGCGTCTCTATACAAGAAAAAGACATAATATCCAAACATTAAGCAGTTGCACCATACTAACAAATACGAACTTATACCATTTAGTTTACAGGTATGATTTTGTAAGCTCATAATTAGAGGATATTTTTGGTTTAAACTGACACTTATTTTTTAGTATCATCAGGTTCAACAAGACAGTTCTTGGATAAAGTACTTTCTAGACAAGGTGAAATGTACCAGATACAATAGGCAACACAATATTGATTATTTAGTCGACTAAGTTATCGTACCTAACAAACACAAACATTGTTTGTATTTCTTGTGTAAAATTGATTTAAGTGGCAATAAAGTGGAAGATTACTTATTAATCAGTGTGCTACATTTCTTATCTTCCTGAATTTAGGACTTTTATTTAACTGATTATTTGTACTGTTCGACACTGTGTCCAATAAAATTGACATAAAGTGTAATGCTTTGAGCTAGAGATCCTGTCAACTGTATATCTAATTTAGTATATCATCAACGTGAGGAGTACGTTACTGTAACTGTTTAATTTAGACACTTGTCACATTAGCACCAAAGCTACTTTAATTAGGTAAGAGAGGTGAAGTTTATGATTAAAAGCCACACATATACAGCTAAAAGCACGGATACGAAAATATAGAATCAATTTACCTAGAAGTAGTTTCACACATTTAATCGATTACATCAGAATAAACTGCTAGATAATCACTGTGTTTTCTAGTAAATTCTTAATTAACAAATTTATTTTAAAGTTTAAGCCATCAAATGCAAAATGATTTTCTGAATATCAATTCTCTGTTACTTGGAATTTAATATCATAATGGACAAGCACTTGCGTGAAAGTTATGCTGTATACAAAAATGTCTAATTTATTGATTTCAATCCACAAGATGATATAGAATATTGTTGTTTTCGAGGTGTAACTTTATAACAGAGACTATCTTGTCATTGGTTACAAACATGTAATTTTCAAGTCATTGACGTACAGGAGAAGCAAAGTATAATTTCCAAATAATTTCACCTTTGCATGTAAAATATGGCCTTCAAAAACTATTTATTAGACATCTGTTAAGTCTGGAAACAAAGATACTTCTAATGCAATGAGTAATCTATATTACTATGATCACTAAACAAAAGTTCTTAGGGTGATTAAAAGAACTATGCTTTAAAATGAGATAATATTGAAATGTTTCTACTTTTAACTCGCCATGTCACTTAAGTTGAGGTTAATTAGATTCATTCTGCTATAGATGATTACTTATTAAAAATATAAATGCTTTCCAGCAAACCATGTTTTCTGCGAAAATTTTATTAAGGGCTCTGAGAATACCCATATGGATAACTGAGTCGATAATCCATTTGACATAGTAGTTTATACTTAAAATATTTTAAAATACTTTGTTATATATATTGTTGTAGCTAAAAAGTTTTAAATATCCTCAAACGTCAGTTGATATTTTCTGGGATGAAAGTGAAAACTTTTGATTCATATTAATTAATATATGATGTTCTTTCATAAAGTTCTTCCTAACTCATAACTTGTCAGTCAGTCAACACTTTCATATGTTTTTTACCTAGACTTTAATTAGGAGGAAAAAACAACAAATAATGCAGAATAATTTTTTCTCGGTGATTAGAAACGGCACTACGACATATCAGGTACCAGATGATCGGTTCGATTTTCTGAAAAGTGTCAAGACCTATGACGAAACATTTTACTGTTTAGTATTGATTAAGGTGAAGATTATCTTTCAATCCATAGTACGTAGAATGGGCTAGAATCTCTTATATTCTCTTTAAAGAAGAAATATTTTCTAAGTTATCTACTAGTTGTGTAATTTAGTCAGTTTTCGCTTCTAGAATTTGATCAACGTTAAGAATTAAACTACATGACCGGGATTATTATGCACAAAATTTTAAATCCACATTAAAATAAAAGGATCGGAATGTGGTTTCTTTTGATAATTCGATAAGTCAGTCAGTTTACAGCACGCTTAAATGTGTGAGTACTTAACATTTTACAGTTACCTACATAGTGGAATATTGATTTTGTTTAAGTGATCGAAAACAGCTTTAAGATAGTCGCGGTCTTGACAACCGAGAGGAATCATAACAGAGCTCAAGAAAGCAACTATTTAGGGTTGGTTATACATCACGTCTTTGAAAGTAGTTTTTAATTTGCTGGATCAGTAAGATCTTATCAGTAAAGGTGGAGATTCTAGACCAGGGTAAAGTATAACACTATGGTCATGCTAAGGATTTACGAATTATGAAGACACCATGATACCTGCTAACGAACGTATGACCAGCGACACAACAACAGGTGATCTTGGCTATTTCACAGTGATCCAGTTCAGCTAACTAGAGAAAGAGGTCCAAAGTCAGCAAGAAGCGTTACTTCTTAAGCAGCCTGGTGGACGGATATACAAACACTTAGTGCGTATATGTACAAAATATTAGTATATCCATAATGATTATTCATCAAATTAAAATTATTAACATTTTTAATAATACAATTAAATGTTGTCAAGTGTGCTCGTAAGTATCAATAAAACAATGCCTGTTACCCTACGTGGAGCATAGACCTCCTAACGGCCTTCTCCGACCAACTCTGTCATGAGTTTTCCTTTCTAGCTCTTTCAAAGTGCTCTTCATTCTCTTAATATCTGTCTCCAATTCTCAAAGAAATGTTTTCTTAGGTCTTCCTCTTTTCCTTTGTCGTTTAGGATTCTATGTTAAGGCTTGTCTTATAACACAGTCTTATGATTTTCTAAATGTGTGTCCTGACCATCTCCAGCGTTTTATCCTAATTTCTTCCTCGGTTGAAAGTAGATTTGTACTCTGCTACAGAAGGTTGATGTTGATGGTATCCGACCAACGGATTCAAAGTATCTTTCACAGACTGTTGTTTATAAATACTTGCATCTTTCGAATAATGCTTTCCGTAATTATTCAAGTTTCAGTTCCATACAACAGAATCATCTTCACATTTGCATTGAAAATTTTGAATTCACTGTTGACTGACAGTTGGTTTGAGTTCCAGATTTTCTCCAGTTGAAGAAATGCTGCCCTCTCTTCTCTGTTCAAATCCACTTATTAACATCTGCCACATATCAAACCATCCTTGTTTATCGATAATGCTGCCCAAGTATGTACAAGTTTACACATCTCCCAGAATTTCTCAGTCAAGTGTAATTGGGTTATCGTTTGTTGTTTTGTATCGAAAGATCTTACTTTTTCTGTTGTGTATGTTGGGGCCTGTTGCTGCCGAAGCAGCTGTTACCTTGTCCATCTTCATCTAAATTTGTTGCTAAGTGTGGAATAGGAGAGTCAGCTAGGTCATCTACAAAGTCCAAGTCATCTAGTTGTACCCGTGTTGTCCACTGTATTCCGAGATTGCCTTAAAATGTTGCAGTCTTCATGATCCAGTCAACCACCAGCAGGAAGAGGAAGAGCGACAGAAAGCAACCTTGTCTAACACCGGTCTTCACTTCCAATGAATCTGTAAACTGACCTTGATGCACGATTTTGTAATGTAGTCCGTCGTAAGAGTTCCGTATGATGTTGATTATATTTTCGGGTACACCATAATGTCGAAGAAGGCTTCATAATATTCTTCTATCCACGCTGTCCAATGTGTTTCGTAGTCGAGGAATTTGATATAAAGTGATGAATTCCACTCAATTGATTGTTCAACAATGAAGCGTAGAGTAGAGATTTAGTCGATATATAATCGGTAATTACGGAGGCCGGCCTGTTGATCATGTAGTCAGGTGTCTACTGGGTTTTTCGTTCAATTCAATAACACTCTGTTGACGACTTTTGCTGGTATCGAAACTAGAGTGATGCCTCTGTAGTTGTCGCAGTTGCTAAGATCTTCTTTCTTGAGTATCTTGATGAGGTATCCTTCTTTCCAGTCTGCTGGTACTTATTTATTATCCCAAATCTTTCTAAACCGAATGTGGAGTATCTTTGAAGTTGCTTCTATATCTGTCTTCAGTGTCTCAGCCCGATATTATGTTGTCTGGCCCTGTTGACTTGCTACTCTTGATTTGTCGAATGGCCATTCTGTTTCCGTCAACTGTTGGTGCGTCGGTGTCTATGGTAAGATCCGTGGCTGTTGTTTTGATGACTGGTGATTTCAGTGGGGCTGGTCAATTCGAGAGTTCTTTGAAATGTTCTTTTCACTTGTTTTGTTGTTCATTCACATCAGTGATTGGTTTGACAGCCTTGTTCTTGGTTTACCGTTCTTGCTTACTGAATTTCCTAGCTAGCGTCTTCGTTGTGTCATATAGGTCCCTCATGTTTCCTTCTCTTCCAGTTATTTTCGCCATCATTGCTAGGTACTCAACATATTTCCGTTTATCCGACCTGATGCTCTTCTTCACTTACTTGTTGGTTTCTGTGTATTCGGTCTGCGCCTTAGTGTTTTCTGTTCTTGTCCGGCTGTTATTAATTGCTAACATTATGCTCCACATTTCTTGAATCTTGTCCAGAGTACCAACAGAGATCTATTCTTCATGGTGTTGTTACTGGCGACCCAATACCTCCTAACATGTTGAAATCATTGTTTCTTTAATTTTTTCATGTTGTCCTCCATACTAGTTCCACCTTTCTCTAGTTGATTGTGAAATGGCTGGAACTTATTGTTGAGAATTATTTTGAATTCTTTGCGTTTGTTAGTATCTCGGAGAAGGGCTGTGTTAAACTTTTGTAACACTGCTGCACCAGTTGTCCAGTGTTTCGCCAGCTTCACTTTCATTTTATTCACCACCAGATGATGATCTGAGGCTATGTCAGCTCCACTTCTTGCTTTTACGTTTTGCATGGTCATTCTTAATTTACCATTGATGCAGATGTGATCGATTTGGTTCTCTGTAATGTGATCCGGTGTAACCCATGTAGTGTTGTGGATACATTTGTAGGAGAATATGGTACTACCTATAATCACTTTGTTGAAGACACATAGGTTCGCAAACCTGTTACCGTTTTCGTTCCTTTCTCCCAGTCCATCTCGTCCCATGATGTTATCATATCCGGTGTTGTCCATTTCAAGCTTGGCGTCTGGGTTTACCATTAGAATGGTTGTGAGAAAGGGTATCGGTCTCGTGGCTTCCGAAGAAGCTCGGCTTACACCATGAGGCGCCATAACAGACCTTCCAACTCCCTGGGCAGAGTTAAAAATGTTATAAAGATTTTTACTGGTCAGCGTTTTTTTAGCAAGGTTATTGTTTTACGCGATGGTGTTGATAACCCTATGCCCAACCCTGCTTCTTTACCGGACTTGGGTTTGGCAGCATCCTTAGGAGGGCTCCAGGCCGGAGTATGATACGCATTAACTCACGTAAATGTGATGATAGTTTACAATCAAGCTTACAAAAAATCATTACCATTTGATCAAATGAACAGTTGTATTTTTAGGGATTTTGAATCCCTAAAAGGTCACCATTTTGCAAACCATATCTTCGTTTTTGATAAAGCAACAGTGGTGCAAATGATGGTTGTCTGAATAAAACACCGTATCGTAACGTTCCAGTAAATATGTTAATAAAAATCCACTCTCTCCAGTTGACCTGTTCGTTTTGGTACGATTCATAAAAATGACTGATTCATCCAGTATGACTCAACTACATTTTCGTGATAAGGAAGCTCGATAATTACTTCAAGTTATAAAAATTTATATGTAATAACACTGAATGTCGTTGGTGGAAGTTATAACAAAATTTATATACAAAGCAGTTGGATAGCTCTTTTCTTTAATAATTTTGTACTTCACAGTAACCATGATTAACTAATACTTATATATTACTCAAAGCATGGTAGTAAAGTGGGTTTCATGTCATACACTTTCGCAAAACGTTAGTTTCGGTTTCTCAAACCAAAGTAATTGAAAAAAAGATCTGAATGTGCTATTCGATATTTTAAAGCTCAGTTCATTCACCAGCAAGTCAACCTCCTAAAATGTAAATATATCCATGCTAAAAAGGGTCAGTATATGTGTCAACTAACTTAGTTGTGACGCATGTAGACTTCGAAATTCAGTAACCTGTTATCTAATCCTCCATGTAACATCAGTTTCTCCAATACTGAAGCAACCCATTATCGGTCAGTACCAAATAGCATACGACCTAGGTTTAGGTTTATTACCGAATACCCTCCCCCTTCCTGAATCACCATTCATCACCACATGATGCACATGACGTCAAGTTAGACCATTAACTGCCAAATTGTAACTTGACCTCTAGAATTCTATCAGTAATCACACTGATCATTACTTTGTGGTCAACCAATGTAGCTAATGACTGTTTCAACTTGTTCTGAACTAACTTAAACATATACCATAGATATACTCACCATAGGATCATTATACTACACTATTTGTTTTGTGTTTTCATTCATTACCGTTAGTAAATGTGACAAAATCAACTTCACATATTTTGTTTTAAATGTTAATATATTGATTTACAGATGTGTTGATGATTATTCGTTTGTTCATACGCATGTACGTCTGTATTTGTCTGTTAGCTTTAAAGCAGTTCCTTTTATGTTTAATAAGAATAAACTTGGGTTCATATCTTTATTCTAAGTAAATATTTTGCACTAAATTTAAATTAAGAAATTGTAATTAAATTGCAAAACTTTACTTGATACAAAATGCTCAAATAAATGGACATGACTTATTGGATGTAGCCATGTCAAGCGTGAGGTAGTTACTCACTGATAACATTCTATAGGATTCAACAATACAACACAATTTGACGGAATCTATCTATCTGTCTATATATATATATATATATATATATATATATATATATATATATATATATATATATATATATATATATATATAGACAGATAGATAGATTCCGTCAAATTGTGTTGTATTGTTGAATCCTATAGAATGTTATCAGTGAGTAACTACCTCACGCTTGACATGGCTACATCCAATAAGTCATGTCCATTTATTTGAGCATTTTGTATCAAGTAAAGTTTTGCAATTTAATTACAATTTCTTAATTTAAATTTAGTGCAAAATATTTACTTAGAATAAAGATATGAACCCAAGTTTATTCTTATTAAACATAAAAGGAACTGCTTTAAAGCTAACAGACAAATACAGACGTACATGCGTATGAACAAACGAATAATCATCAACACATCTGTAAATCAATATATTAACATTTAAAACAAAATATGTGAAGTTGATTTTGTCACATTTACTAACGGTAATGAATGAAAACACAAAACAAATAGTGTAGTATAATGATCCTATGGTGAGTATATCTATGGTATATGTTTAAGTTAGTTCAGAACAAGTTGAAACAGTCATTAGCTACATTGGTTGACCACAAAGTAATGATCAGTGTGATTACTGATAGAATTCTAGAGGTCAAGTTACAATTTGGCAGTTAATGGTCTAACTTGACGTCATGTGCATCATGTGGTGATGAATGGTGATTCAGGAAGGGGGAGGGTATTCGGTAATAAACCTAAACCTAGGTCGTATGCTATTTGGTACTGACCGATAATGGGTTGCTTCAGTATTGGAGAAACTGATGTTACATGGAGGATTAGATAACAGGTTACTGAATTTCGAAGTCTACATGCGTCACAACTAAGTTAGTTGACACATATACTGACCCTTTTTAGCATGGATATATTTACATTTTAGGAGGTTGACTTGCTGGTGAATGAACTGAGCTTTAAAATATCGAATAGCACATTCAGATCTTTTTTTCAATTACTTTGGTTTGAGAAACCGAAACTAACGTTTTGCGAAAGTGTATGACATGAAACCCACTTTACTACCATGCTTTGAGTAATATATAAGTATTAGTTAATCATGGTTACTGTGAAGTACAAAATTATTAAAGAAAAGAGCTATCCAACTGCTTTGTATATAAATTTTGTTATAACTTCCACCAACGACATTCAGTGTTATTACATATAAATTTTTATAACTTGAAGTAATTATCGAGCTTCCTTATCACGAAAATGTAGTTGAGTCATACTGGATGAATCAGTCATTTTTATGAATCGTACCAAAACGAACAGGTCAACTGGAGAGAGTGGATTTTTATTAACATATTTACTGGAACGTTACGATACGGTGTTTTATTCAGACAACCATCATTTGCACCACTGTTGCTTTATCAAAAACGAAGATATGGTTTGCAAAATGGTGACCTTTTAGGGATTCAAAATCCCTAAAAATACAACTGTTCATTTGATCAAATGGTAATGATTTTTTGTAAGCTTGATTGTAAACTATCATCACATTTACGTGAGTTAATGCGTATCATACTCCGGCCTGGAGCCCTCCTAAGGATGCTGCCAAACCCAAGTCCGGTAAAGAAGCAGGGTTGGGCATAGGGTTATCAACACCATCGCGTAAAACAATAACCTTGCTAAAAAAACGCTGACCAGTAAAAATCTTTATAACATTTTTAACTCTGCCCAGGGAGTTGGAAGGTCTGTTATGGCGCCTCATGGTGTAAGCCGAGCTTCTTCGGAAGCCACGAGACCGATACCCTTTCTCACAACCATTCTAATGGTAAACCCAGACGCCAAGCTTGAAATGGACAACACCGGATATGATAACATCATGGGACGAGATGGACTGGGAGAAAGGAACGAAAACGGTAACAGGTTTGCGAACCTATGTGTCTTCAACAAAGTGATTATAGGTAGTACCATATTCTCCTACAAATGTATCCACAACACTACATGGGTTACACCGGATCACATTACAGAGAACCAAATCGATCACATCTGCATCAATGGTAAATTAAGAATGACCATGCAAAACGTAAAAGCAAGAAGTGGAGCTGACATAGCCTCAGATCATCATCTGGTGGTGAATAAAATGAAAGTGAAGCTGGCGAAACACTGGACAACTGGTGCAGCAGTGTTACAAAAGTTTAACACAGCCCTTCTCCGAGATACTAACAAACGCAAAATTCAAAATAATTCTCAACAATAAGTTCCAGCCATTTCACAATCAACTAGAGAAAGGTGGAACTAGTATGGAGGACAACATGAAAAAATTAAAGAAACAATGATTTCAACATGTTAGGAGGTATTGGGTCGCCAGTAACAACACCATGAAGAATAGATCTCTGTTGGTACTCTGGACAAGATTCAAGAAATGTGGAGCATAATGTTAGCAATTAATAAGCCGGACAAGAACAGAAAACACTAAGGCGCAGACCGAATACACAGAAACCAACAAGTAAGTGAAGAAGAGCATCAGGTCGGATAAACGGAAATATGTTGAGTACCTAGCAATGATGGCGAAAATAACTGGAAGAGAAGGAAACATGAGGGACCTATATGACACAACGAAGACGCTAGCTAGGAAATTCAGTAAGCAAGAACGGTAAACCAAGAACAAGGCTGTCAAACCAATCACTGATGTGAATGAACAACAAAACAAGTGAAAAGAACATTTCAAAGAACTCTCGAATTGACCAGCCCCACTGAAATCACCAGTCATCAAAACAACAGCCACGGATCTTACCATAGACACCGACGCACCAACAGTTGACGGAAACAGAATGGCCATTCGACAAATCAAGAGTAGCAAGTCAACAGGGCCAGACAACATAATATCGGGCTGAGACACTGAAGACTGATATAGAAGCAACTTCAAAGATACTCCACATTCTCTTTGGAAAGATTTGGGATAATAAATAAGTACCAGCAGACTGGAAAGAAGGATACCTCATCAAGATACTCAAGAAAGAAGATCTTAGCAACTGCGACAACTACAGAGGCATCACTCTAGTTTCGATACCAGCAAAAGTCGTCAACAGAGTGTTATTGAATTGAACGAAAAACCCAGTAGACACCTGACTACATGATCAACAGGCCGGCCTCCGTAATTACCGATTATGTATCGACCAAATCGCTACTCTACGCTTCATTGTTGAACAATCAATTGAGTGGAATTCATCACTTTATATCAAATTCCTCGACTACGAAACACATTGGACAGCGTGGATAGAAGAATATTATGAAGCCTTCTTCGACATTATGGTGTACCCGAAAATATAATCAACATCATACGGAACTCTTACGACGGACTACATTACAAAATCGTGCATCAAGGTCAGTTTACAGATTCATTGGAAGTGAAGACCGGTGTTAGACAAGGTTGCTTTCTGTCGCTCTTCCTCTTCCTGCTGGTGGTTGACTGGATCATGAAGACTGCAACATTTTAAGGCAATCTCGGAATACAGTGGACAACACGGGTACAACTAGATGACTTGGACTTTGTAGATGACCTAGCTGACTCTCCTATTCCACACTTAGCAACAAATTTAGATGAAGATGGACAAGGTAACAGCTGCTTCGGCAGCAACAGGCCCCAACATACACAACAGAAAAAGTAAGATCTTTCGATACAAAACAACAAACGATAACCCAATTACACTTGACTGAGAAATTCTGGGAGATGTGTAAACTTGTACATACTTGGGCAGCATTATCGATAAACAAGGATGGTTTGATATGTGGCAGATGTTAATAAGTGGATTTGAACAGAGAAGAGAGGGCAGCATTTCTTCAACTGGAGAAAATCTGGAACTCAAACCAACTGTCAGTCAACAGTGAATTCAAAATTTTCAATGCAAATGTGAAGATGATTCTGTTGTATGGAACTGAAACTTGAATAATTACGGAAAGCATTATTCGAAAGATGCAAGTATTTATAAACAACAGTCTGTGAAAGATACTTTGAATCCGTTGGTCGGATACCATCAACATCAACCTTCTGTAGCAGAGTACAAATCTACTTTCAACCGAGGAAGAAATTAGGATAAAACGCTGGAGATGGTCAGGACACACATTTAGAAAATCATAAGACTGTGTTATAAGACAAGCCTTAACATAGAATCCTAAACGACAAAGGAAA
>CM046064.1:33329619-33630936 GCA_025215515.1 Schistosoma japonicum | reverse complement strand
AGAGAAGACCTAAGAAAACATTTCTTTGAGAATTGGAGACAGATATTAAGAGAATGAAGAGCACTTTGAAAGAGCTAGAAAGGAAAACTCATGACAGAGTTGGTCGGAGAAGGCCGTTAGGAGGTCTATGCTCCACGTAGGGTAACAGGCATTGTTTTATTGATACTTACGAGCACACTTGACAACATTTAATTGTATTATTAAAAATGTTAATAATTTTAATTTGATGAATAATCATTATGGATATACTAATATTTTGTACATATACGCACTAAGTGTTTGTATATCCGTCCACCAGGCTGCTTAAGAAGTAACGCTTCTTGCTGACGTTTGGACCTCTTTCTCTAGTTAGCTGAACTGGATCACTGTGAAATAGCCAAGATCACCTGTTGTTGTGTCGCTGGTCATACGTTCGTTAGCAGGTATCATGGTGTCTTCATAATTCGTAAATCCTTAGCATGACCATAGTGTTATACTTTACCCTGGTCTAGAATCTCCACCTTTACTGATAAGATCTTACTGATCCAGCAAATTAAAAACTACTTTCAAAGACGTGATGTATAACCAACCCTAAATAGTTGCTTTCTTGAGCTCTGTTATGATTCCTCTCGGTTGTCAAGACCGCGACTATCTTAAAGCTGTTTCGATCACTTAAACAAAATCAATATTCCACTATGTAGGTAACTGTAAAATGTTAAGTACTCACACATTTAAGCGTGCTGTAAACTGACTGACTTATCGAATTATCAAAAGAAACCACATTCCGATCCTTTTATTTTAATGTGGATTTAAAATTTTGTGCATAATAATCCCGGTCATGTAGTTTAATTCTTAACGTTGATCAAATTCTAGAAGCGAAAACTGACTAAATTACACAACTAGTAGATAACTTAGAAAATATTTCTTCTTTAAAGAGAATATAAGAGATTCTAGCCCATTCTACGTACTATGGATTGAAAGATAATCTTCACCTTAATCAATACTAAACAGTAAAATGTTTCGTCATAGGTCTTGACACTTTTCAGAAAATCGAACCGATCATCTGGTACCTGATATGTCGTAGTGCCGTTTCTAATCACCGAGAAAAAATTATTCTGCATTATTTGTTGTTTTTTCCTCCTAATTAAAGTCTAGGTAAAAAACATATGAAAGTGTTGACTGACTGACAAGTTATGAGTTAGGAAGAACTTTATGAAAGAACATCATATATTAATTAATATGAATCAAAAGTTTTCACTTTCATCCCAGAAAATATCAACTGACGTTTGAGGATATTTAAAACTTTTTAGCTACAACAATATATATACAAAGTATTTTAAAATATTTTAAGTATAAACTACTATGTCAAATGGATTATCGACTCAGTTATCCATATGGGTATTCTCAGAGCCCTTAATAAAATTTTCGCAGAAAACATGGTTTGCTGGAAAGCATTTATATTTTTAATAAGTAATCATCTATAGCAGAATGAATCTAATTAACCTCAACTTAAGTGACATGGCGAGTTAAAAGTAGAAACATTTCAATATTATCTCATTTTAAAGCATAGTTCTTTTAATCACCCTAAGAACTTTTGTTTAGTGATCATAGTAATATAGATTACTCATTGCATTAGAAGTATCTTTGTTTCCAGACTTAACAGATGTCTAATAAATAGTTTTTGAAGGCCATATTTTACATGCAAAGGTGAAATTATTTGGAAATTATACTTTGCTTTTCCTGTACGTCAATGACTTGAAAATTACATGTTTGTAACCAATGACAAGATAGTCTCTGTTATAAAGTTACACCTCGAAAACAACAATATTCTATATCATCTTGTGGATTGAAATCAATAAATTAGACATTTTTGTATACAGCATAACTTCACGCAAGTGCTTGTCCATTATGATATTAAATTCCAAGTAACAGAGAATTGATATTCAGAAAATCATTTTGCATTTGATGGCTTAAACTTTAAAATAAATTTGTTAATTAAGAATTTACTAGAAAACACAGTGATTATCTAGCAGTTTATTCTGATGTAATCGATTAAATGTGTGAAACTACTTCTAGGTAAATTGATTCTATATTTTCGTATCCGTGCTTTTAGCTGTATATGTGTGGCTTTTAATCATAAACTTCACCTCTCTTACCTAATTAAAGTAGCTTTGGTGCTAATGTGACAAGTGTCTAAATTAAACAGTTACAGTAACGTACTCCTCACGTTGATGATATACTAAATTAGATATACAGTTGACAGGATCTCTAGCTCAAAGCATTACACTTTATGTCAATTTTATTGGACACAGTGTCGAACAGTACAAATAATCAGTTAAATAAAAGTCCTAAATTCAGGAAGATAAGAAATGTAGCACACTGATTAATAAGTAATCTTCCACTTTATTGCCACTTAAATCAAGTTTTACACAAGAAATACAAACAATGTTTGTGTTTGTTAGGTACGATAACTTAGTCGACTAAATAATCAATATTGTGTTGCCTATTGTATCTGGTACATTTCACCTTGTCTAGAAAGTACTTTATCCAAGAACTGTCTTGTTGAACCTGATGATACTAAAAAATAAGTGTCAGTTTTAAACCAAAAATATCCTCTAATTATGAGCTTACAAAATCATACCTGTAAACTAAATGGGTATAAGTTCGTATTTGTTAGTATGGTGCAACTGCTTAATGTTTGGATATTATGTCTTTTTCTTGTATAGAGACGCATAACGTGAAGAATTATTAATCCAAATCTTAGTTTTAAATATGTGTAGTAAATCTATGATATGATATTAATAAGTCGTAGAGCTGCGATTATGTGCATATGAACACTGTTCACACCTTTGCTTATGACCAGAATATTGTTAAACTATGCCCGTAGTAAAGTATCTTAAAGCATGATGGAACCCTTTGTGTGGATACAATACCAATTTCACCTGTTATATATCTATTTGTATATAACGCTGAACAATCCCCTAAATAAGTGGCAATATAGGCTCTCGTCATTGATAAGGACTATGTTCGTTTTATTGGATACGACTAAACAAAGGTGCTCGTTCAAGTATCACCACTATATGACGAACTATGGTAAGTAAATTCTTCTCTAATTATCCAGTACATACGTTTTAATCCCGTTACGCTGTTTACTATCAAATATATCTTTCTTTGCACTTATCGTTTCCTTTTGATTTATATCTATTTGCACATGTGTGTTTAATCGTTAGAGGATACTCTGTTTATAGCACAAGTGTAACTTGGTCGTATAGAGAATTCATTTCATATTTATATATGTAAATATGAACATATATCTATATGTGCATGTCAGGTAAATTTATTTTGTTGGGTGGAATATCAGTTTTGGGTAAGATTATCAGCATTTTAGGATATTTAGATTATTGACAAATGTCACACTATTATGAAACTGACTGTAATATTTACTATGGAATAAAACAGATGTCGTTAAATATCTCTTGCATCATATCTAAAGCGCGCATGGTTATAAAACTGCGCTAACTTAAATTTGCCTTCGATTATAATTAACTTCTAAGGAACTATGTGAAGAGAAGTCATGACTACCTGAAGTTACTTCTGCTGCGAATAAACATAGTATAAAATATAAATGGCCGGCAACGGAAACGTTTCTGCATAAGAAAGGTACTCGTCACATTGCAATATACCCTCTAACTAGTCAAGGATAGCAGAAAATGAGAAATAGACAGCAAGAAGGGATGAATAAAGCAGACGAAAAATAAGTCTGTTCGTAACAAAGAACTAAGGCAAGCAACGATAAAATTCACCCGCGAACAAGGAACACACAATGAGGTAAAGGAAAGTTACGTATATTACGGCAGACATTGCTGAATTTTCGTTGATTTCTCTTATCATAACAGTTAAAATTTCTCTTTTTGAAAGAGTAGGCAACCCATGGGACAATATTGCCCTATGACAATAAATTATTATGCGTTGTATTTTACACAGGTTGAGAACATACAAAAAACAAAGATCTCTGTATAAATATAAATTATTAATATAAAAGGACGAGTGAAAATTCCCGAAAATATAACAGGATATATCTCGGTGTCATTTCTAAAGAAATCTTTTTAATAAAACAAAGGGCTCTACGACTATCGCTCACGCAGTGTTTTGTAAAAAGTGATATTAAACAGTAGATTTATAACGACATTATGTAAATTACCTCGAGAACTTAATTTGAACATACCATAGCAGACGCGTTTACAAGTATCCACTCATCAAAAGCGTTAAACAAATTTCCTTCAGATATTCAATATTAGAAATAAGTGACAAAAATATTAATCAATTGGCAGCGTAAAATAAATAATGGTTTTAAAATCATGTTTTGATGGTTTAGTAAGGTTCTAGGACATTGGTAACATCTACTGTGAGTTTTCCTTTTGGAATGAGATAGTATTAATCACGTTACCAGATGGTTAGCTAACTGGTTGCGATTGAAAAACTTCAGGATTAGAACACATAAGAGCTAATTAAGCAACTCATTGACCTGATTAAGTAGACAGGGAAAACGTATAAATAATATATAAATACTGGGCAAATAAAAATGATGTCGGTAAGTAAGGAGTAATATGAGTAAACGAATTCAGCAATCAAAGTTGACAGATAATATTCAGAGTAAACACATAGCAATAATAACCTCTTGGTGTAAGTCCAAATGCTAGGAGTAGGTGTTGAAAGAAGAGCTTTCTTCGTCAGTTGTTATATCTAACCAGTTCTCGGATTGAATGCAAAAACTCAGTAAAATAGACGTATCTATCTAGCCTCTTATCGATACTGTTTGCTAAGTAGATTGAGACAGCACTAGCAAATAAAACTTTCCAGGTATAGAATTCTCCAGAGATGGAAAGTCTCGTCTTGATTAGATCTTTGGCTTATCTTGTTTTCCGACTTCATATCAAAATTTAAGCAATATAGTTTTTCATAATCATCTTAACTATTTCTACCACTTTAAATATATGAAAAAAAGCTCTCACTGAAAGGGCTTTATTATCAGTTTTGAAAATTTGCAGGATCAGTGTAATATAGCTAAAGACACTCGAACAATGAATTAAAAATTAGTTTAGGAGAAACAGACAATGGATTTCGATCGGTAGGTAATAGAGCACTAATAATGCATGCAGCACTTCGGAAAGCACCAATAGCATCCGTTTTTTATTCAGTCTAACCCTAACAGATTGTGCTGTTTTGTTAAAAAACAGACATCATCATGGTATCCAGACTTGACATAACAATGTATTTCGGCGCTCAGTTTCGGTAAATTTACAGATACATTTTTAGTAGTGTGCGATTCCTAAGATTTGTGGGCAGTCTAGTGTGTGTTACACTAACGGCGATAAATCAAAGTAACATCCGATGTTTTGTCATGCTGAAAGTGGGATGACGTCCCTCTGACTGGCAAGTTATCAGATTTCCGTAGATGCAAAAATTAACCTCAGTCATCACAAGGTGCTTGTAATGCGGCCAGTATGATATTACGTGCTCTTTGGTTGCTTTTTAAAATACTTTTAAAGTTTAAGAGAACCCTTTTGACCAACTTAGTGGCATTTAAAACACTTGCGTTGCTTAAATAGGCAAGAATTAACAAGGTGTCAACAACCACAATGCCTTTCGATGAAGAGTTCATACATAAGTCCACAGTCAATCAACAAGACTTTCTGGACTCATTGTACAACTCTAGTGCTTTGACTGCGTTTATAGCATACAAGACAGAAAGTCCTGATTTTCCCTTCGCCATTGCAGCCTTACTTTTGAGATCCAATAAATTCTAGCATCATGACGTTACCTTTATTTTGTTCAGATCCTTTCCGATAGGCGACAAAATCACCTTCGGCATTTTTCAATTCACAGGTTTGTTCACCAATTATTTAAGATATTGTATACAAATTAGGTTAATGGTCATGGATATTTTTTTTGTGAATTAGTCTGACATACTTGATACGTTAGACTCTACCAGGTTTTCTGAACATGAGTTAAACTCTAGTTGCATTACCAATAATAGAAAAGTCAGCAAGAAATATAACTTTATAAGTATAAAACTGTGAATCAGCCAAACATGGGATCACAAGCGATAAACTTTATTTAGCATTTCGACTAATGCACATGTCTACTAGATTTCCTGATCCATGATTTTGACGTAGTAGAATTTCGCCTTGTTTTTGATGGTGATAGAGGTTGATATTGGACTCTAAGGCCGGATGTGAAGTAAGTGAATTGCATGTGTTGATGCTGTCATCATTAAAGAAACCTAACAACTATATAAATGCTGGTGGTGTCTGACGTATAATCCTCGTTGATAACAGTAACTTTATTGTTTTCGCTCAATACTATGTAACGTCACTCATAGTTTGGTCTACGTGGTCTTCTTGAATCATCTGGGGAGTGTTCTAGTATGTATATAGGAATTAGGTTAATGGCTCCTACTATGATCATAACTAATTCCTATCAAATAACAAATGGCGTGGTGACGATACTTCACCTGCGTAATGTGAATATTACGCCCCCCTTCGTTTAACTCTGTCAGCATGGCCAACTTTGAACTTATTGCCCAGGCTTCCTTATTAATAAGAGGATAATTAAGTTGTATTTATATGTTGGCTACAAAATGTAATTCGTGATAAATCCCCAATGTAGTTAACTTTGTTCAGTGATGCAGGTTGTTTGATGAGGCATATAATGCTTTCTTGTTGTCCTTTTTATGTCGTACTTAGACAAAGTAACTTTGATTGACCACTCAAGATAGAGAGCAATAGATTTGGTAAGTTCGAATGTTGCACTAACTCTACATATACACAAGTCTTTGTTGTTTTCTGGGTGCCGATATCTTTAATTCGTTCACATTGTCTGTGGTGATATGCATGATTTTATCAGTCACTTAAAACCATACCATCGAAATTAACATAACTATAGATAGCTTTATTGTCCATTCGCTGTTGTCGACAGTAACTCTGATAGCGAATTTCACCTAGAGAAGCAAACATTTCACGATGCCATTAGATGTTGAATAATAAGCTACTGAACAAATTCGCTCCATTCCGAGGAGTTTGACAGGTTTCTGAAACCGTAAACTTTCAAGCCGTACTCCTCTATCAAAGGTGACAACCAATCGAACACCGTGATAAGAAATCCATTCCGTCAATGTTAGAAGTGATATCGTTTGATGGCGACATACAGCTAACGACATCGACATGAACACTTTTCAATCTGAAGTCCAGGTGGTGAAACTGGTTTAATTTCGATCTAGTGTGCATTTATATTTCTAATTTGACGTATGTTACTCGATCATATCCATCTTTTTACGTCTGTATTTAAGTTGGGGCAAATGAGTTACTTACTTATAATGGATCTAACTCCAAGATGAGGTGAAGTATGTAAACCCTAGACAATATTATATCACATCACCGTTGGTATGCATGGTTATAAGTGATAAGTAATCTGAAGGTTGTTAGTTTCAAGTTTTGTTTTTTTGGTGTGAATGAGACTGTGTTACCATGCCATCATAGTTCATAATCTTTTACTAATTGTCACCAATCCGACATCTAGGCAGTCAGAAAGAGGTGGGAGCAAACTGCAATTTATTGTGAAAGTTTGATTGTTGAAAATAAAGTGGAAACATGTAAAATTTTTGATATACGTGATATTTCATCATAAATTATACATCAAAGTATCCTATCAAATCAGCCGACCGAATGTCTACGACTGAGCGGTAACTGGAGTTCAGAATACTATTGTGTTTCTCCCACTGAAAAAGTGCTTCTAATTAATTGAGTATCGACTTTGATTATTATCCCCACATCCCAAAGTAATAATAACAGGTCGTCAGTAAACGATTAATTACTCCAACTTCTTGTTGTAAGAATACACAATCACACCGTATACAATAACAGCAATAGCGGTAGCGATAACAATAGCAATAACAATAACAATAGTCTAGGACAATGCAATAAATATACAAAGTAATTAGAAGTGTAATTCTGAATAATATTGACTCCAGCAGTAACAGAAACGTTCGTTCAGTCGTTCCGAAACCGATGGTTGCTAACACTGGAACTCGATACAATCAAACAACATTCAGTGGTACCAATGTTCAACTTCTTTAACATATCCTTTAAAGGAAGTTATATCCCAAGACAACAGTAAATGTTCTATATTCCCTTCACAAGTGGAGGTTGTCTGGACTCAGTGATCTAGCGAAATGAAAGTTGTAGAATTTAATTCTTATTGATAAGTGTATCTTAAATGTCTTAACAATCTCCCTCTTTTTAACTGACCTTACTATTAATACAATGAGTAGAATCGAAGGGATAAAAACAGTAGAAGATAACATTGGATGATCACTGAGTTGCAATATGTAGTATATTTGACTAGCTTTTTAATGCTGATTGTATATTATCGATTCAGTTGGAGTAATATTGCTAATGTAAATGACTTAATATTACCTTTACTATGATGAAGACATTATTTGACAGCTTCATTGATACATGTAGGTTCACAATAGGATTTCATGCATACAAGAAGATAACAATTAGGTGCGAACTTACATTATGTTACAATGAACTGATTAGGATTTTTAGTTTGTCATCTTATGTTGACGACTTTAAAGAGATTAAATCGTTTTTCTTACGTTTTCGCCAATGATTCAGTAGATTTTAATAAACGATTTTTATTGTATTTGTACACCTCTTTGTGAAATACATCGCATAAGTGGTTTAGCTTATCTTGTCAACAATTTGGTATTGTATATCTTAACATGCTTCGGTAGTAATCAGTAAGTAACCATGATTCTAAGTTTCATCATAATTAATAGCTATTACTAACTGTAATCTACAGTATTGAATATATTACTGCCGTCAGAGAGATTCTAATAGTAAAAAAGTTGGAAACGTTACCCTTAAGTTGTTCACTTAATCAGTCGTATAAAGGTTCAAATCATTGCAGATGTTATTTACTAATCACAAACTTCTAAATTCAGCGATGTTATATATACAGAAGAAATCATTCTGACTTGATGTTTCACCAATTATAGACAACGACTTTGTTTGAATCAATATAATGACCACTGACTACAAGACTGTTACTCAATGCTCGCACTTTTACCCTTATAGTACTAGACCGAAGTCGAAATGATAAGAATATAAAACTGATGAACCTGTCAAACAAATCATTCTTATATTTTACTCACTCATTTATTGACTTATAAAACTTGGCCCAAATAGCTGGCTAGTTGGGAGAATAACATTAATACAAAGCAACGATATGAAACTAGAGTAAGGTGTACATAATTAGTTACTTCATAAATGAAAAATGTTAACAACAGTTAATTCGTCAAATAGGAGATTAGAGCAACAAGAATACACAAATAATAATAAAGTGTTTAATCCAGTATACAACAGAACTAAATACAACAACCTTATGACAGTTAGTCATTATTCTTAACTCATCTGATCCGTCAATACTTTAAGTGATCGTATCGCATGTAGTAAAAGTGTTCATGATAAATTTTATTAATGACCATCTCCTGAAATCAACGAATAAAACTAGATTCGACAAACTACTTAACATAGATTTTTTTAACAAGTAGACA
Organism: Schistosoma japonicum; assembly: GCA_025215515.1. Lineage (NCBI taxonomy): Eukaryota > Metazoa > Platyhelminthes > Trematoda > Strigeidida > Schistosomatidae > Schistosoma > Schistosoma japonicum. Next base: position 33,621,338 of record CM046064.1, on the reverse strand, counting down.
TCTTGACATCAACCAACGACTAGTGAATTACGACAATAAATGTTACTATCTTTTCAGTATTTATATGAACATAGATGTTCATTAGTAGATAGTTTCATTTTCTCTCAGACAATCAATCATCTGAAGTAATTTAAATACACTAACAACAGTTCATTAAGTCATTGACTGTTAGTTTGAATCTTACTGGTTAATTTAGGTTACTTGTTTGAAGTATATACCATTGTAATGACTAACAGTTAGAAACCATAAATGACATGATTGTGAATCTGTCACATTAGTTTGAATGCATTCATTCATTATCTTCCCTCAAAATTTTAAGCTTAACATTATTTTACTGTTATAACTTTAAAAAAAAAATAACTCGATGGTTGATTTATGAGGTTAATTAATCAATATGGCCTTGTGAACACGAAGTTACAATGACAAACCCCAATGAGCGCCTAGCTAGTTCCTGTATGTCCCGCTGACGCCTAATTAGTCTGAAGCCGGAAATAGGAGAACATAAGATTGATGAACTAATTAGACAGAATCATAATGTATTTTAGGTATTTCTTCATTTAAACATAAAACCAGATCAAACCGTCAACCAATTACGAATTTAACATTAATATAAAACATAGGAGATAGTAGTAGTGAATTGAGGTAACGTGTACACAACTAATTAACTGTGAATTATAATAAGTGACAATATACAAACAGTAAATATACTAGACGGGAGGATACGATAAGAGGAATATTTTATATATCGAAACTTATATTCATCATAAAACTGATATAGTGTAATAGTTAAATATTCGCCACCAAGCCTTAAGGTCTTGAATTCAATTTCCTGGTAGGGTTGTGGATACGTACAGCTGCAGTGTCTCATTCTAGGATGAAAGAGCTGCCCAGTTCCCTCTGGCTTGCAATAGTTGTCTAACTCTGACGAATTCGTGATATTAATCTTAAATTCAACAGTTGCTAAGTTAACCAATTACAAAGAAAATAATAAATTAGTAAATAACTAATAGCTGTTTCATTTTACTTTAGAAACCTAACTAGAGAGTTTTAATGGATTAATTTCCTACAGTCATATATAGCTGTTTACACATTACGGCATCATATCATTAAACAGATACCTCTTCGACATTTTTCACAAAATCTCACAGTCAGCAAATTATGCACAATATGAAAGCCACTGATAAGACATTCATATAAGTTGTCCAAGCCACTAAAGCCGATGTTTTACGATAGTGACACCGAATAAATTCTTATTATTGTGTCCTACCATACTAACAGAGTGTTATTCTTGAATGTTAGCATTACTTTAGAGACAGAAACGATTGAATAAAAAAAATTTTCTAGCATATTCAAATCGTTGCATCAATGTTTCTTCAGAATAGAACACGACTATTCTCATCGACACTTAATCCTTAGCAGATGAACTCATATCATTACACTAATTACTATATCAATAGTGATTACGAATAGTATCACTTCAAAGAATAATAATACAATTTTAATAATATTTATTGTTTGTTTATTTTAGTTTTCATTTTCTACATTTGTTTAAATTGTATCAAGGACAGGTTCTTTTTTTAAAAAAAGAAAAAAAGCACATTACTGTTTATTTCATTACATGTAAACTTAGATAATATTTACTTTGTTATTTAAAAATGTTATATCGAACCACTAAAGAAAAGTGAGAAACTTCCAGAACTGTGTTTTAGTGAACTAATTCATTTATTCTGGTCATGAGTAGTGTAAACATTACATTTCTATTATTGTTATGTTCCTATTACCCTATTCACCCGTTTGTATATTCGCTGTTATTATATTATCTCTTATTATGGACTACAGTTAATCAGTTGTGTACAAGTTGTTTCTATTCACTACCACTATTTTCCTTAGTTCTGTATTAATGTTTATTTCTTAACTGGTTTGCTGTGTTGTTCACTGATTTTGTGTATATATAAAGGCATGATCGAAATACAATTCGATTTGATTGTGTCTGTTTGGTTCATCAATCGTTGTTTCTCCTCTATTCCGGCTTGGAGACTAGTAGTCGCGGGGCAGACGTGTCCATCCACCGTTTACCAATTATCAATGGTACTGTGTATTTTCACAAAACATAATAAAAACAAAATTAGCACAACTGAATATATGCTTTATATCAATGATAATAAGTACTATGTGAATATTTTTCTTATGAAACAATCAATTGACTATTATTATTCATCTATATGAATATAAAATATCATTATTCTATGAGAATTTCATTTAACTCGCTTGGTTAGATTAATGCAATGATCGCTTCAGTCTCTACCAATAATAATCAATTATTCATTTCATAAGATAATTCTAGAGTTCAAGTATGATGTAGTTAGTACAGTTTGATTGTGTAACAGTTAACTATTAATCGAATTGAATATAGATTAAACAATTTCTTAAAATGATTGAACTTAGACAGAATACAAAGTTATTAGTTTGTAAAGTAATTCCTCATCATGAGATAAATGCTTAGAGTTTATTCTATGATAGGATAATGGATATGCAAAGTAATGAAGTCCTAGAACAATGTATGAAGTAGATTTATAGAGCTAACTGAATCTCATTGTTCATCTAACTAGAGTTAATCAGTGTTATGTAACTTCGATTACAATAATCTCTATTAATTGAATATTATTTCCTGTTTTCAATTATCAGTACTGTATGTTAGAATGTAATTTTCACTGGAGATTTCATTCCAACTATCCAATGCAGTTTGAAACTGTCAGTATAGTATGCAGTAAATTTAACATATGAAAAACTTGAATATAATGGTACTTAGTAATTAAGATGAATTCATTGATAAATATCACTGTGTAATATGTAGTACTCATCAAATAAAACTATATATATATAACAAATATGCCAAACATTGGATATTTAGTAACCAGTACATTCATTTAAACCAGTCCAACGATAGTAATGTTTTATTTGGATTTTGACTGACAAACGGAATTCAGGACGAGCGCTTTGCCTCATTTGGGTCTCGTCAGCTGAATGTACCTGCGTCCCAGTGTTGATGTTCACACCAGAACTTGAACTCAGTTCATTTCGTGCCGAACGCCACCGCGTTCATCAATAGGCTACTAAGTCTAAACAGTCACACTTGTGCTGATGAGTCCCAAATAGGATAAATTGTACTATTTGGATTCTGATTATCAGTCACAACTCAATGCAAGCAATATTTGTGAAATATCGCTATATTGAGGCATTACTCGCAGCATACACATATAGCAACAGAGACTGACCAATTTTAGTCCATGATAAATCAACGAAAAGATCCAAATACATTCTAACTACAAACTATAGAATGTTCTAAAAGTAATGTAGAAAATCAATAGCACTGTAAATACAAATTCCAGCCTACTTGATAATATACAATTTTCAGCCTGAGAATTTCATTGAACTCAATTTTCATTGGTTTATCACTTTCTAATGACTAATTACACGTTTATCAAGTTCTTTATTAGGGTGATCGAATTCTAATGATCGGGTTGTAGTGGAGCCACTAGTCTAAGTGATTTAACATCGCTGATACTATATAAAGGTTAAAGGTGGTTTGGAATTGATCGGCAAGAAACTTTAGACCTAGATTTGGTGTTATTTGGCAATTGTCAGTAAGGTGTACCTACAATCTTACAAGGGAAACCTGTACCCACCCAGTGGGTTTGATTCTGAGTCATCCAGTTCCACGGTCTACTCAGTGGTGACGATCATGGAATGGTTAACTAGGTGACCAAGCATCAAATCCTCAGGGGAATATAAGTTCCCTTAAAGATTTCAGGTTCACTTTGTTGACCAGTACAAAATAACACGAAATCTAGGTCCAGGGTTTCCGGTCGACTACCTCCAAACCATTTTCCAAACTCAGTATTCAGTTTTATTAACGGAGATGATACCAAAATTAAGGCCAACAAGGAAAATGTGAGGTAATCAGTGTATGATTTAATAAAAACTGACTAGGTGGTTATCTCACAGTGTACTCTATAAAAATTTCAGTTAGTTTTTAAAAGGCTTGCCCAATGTGCATAAACTACTCATTGAATTGTCATTTCAGTAACAATAATTTTTTTTAAAATTTGTTGTTGGTATTTATCATAGATTAATTTCAGTTTGATACAAATAAAAACTAAATAACACTAGACATCTGTCTTGTTCTAGCATGAAATTCCTTGACGGTGTTTACCATACACTCCACCAGACACTGAGCCAACTACTTTCAGACTTCACAGAAGGCTGACTACCATCAGTAGTGTTGATGACTATGAGCTCCATGCGTAGTCGAATGAAGAGTATGAAATGCAATTGGGAAATCTCATTATGGGACGAAACAACTGTCCAAGATCATTCTGTGGTAAAAACAATTATCAAATTAAATAAGAACCAATCATCATAAAATCACTCCAACTAAATTTTTTGGTCTTACTTTTGTATCGTGTGTTTATCATTCTCTTAATAGCCTCCATACCGTATGTAAATACCCAAAACTCAAATTGAAGATCATAAAGAGAAGATGGAGATGTAACAGATAAAAGAATACTCCCGTTATCAGTACATGTTCACGTAACAACCGTAAAGTTAAATTGTTGAAAAAGTAGACAAGGAATGAAAGCATATTCATCCACTTTATTATATTGTAGGATGGCAGGTTCATCATAGTTCTGTCAGAACTGATGGAGGTGATTTTGGGAACAGAGGTAAATGGTCCACATGGTAGAAAAAGAATGAAGCAACCATAAGCAAAAGTACCTTAAGATTATGTAGAATCACTCACGAGTGAAATATAAATTGGCGCTCAAATGCATCTAACCAGTCTGACATTTTATTTATTTATTCCAAATACCGGTGTATTTATGCAAACAAAATAAACATGTATATTAAAATGTGATTCAGTTTAAATGAAAATATGAATACTTCATTTTCATAAATTTTGATGACATGTATACTATTATTACATATTTAAGTAGTAGGTTAGCATATTCACGGGTGGTCATCTGCCAAGTGTGATGTATACTGCATTTTCAGTCATTTCCTCATTCTTTGAATAGGTTAGTACTATACATTTCAGTGGGATATTGTGGCAGATTATTAATCAAATTTAGCTTGGTAAGTGGAACATTGGGCGTCAGTCCCGCGTTACATCGGATTCACTAGTTGTATGTACCTGAATCCCGCTGCTAATATTCTCTCTTAAACTTAATATCAGCCCATTAGTGTCAAACGTTACAACATTGATCACTAGACTATTCAACCCAAACAACCATATTTCTGCAATTGGCCTTTATACATAATTTGAAAATATTTGTGTCTTCCTGATGATGTTATTGTAAACTAAAAATGATCATTTTCTGTTGCTATAAGTGATCTTAAGCGATCTTCCTTGATACTGAGAGAAGATACAAACACTATCAAATTATACTTATTCACAATTGTTTGCTATGAATATGTCAGTGCAGTACAGTGATAGATACTAAACGAAAAGTGCGAATATTCATGCTTGAAAAGAAATCACTGATGAAAATCACACTATGTAGCATAAAACACACACCTACTGAATAACTAGGAAGATGTTCAAAAAGATCTGGATACAACATATCGTAGATAATATTGAAAGCATTCTAAATAACTTCAAACAATAAATCATTTAATACGTACATATTGGAAAAGTAGTCAGTCAAATTCACATTATACATAAAGTGATAAATCACACGCTTGGGTCACTGCTTATACTGTACATAACTTCAGTACTCGAACACTTTGTATCCTCCAAATTACAAACTAGAAGACAATAGAAAAGTATAAAAAAATGTTTACTCCTGTAAGTGTCAAATACTCGGGTATTATTAGTTTTCTGCAAAAATAAAATCATCATTACAGTCATCCAACTCACAAGTAGCAGTTTCAACTATTATCCAACCGGGATACCATACGTGAAGGATCTGGAAGCTCTTATCAAACAGTGATTAGACAGAATGTATTTAACTGCTTCATGGTTTCTGAATAGTTTGTTGAGATTTATAGGAACCATTCCAATGTAAACTTTGACTAATGTAAAGTGTATGTGTTACTTTAAAAATGCTTATATTCTGTATTTAACATAAATAAAATGTTAAAGATTTTGCATTTTCATTTATATACCTATAAACATAAATGTCATAATGACAAAGAAAGGCTGTTATGATGGCGAAGTACGACTAATAGATTGGTGTGACCTTGTACACACGAAGTTACAATAGTAAACATCAATGACAGTGCCAAGTCAGTTCCTGTATTCCTTCCCGATGCCCACTTTATCCCAGATCAGAATACGAAGAAAACAAGCTGATAAATCAACCAAACGAAATCATGTTATATTCCAAGCACTCCTTTATATATAAACACAAACTAGACTACTCAGTCAGCCGATTAAGTCATTTACATTAATACAAAGCAACGGAGACAGTAGTAGTGAACTGAGGTAACGTGTACACAATCAATTAACCATAGTTCATATATACGAAATGACATAGCAACAGTTACTGTACAAAACGAGCGTATAAGACACGAGAGATATCATAATGACATGAATTAAAATGTTTACTTTAGACACAATTAAAGTAGCTGAAAGTTTTTTTAAAACACATTTTTAAAATTTAGTTCTTCTTCTTTAATCGTTCAATATAACAACAAGATGTTTAGAGGAAATTTAGCGGGAAGTCTCAATTTCATTCTATTCAACATGTACAAACATTGGAAAACTACAAATGTAAACAAATTGATTTTCTTCTAACCTATTTCAGTTAATTTCATTCACTGTTACAGACCACTAACCTCTCATAACAATAGAAATATTTACACTGAATAATCAATGAGTATTATGCCATCAGATGATGATAACTTTGTAAATGGTTCAATTATCCATCTTGTAGAATACAATACCATTAAGAAGAGATTATCCATTAACATAAAGTAATCAATTCAACAATGTATATACAATGTCAGGAATGAAATGTTTCAACACACACACACACAATTAATCCATTTCAATTCTTTCAACAGACTTGTTTCTCAATTCAATTATCTTACACAATCTATTCATTTATTTGTTTAAATACATCAACCAAATATGTTAATTACTAAGAAAAGTGATTGATATCTTTGTTATTATCTTCTTCTTCTTCTTTTTGCTTAACAAAAATACCTTTATTTATGTATATTCATTTTTCTTTCCTTTCAAAATACAATTTAAAATAAAAAATTTCTTAAAACTTCTATTCATAAAGTGTAATTAATAAATAACATTGAACATTCATCAATCTTCTATCAATTTGATTTGTTTTAATTTACTCTGGTTACTTTTATGTGTACACTATTCAAATTGTATAAGATACAAATAAAATGAAACTTTTTTCTTCTTTTTATTTTATAATCATTAATGAATAGACAGATAGATTGAATGAATGAATGAATGAATGAATGAAAGAAGAAGAAGAAGAAGACGAAGAAGATGACGACGACGACGACGAAACAACTATTTTGATTTGATAATTACTTTAAGTACAATATATCTAATGTCTATTTAGAAAAAAATCTATGTAGAATTCATCTATTTAAAAGAAAACAATTCAATAGATAAACATGACATAGATAGATGATGATGTATAACTATAACAATGTAAATGTATGCATAAATGAAACAATTAAATCAGTATTTCTTTAATAATTGAATATTGTAAAGATTGTTGAATGTTAATTTTGATAGCTTTGAATTAGAATAACAATTAATTATCATGAATTACTAAAGAGTTGAAGAGTTTCAGTATAGAATGAAACAGTTATTCTTAGTGATTATGCTAATTCATAGATCAATTCATGATATTAAATTAAATGAATGTTAATAACTAAATTATGCATATAATTGAAATAGTTATTTGTTATCATAGTGATTAGATTGTTACAAATCAAATCATAACTATAAACATGATATAATATCACTATGAATATGTATACATGTTGGTATGAATTAGAATATTATCAAGTGTTGATTTATATATTGATCTCTTATATTCATACAATACATTGTATGTAGTGTATTCAGTTAATACATTCAAAGTAGTTATAAACATTTGATTTTGAGAAGTTTGTAACAATATTCCTGTCTTAAGTAGGATGCGATTCTCCCCATCCAAATGCAAAATGTTGCTTCAGGATTGGCTTTATTCGGTACCACAGTTATTGATAGAGAGCGAAGTAATTGAATGCGTTAAATGCTTTACTTATCTTGGGAGCCTCATTAGTCTTGATGGTCTAGTGTCTGATGAAATCTTGGCTCGTATACTTAAGGTCCGATTGGCTTTTACCAATTTTAGTCACTTGTGGCGTAGGCGAGACATTCGTTTACTGACGAAATGACGCGTTTACTGCCCAGAAATTAGATCCGTTTCACTGTATGGATGTGAAACATGGCCATTGAGGATAGAGGATATTCGTAGGCTTCTAGTATTTGATCATAGATGTCTTCGAAACATTCCTCGTGTTTGCTGGGACCACCGAGTAAGCAATGCATGGGTTAGGAATAGAGTACTAGGTAAATACGGTAAGGCTATTGTTGAAGTAGTGAATCTTCGCCAGCTGAGGTGGTTAGGACATGTGTCACGTATGCCTGACCACCGTCTACCTCGACGAGCAATGTTGTCTGGTGTGAGGGTAGGCTGGAAGAAAGCTAGAGGTGGCCAAACGAAGACATGACACCAATCCACGAAGTCATTGACAATTGGGCTGAGCCATGTTAATAGGTGCAGACTACCTGGTTGAGGCCCACGCGATGATCGTAACAAATGGTTAGAGACTTTAGGTGATATGGCTCAAAATCGATTGCAATGGCGCAGGTACATCCACTCCTTGTCTTCCTCTTAATTCTAGTTTTTGAGCTCATCATAATTTTCTCTTTACTGAATCACTTTTTTTGTTTAAAATCTTATCTCTGATCTTTTTACCTTACCATTAGTACTTACTCTGTTACTACGTCCCCTACTTTGGGATTTGGTTGGACAATTTGATCTCTATCTGCTAATCGGGGCATGGCAACTTGAATTGATGTACGCATGTACCATGTTCTGCGTTGTAACTGACTGACTGTCTTAAGTAGGTTTACAAACTTATTGTAAAATCTTTCATTTAGTTAGTTACAATATGTTTTGTATAGTTGATTTTCTCAAATTACTTGAACTTCATGATAACAAGAAATAAAGATAGTTTGATTTAACAAATTATTCGTTATAAAACTTCTTGAACAGATTATTATTTGTATTTTAATAGATACAATTTAATCTCTTATAAAAGAGATTTAGTTAAAACAAAGTTCTTGAAATTAATTAGATAGTATTTTAGAGATTCATTGAAAAATAAGGTAGAAATCATTCTTGGACCTTTAGTCAAAAATTGTTTTCAAGTAAACTTTATACAAAAGCATTCTAAATCAGCAGATATGTTTAATTAGTTGATTGAATATGTCGCAGATTGATGTTGGCAGCATACCATAGAAAACCAAGTAGCACTGGACAGCTGTTTCGTTGTTGTGTGGAACTTCTCACCAATGACAATGGATGAATGTCGAGCAATATATTTGACGAATTGATGGAAGTGGGATTTCTACCATTAGATGCCGACTCAGTGGTACAGAGGGTTGGGCGCTCGCCGTCAACATGAACCCCTGGTGAGGGATCTAGGTTGCGCACTGCTGAGAAGTTTCACACTAGAATAAAATAGCTGTCCCATGCTCCCTGGTTTTCAATGGTACCGTGCCAACATCAATCAACGAAATTACCAATATCCACAAAAAGATAATCATCTCAATTCAAATATGTTTCTGTAACAAATCACAGTTCCAAAGAATAATATGCTCAGTAATCGACCGATCAGACTATAAGGTCTTGGCGGGAGAAATAGTTCCCGATTGCGGACCAGCATAGAACTGACATATCATACTGTAAATATTGATATCACCTACTCAATATAAGAATTGACTAGAGAATCTAACGTAGACAATAGATCACCTTAAGTTACTTCCAGTTGTATTTAGCAGTTTATATACATTTGCAGTAGCACGTACATTTAAAGAACAAAGAGGTTATTATTAAAAAGAAGTTCATGAGATATATAAAAGAATTAGGTATTAAATGATTCTAGATTACCTGGTAATACCACAGGAAAAGGCGTCATGGACAGTGGTTATTCAGTGAACCCTGATACTGCATTCTAAATGATAAACAGACATAACAATACCATACTTATACAATAGACAGAAGCAGCTGCTATTCGTTGTATGAATCTGGATTCGTCCGTGCAAAAGGAATTTCTGAGTATCTTGAAATAGATTACCACGAAAAGTGAGTTCTTGCAACCTCTGTTCTTTTAATTTTCTCCCTTCTCATTTTCCTTGTTCTTTTTTCGCGAAAATTTATTAAGGAAACAAACTGTATGTGACTTTCTCAAAATTGAAGTTTTCGCAGTTGTTAACTGTTTAGCTCGTTTAATTATTACATAACATGTATAATGCATTACATTCGAAAATTAATGCAAACAAATAACAGAAACACAAATTAACATTGAAATCCCAGAAAACAGTTTGAAAGAATTGTTCTTAACGTGTACAGGGAATGTCCACTTTGTCTTCAGCAGTGGTTGTTATCGACAAACTAATGGTATAGCTATGAGCTCACCTTTAGGCCCGATTCTAGCCGATTTATTCTTACCTAAATTAGAAAATGGACCTTAGAAGGAAGTAGTCGACAAACTAAATGTATGTTGCCGTTATATTGACGATACATCTGCCATCATCAATCAAAACATCAATGTTTAATTATGTTCATTTAGTAATTATTCTCATAATTGTAATGTTGGACCACTAAAGAAGAGTGAAAAACATCCATAACTGTGTTTTAGAGAACTAATTCATTTATTCTGGTCGTGAGTAGTGTAAACATTACATTTCTATTATTGTTATGTTCCTCTCACCGTATCCTTCCGTTTAGTATATTCGCTGTTATTATATTGTCTCTTATTATGGACTACAGTTAATCACTTGTGTACAAGTTGTTTCTATTCACTACCACTATTTTCCTTAGTTCTGTATCAATGTTTATTTCTTAACTGGTTCGCTGCGTTGTTCACTGATTTTGTGTACATATAAATGCATGATTGAATTATGATTCGATCTGATCCGATCCGATTCAATTATGTCTGTTTGGATCATCAGTCGTTGTTTTTCCTTTATTTCGGCTTGGGGACTGGTAGTCGCGGAGCGGACGTGTCCGTACACTGATTAGTAATTATCAATGGCATTGTGTATTTTCACAATACATTACCATAATTTCCTAAAGAAAAATCTGATAACAGTTAACAGTAAACCTGTAACATTTACCGTCAAGAACAAACCTCACTCCCTTAATATTCATTTCAAAGTGGAGGTAGTAAGTAATATATTAAACGAGTGACTAGCCAGAGCTGTCAAAAGAACGTTCAATGCAGTATATGTATGCTTATCGTTCACTGGTTGACCTGTGATAGTTACTCGACTGGAAGGATAAGTTACCTGGTTTTGCTACTTACATGTGCATTTATGAATTTACCTGCTCCAATCGAGGAAGCTACATTAAGTTTACGACCAGATAACTTAACGAACTGATTAACGAGCGCTTAACATAGTGGTTAAGAAAGGAGCAGGTGAAATCCACACGTAATTCTATTTCGCCACATATGATAAACAATGGACATATGATAGATAGAACTAAAGCGTTCAGAGTGATATACCGCATACCATTGACATTTCCAGATAGGATTCGTGCTCGTCACCTATATATCGCTGAAGCCATAGGAATTCGAGTTAACGACCTGGGTCTATGTATCCAAAAGATATGTGCAACACCCCTATCCCTTCCATGGCCTTATAAGCCATATAACGAGATCTCTCAGTGAGCAATTAATGTAAGTATCTTAGTCCTACAGATGGTCAGTTTCCATCAGATAAGCTCAGTGGTATATTTGGCAGACTGTGAAACTCAATGCCAAGAGTATGTATTCAAGTAATAGCATCCATCATTCCCAGGAATACAGAATAACCATACAGATCTATATCAATATACCTGATACCTAGAACAACCAGGTTTTCCTACGGACTAAGTTCCTTTATCCAACACTCTAAAATAAACCGTACGTTTACTTTAAGAGTTGTTAATACTAGTGTTCACATTTTAGTCATTTAGTGACTAAATTATCTTCATATCAATCATTTAATAATAGTTATTCATTCTATTAGTTATTATATGTAATTAATAAATCTACATTTCAAATGTACCCAATGGTAAATACACTTTGAATCTAACACTGGACTGGTATAAATTTACATCTCAAATGGATTATCAATTTCATTAAGACTGAAAATACACTTTAATAATAAGTATCATATAGCATGAAATATATGAAGTAGCTCATACAAATCACTTTATACTACTTAATAAATATTAGTAATATCATAGAATTATGCAAATAATGTAGTTTTATTAATGCTGATATCACGAATTGATCTGAACCAGACAACCATTGATCAACTGGAAGCACTGGACAGCTGTTTCGTCCTAGTATGGGACTCCTCAGCAGTGCGCATCCACGACCCCGGCGGGGATCGAACCCAGGACCCTCTGGCTCCGCGACGAGCGCTTTACCATTGGACCACTGAGTCGGCTCTTAATGGTTGATATTTCTAATTCAGTCAATTCGTAGTTTTGTTTACTTTAATATAAAAGTAATACAATTAAGATGAATTTATATCTTCCCGTTGATTTGTTATAGATTGAAGCTGGTCAATTTCTATTACTCTATATGTATCCTAAACAGATTATCTCAATATAGTAATAAATTACAAGTATTATTCAAGTTACATGTCGATGTGTAACTAGATTGAATAGTTTCATTATAGACATACATGTATATTCTTCTTTATATTACATCTTACATAACTTCATACAGAAGTGAATTATGTATAGACAATTAAAGAGTGAAAGAATAATAAACTTTATTTTGTTTATTTTCTAATTAAATTACATTTTTATTGCATATTCTTCTTATCTTTATTTCATGATCATAAATAAAAGTAAAATAAACAAATAAATTTAAATGGCGCCTTAAATATCATAAAGTAATTTCCTGCATAACATGTACAATCAAACAAATTATCTAATGTAAATGCTCAATATAACTTAATTATTCTCTAGAGTACATTTGAATTACATTTACCTCTGTATTTATTTTTTATTTTTTTTTTACATTGAATATTAAATTTTACTTTAATCCAATTTAATTAATTGTTCTATTCACCTCTCCCTTTTTCTCATCCCTACCACCCCTCACCATCCTTTTTTTATAAACGTTATTTCTTCTTATTTTTGACATAGTTACTAAATAAAAATATAATATGACTATTTATAGTGAGATAAGCATAGCAACAAAAATTCATCTACCTTTTTAACTACTTTTCATTTATACTCTATACTATATTGAATAACTAATAAAAGTTTTTCTTTTTCTGGAAAATTTTATGAAATCATTTTAAAAATGTACTAAAAAGAATAGTTTTATTTGTTAATATATGTAGATGCATAAAAAGAAAATTCAACAAAAATAAACATAATTTGTTTGAATAATCTTTACACTGTTTAACTTCTCTTCATTCACTACTCACTACCTCTCTCTTTCCTTCACTTCTATTGTAATTAAATTAAGTATGAATAAGTTAAATAGAAAATGATAAAAAGAAAAATAACAAAAGAAAACAAAAGAAAAACACAAGAATAATAAGTTAGGATAATAAAATCAATATCTGTCAAATTGTTATACCTATAAAATAGTGATAACAACTGTAACAACAACAATAACAACAGCAAGTAACGCGCATTTTTTTAATTGATTAAATATGTCACTGATTGATGTTGACAGTATACCATTGAAAATCAGGGAGCACTGAAGAGATATTTCGTTTTAGTGTGGAACTTCTCTCTGTGGTGTATGTAGTTCAGATTTGTCAAGAGTGAGACAGTTATCATCCAACGACAAAAGATGATCATTACGTTATATTTTAGGAATTGGATGGAAATGGGAATTCTATCGTCGGATGCATACTCAATGGTGCAGATGGTTAAGTACTCGCCAACCTGGAGCCCCTGGGTTGGAATCTAGGGTGAGCACCAATGCAAAGTTCTACACTAAGACGAAATGGCTGTCCAATGCTGCCTGATTTCCAGTGGTATCCTATCGGCATCCATCTATGACGTATTCAATCAATTAAAAATACCAATCTCTACATAAGTAACCATCTCAACTCACTTCTTCTTTTCTATCAAATAATACTTTTTAATAATAAATATCGTTTTTTTCGATATTTTTTTAAAATGAAAACATTAATACAGTTTAAATGTTTTTTTATAGGTTTCCATTTGAATAAATTTTTTTTATTGAACAACTTTTTCCTCTCTTCTGTTCCAATAATGTTCTAGGAAAGAAAACGGGGCTGGGGGTGGGGAGGAGGACAATCCGCCTAGGCAACAAATGAGTGATGTTCATCATTTCATTGTATTTAATACAGTTTCTAAATAAATAAAAAAATTGTTAACATACACACTTTAATAGAATAGTTAAATTGAATTAGATGAATAATTGTTGTTATTTTACTTTATGTTTATTGTGATTTATGATTACATCTAGTTTAATATTCAAAGTAATGTAACTCCATATGATTGTAAGTAGTAAGTAGTATGTATATGAATAGATATATGACTTAGTTACAATATGAGTAAATCCCAAAAGATTGTTTTAAAAAAAAACGATTGAACAGAAAATTCGTTATTCATATTCCATTTAATGAAAATAGAAATGAAAAACAAATAGTGGGGAAGAAACATTTCTTTTTGATTAGTTTTATACCCCACCCCCCGTCCTATCCCTCAACACTACTCTCTCTCTCTCTCTATATATATATATATATATATATATATATCCTACCCCTCAACACTAAACTATATATATATATATATATATATATATATATATAGTACTGCATAATAATAATACAATGTAATAGGTGATTATTAAAAATAAGGTTGAGTAGTTAACTAAATAATTGTAAGTTCTAACTTATATTCAGGCAACAGTTGGACGCTTATTAACAACACTTAAATTTTAGACAACACTACAGTACATAAGAACTCACCTTAGATGTATGCTAACAACTCTACCGATGTATTACTGTCAAAATGAAATCCTCAACAATGTTACAGTGGTGTTTATAAATACAAAGTTTGTAACAAATTTGGAATACTACTTACACTGAAAACTGGGATGTGTGTAACTTGGTAAACATTTGAAACTTACCAACTGTATGTATTTACTACCTCTCATTTGAATTTACTGTTTCGTCTTAAATGTTCGGAGTGTTTTTACATCAAACTGCTAAGTCTACATACCTAATTGCTTCTTCAGAAAGGAATAGCTTATATATGTGTAAACATCTGAGATAACTCATTGTTGTATGTTATTAGTAAAAATAGAGATATGTTCGACTTTTGAATCCTAATTAGGACGAAGCTCATATCATAGATTCCACTCCTAGTTGTTTGTGTGAACATATATCCCAAAACTTGATAACAATTAATATGAGAAATAGCAAAGTATTATAACAGCACGTTTATTTATTAATAGTTACGTAAGAATAAATAAACGAATTAGTAAAAGTGTGCAAGAACACAATAGTAAGTGAAAAGATCCTCTTTCAACCTCCTTCGGTGATTCCTACGTCGATTATCAGAAGTAACGAGATGGATTGCATAAAGACTGTGCCTTTCGAATATGGATTATGATAGCTTCAGTTGTATGTAAGAGGCTAATTCGTAAACTATGAAGCATAATTACTAGAGTATAGTAGATAATCCAGAAGGCTTTATTCATGTCAAACTGAATTCATGTATCAAGTAAGTAGTATCATAGCCGGTTATTTCAAATGAAAGTGAGCATTTTATTTGTTCCACCAATATGAAATCAGTTAATTCAGATAACATCATTTACCTACCGGTTGTCATTCCAAGTCTTATTAACATTGTGTATCCTTTTATTCATTTCAGGTATTCTGTTCATTTTGACTCTAATTTATAAAAGGTTAACATTTTAAGCATAGATTGACAAACTGAATAAACGTTGCTGTATTTGTTAACTATAGAGCGATCTAGATACTGGGGTTCTAGAAACTTTCTAGCACTCTAAGAATTTTCTGGATGGAAAATTTTTACAATTTCCTAGTTAAAGCCGCATCCGTAATTTTCCGTATGCATGGATAGGAGTACCAGTCTCCGTCGGTGTATGCGACAACCAAGGAGGTGTCCGTAATGTTCAGTATATTGACACTCAAATTATGCATAATTTATTTTGTATGGTATATTGCATTTATCTGCCTTCACCGCTTCGTTGTTCGGTTCCATGGAAAAGAACAGTGAGTATCATTCTAATTTGTGAAAGACAGTAAACTTGGCTGATCTTAAAATTCTCGTGACAATTTCTGAAATACGTTTCTTACATGGTAAAATAACTTGAATAACTGTTTCCTCTTAAAGCGGAACTTAGTGGAACTGCATAGTCTCTATCCCTCTCACTAAAGATTCTAACCTAACACATTCGGATCTCATGACTACCGGTACCACTGGACCAGGGGAATTGCAAGGAAGTGATGGTGTGGATTATCATTGAGTCCTTTTTTATGACGAAACTGTAGTTTAGTGTTCCTGAGTTTTCAACTATTCTTAGCCATTATCAATCCGTGATAAATAAAAGTTCGATTTATAAAAAATCGCCACAAAATCAACCCCATATTAACTATGAACTAACGTAACTTTTACTCTGAAATCAGTAAAAGTGTTATATATGAATAAAAGCAGGCAACAGAGTACATTTCCCAATGGAAGAGATATAAATACGTGTTTGTAATCGGATTCTTGATACACTTTATAATTTCCAACATAAACTGATTGTAGCTGGATAACTATTGAAGATTATGAGCTATTCGATAGCTGTTTTTATCTTAACATGTGACTCCTTAAACGTGAGCATCCATGACTCTACCGTTCGAAGTTAAAAATACACTTCAGTGGTCTAAATGTTAAGTATTCACCATTACATATGAAAGTCCTTGGATTTAATCTGTTGTGTGGTCATAGATATGCAATTCTTAATAGTCCCATGCTAAAATAAAACATTGTCTGATCGATTCAGGTTTCTAGTGATTTTTTTGTCATATTCAATATGTGATATAAACTACCAAAGTATATATATATATATATCTTCTTGCATAGAATCACCCAGTAATTTATGTCACCGTAGAAGGAAATAGGAATATACACCTGAAAATAACATTCGTTATTTGCTCTCAGTACACATATACTCTGTAGTCCACTTAGAAAGAATTCGAACGGAACCAAATAATCACTATTCTAAAACACTTTACGAATGCATCAATGTCCATATTCTTTCTTATCTCATAGTCATATATTTTTCATTACAACAACAGTAGTGACTATTTTTTCTTTAGAAATAAAAATTCTAAACAAAAACAACAATAATAATGTAAAAGTGGTAAGTGTGTCGAATCCAATTTAGAAAGATGAAATAAACAGTTGAATTTATAGTCAGGAAATCAAAACTAAAATTGGATCAATAATCTTTACTACTTATTAACTACTTACAATTTGAACACAGGAAATTCATTTATTCATTTGTACATAATAGTTTATCATGCAAGCTACTTGTATCAAACTGTAGTCATTATTTCCTGTCAACTTTCTAATCTGTTTTTAATTATTTCTTGCAATAGTTTTCTTTAATTATCATTACCGAGGAAATTAATACACACACACAGTGGTGATGATGGAGAAGTATCCTTCAGGTCTTTATATATATATATATATATATATATATATATATATATATATATAGAGAGAGAGAGAGAGAGAGAGAGAGAGAGGGAGTGAGAGAGAGCGATTAAGAGACTCTACAATGATATCAAAGTAATTCATCGTCTGTTTGCCTTTCGTAAAAGTGGCTAATTTCATTAAATCAATAGCAAGGTGTCTAGTGAATCAGCTGATGACAAATGACTTCAGAAACCGGGATAAGGATCTTTTTTATTATAAGTTGAATCAACATCCCTTAGAAACTACCATTATCACTTTATTTCATTGTAAGTAAATCTAAAGAGCAAAATAACGATAGATGAATACATTAATACTCAGAAATTAAATTATATTAACTACATGGAAGATCAGCATTGTATGACGTAAACTCTACCCACGTCACTATCTATATCAATGTAAATGCAATCTAACAGTGAGATGACATTACATGTTATCATTGATATCAATGCACATAGATAATAATAAACACAAATTTCACAGGGAATACATTAAGATACCGGAATAAATAAATATTCAAAATGTTAGAGAATTACCGGTGGAGTTGTATTTAAATAAATCTGAAGTCATTAGGTGCATATACACTTATTCTTTCTATAAACTTATAGAAAAGTGGACATTCAATCAAATAGTCGAAATTCAAAAGAATAAGAAAATTTATAGTAAATCAAAGATAGTCAAAGGTGATAAAACTTATGGATACCATAAAGCTTAAATGAGGCCCTCAAGATGAACTAATTTAATGACTGTGACATAGTCGAAAAATCTCACCACTACTTGAAGTAAGCGGTGATCGTGTTATCTGCAATATCAGTAAAATCCTTACAATTAAACTGTCCATCTGAAAGAACCGATTAATATGTAGATTCTAAAACTGTATTTCATCACTTTAAGGCATCTTCTGGGAAGAATATAGAAATAACTGTTCGCCTTAGTTTCAACTCATTAACGATATGCACCAACGATCCTATAAAATGATTCTGCTTTGTAGTTCCTGATTGTTATTATTACTAACTAGTGGAAAACCAACATATCGTAAACTCCAACCAGTGCGGTTATCTCGAACAATAAGACTGGATGACAGATGCCATTAAGTTTCCCCCTGACCCTTCTAATCCCAAGCTAAACAGAAGACAAGATCACCTAACCGACAACCTGAGTCACTTTATGTCTTGCACATCCGCTTATATGCATTCAAAGCCTGAACAGGCAGCTGACCAATTATGAATACAACATTAATATAATGCATAAATGATAGTGTCAGGAAACTATTTGGGGCGGTGGAGGGGTTTTGTAAACGCATACATAATTAATTGTCGTTTGTGGGTTAGAAATGATATGGCAACAGTTAATGGGAGTTTAGGGTGATTGGAATATATTATTGGTGGAAATAAAATGTCCAATATACATACAGTCACAATAAATAAAATAGCTTTCGAAGAACAATTTTGAAATTTAATCATTCTTCTTAAGTCGCCCATTCTATTGTAAACAGACGCCTATTATTTTATGCGCAGTGCTTAAAATGAAAGTTGATCCATGGAAATTATCTAAATTTGCATTGTTCATTTAATCTTTACTCAGTTACTAGTAGTGAACAACATATTAACTAGCACATGTGCTTATAGGCTGAAGTTGCTATATTAGAATACCGCTACGAGATCTAATGAACAAGATTAGCACAACAATATGATTTGAAAGGAAGGAATGTAAGAAATATATGTATGAAAGAATGATTAAACTCAATATCTAGAAGGATAACAATAAGTAATTATATTTTCGACACTGTGACCGATCGTGAGCTGTCACTCAGTATCTCTAGCCCCTCATTGCGATTATCATGTGGGTTTCAATTAGCTAGTCTGTATCTGCTAACCTGGCCTAAACCAGCAGGTAAATACTTCATGAACTGATGGTATGTATCAGTTTGTCCACCCCTATCTGTCTCTAAATCTTATCCTAGATATTTCCAAATTGGAAAGTGGTCAATTATCATTGTTTTGAACTGGATCGTTAAAATAATATTTCCATAATATAAAATAACGGAATCTCTCTAAAGCCTGTAAACGTGTATTATCTTTAATTCATCATCATAGAGTGGGGTATACAAGTTAATCTAAACTGCATATACCTCCAAAATCTACTAATCATTAATAATCTTTACAACTGTCATTAATCAAGAAATCTTTAATGATGAAATTCATCCATGACAGAAACAAGATGAGCATCACTAAATATAGTGAATTCTCATCCAAGAATCTCATAAAACAACTACATTTAGAAATTTGTATAATCAGATTTTATTCTAACAATTCATTCACTAATCTAGTTGATTCTATGAGAATAGTCATACTGAATATATATTACCAGGCAATTTAATGTCTATGCTCATAACATGAAATGGGATAAAATAAAGTAAATGTATAAGTCCACGTAATAGATTATAAGATCACTTCCTATGTATATCTTCTTCTCTACTGCATGTATGTATAAATGTTGATTATCTATATACTACATCTGTTAGTTTTGCATAACTTTTAATGTTTTTCAGTATAGTTTAATTTACTTTTAAATGTTGTTTTCATAGTTCTTATCATTATTCACACAATTCAGGTGATGTAACTTTATGAAATATTCATGTATTCATAATCGATGCCATTGTTATCAATCAGTGATAGTATTGTCCACTTATAAATCTTGAATTATTCTGCATATCGAAAATAGTACTAATCACTGCTTATTGAGTCCGTATATGTGGATTCACCAAACTTGTCCTCAGTTCTTATGAGTGTACGATGTTACATTTGGGGGACGGGACGGGGGATTTCAATGTAAACAACATACTTTAATTAGTCAGGCATTTGGATTTAATCTGTAAATCAGAAGAAAATGTTCAACACATTATTTTCTTTATCAAAGTCCTTAAATGAATAACCTATGGTAATTATTCGACTCATATTTTTATTTTTGAACCTGTTTATTTTAAACAGATCGATCTACAATTACTTTATCAGTTAACAAACCTGACGTAGAGCTTTTGATCTTAACAGAAATTCCAATCTCGAACTGAAAAGTGGCAAATGGTTAACGTTTGACATGATGACCTATACAGACACCATCACAGTGTAAATGAACTATATTTCTTTTGTAAACTAAGAAAATCGTTTGTAGATATGTCATGATTTCATAGGGATAAGAGGTGAAATATCATTCATCAAGAGAAGGGGGAGGGGGAGATTCATAAAAGACGTATGTATCTAAACTATCATTAGATAAATTATATTCACGGCAGTAACACTACTATTCTGACTGACTTAAAGACCTTATATTTTGTAAAAGTTTATCATTGTTGTGTATGTAATAAGTTTTTGTATTCATACGTTACTAATACATGTATGTAATTATTGTACACACACTCTCTTTGCCCTTCGAGCCTGGTACTTTCTACTGTCCGAATCGTAAACACACTATCGCCGCAAGATTTTTCGTTATGAATTGAGTATTAATCACTGATTGCTTGGATTAATAATTGATCCCCTTCATAGCATCAAAACTAGATACTCAATGTCACTAGTCGCTCCTCACGGCTGAACTGACTAGAACAAAGCTACACTGGACGCTTAGGCTTATATATACGTGTGGTGGTCATATGGAGAACCCATCAATCGCTTGAAACATTGCAGTTGATTCAAGCAGACAAAAGTCTGATAGAAATTGAACTTACTATATGTACTTGTATTAACTGCTAATATAGTATTTATTCTCATTTGTGAGTGTTTGTAAGGCCTTATTGACTCGGTAGTGTTCCACAGCCACCACACTACCAATAGTACTTAAAAGTTACTCCAGTTAAATTTTGTATCACTATCTACTACTACTTCCATCGATGAGAACATTTTCAAGATAATACGATTGTTTTATTCATTTTCATTAAACTCTTACAAAAAGTAGTCTCTAGACACCACTGACAATTCAAAAATGTCATAATCTCTAAGTCATCATCATCATCATCACCACCCAACTAATATAGTTCATTTACTTCTTGGAATTATATTTACTGAAATATACAGTTTTACATTCAATTTTTCAAATAACAGTAGACAATTCGGTTTGTTTTGCTTTATTTGTTTGCTGATGATGAATTCTAAATAGATTAGACCAATACCAAAATAGTATCAATAACCATTATTATTATTATTATTATTATTATTATTATTATTATTATTATTATATTATCATTATTATTACAAAGTAATCATCTTTGTCATGTAAATAACAATCCACTCTGTCGATTCTAATCCAGAACTTTCTGTTTATGTCGTAAGATACCTAAAAATGAATAAAACAATATAAGAGATTAAAACAATTCAAGCGTGGTATATTCAAAATCTTAATAATAATAATAATAATTTATAATAAATGCATAGATAATATTCACAATGATTAAATTGAAATAATCTTTTCATACAGTCATATTTACTGTGATGTACAACTGCAATTGACAGTTCTATCATAAGTAAATAGTAATAGAAGAAACTGATTAATGATTGAAATTTCAATAGTTGTTCATATTTATAAATATATTTGAATTATGACTATAAGTGAAATCTAATGGACAGGTTTCGTCTTAATAAGGATTCATCATTAGGATGTAGTTGTATCTCAGTGTTGGTGTTTACATTAAAATTTCAAGTTAATATTTATGTTATTGAATGAAGTATATCAAGGTAACCTTGTCAGATAATTAGATTTCTAAACGTTAGATAAAGTAAAATGTCCCCAAAGTGAATAAATGAAAGAGTGGGGGTGAAGGGTATGGTTGATTTTTGACACGATTGAATATAGAATATTTTGTTCAATAATGAGAGTATCATTTGTACTCTCTAGTCAAAGAACCCCGTCAAACTTCTCAATAAAACTCGTACTTAGAGTATATTGTAATAGAAGCTTCATAGAATTTCTTGAACTGAACAAAACCTTAGTATCCTCCTACTGATTTATTTCATCTACAACCAGTTTTCATGTAGACTTGAAATATAATCAATAATTACTCCTCTCCTAGTTCAGTACTTCATGTGATTAACTATTCAATAGATGGTATGGAATTGTATTTGACTGCAGTCCCCCCTTTCGTCACCTTCATTAACTTTAGTTCACTGCATTAGCATAGCCTAATAAGCTAGTATTAATGAAAAATATATTAAAGTTAGGAAAAGATAGTTATCTAGTACTTGTCAATTAGTGTCAATTCTTGAAGAGTATTAACTTCAAGAACAACAAATCAATGTTATGACAGTTTCAAATCCATTAAGGTCAACGTTTTGATTTCGTTGAAAAGATAACTTATAAATGACAACAAATGTTATTTACACATCCATTTAATCTATGCTTAATACACATTCATGTATCATTAATTGAAGGAACTTAAATATATAAATGGAAACAGTAAAACTTAGTCACGGTTTCCATAATCCATATGACCTTAGTTATTTTATGAAATCTAATCTTGATGTTTAATAATAACAGAACTAATAAATCTGTAATTGGATACAGTTAACTTTGACAACTAAAGAAAAATTGTATATGTAACAGTTAAGATCTAACAAAATGTTTACTTTATGTTCTCTTACGTTAGAATAATTTAACAATTAATCTACAATTAGTTACCAACCTATTAGTTAAGCGTTTATTATGAAGCTTGAAGGTTTTAATTTCAATCTTTAGTGGTGGTGATTGTAAATATGCACTACAAAAGAATCTTGTGTCTATAATGAAACAACTGTTTAGTAATTTAATAGTTGTCCAACTTAAATCGATTTGTAATATCAAATGAATCTGTTATTTATACTGTTGTTTATAAACCATCACAATGAGAATGAAGTTGACATAACAAATTATGTACATATTTTGTATGTTGATAAATGAAATATGTGTAACTGTATTCTTCCTACTGTCATTTCTTATCATTCAATTGTTAGGTTGTCAGAAGTAACTTAATGAGTTTGAAAGACAAGAAGATCGTCATGTGCCAGTTAATGTTAATAATTCCTTCTCAAATGTATTATATAGTGATAAGTGTAAAAGATATTTTGCTAAATGTATTATATGATGACTTGTGTTTACAACATTTCCACTATCAAGAGCTACGAATATCATACTTCTCTACTACATCATGCTGACTTAATCAATACTATCAATTAAATTACAATTTTATCTTTGGTTTAAGTGACTCGACAACGTGTGCAACATATTTATTATGGTTCACTGAATGAAGAGGAGGATAACTTGGATTTAGTAAACATAGCAACTGAAATCATCAATAACATACAATGAAACTGATGTTTCCTGGTGAATTTGAACACTTCTCATTTAGTTTTATAGTCTGGTATGTTGCTTCCCGTAAGACTGATATGTTCATATTGATTGATGTGACTTAAAATCATACAGAATGCGTCAATTTTCTTAGGATTGTTGGTGCACAGTTGTCAGTTAGTACGGAACCTAAGTCAAAGAGGGGTATCTGGAGGATACCACTATTCACCTAGCATCTACCTTGTATATGCAGTGACTTCATTTGGTTCAAATCAATTTATTTCATCGATTGTATATTTCTATCAATTTTCACAATGACCAAATTCAATCCTAGACTTACAATTTAATACTACTTTCATCCAAGATCTTAACAAAGTAAAGCGTAGATTGATCACTTTGTTAAAATTTTGTGCATTCAACAAATGTTCTATCAAACAACCAAAAACATGGTACCCACTGGAAATTGTCTAAATGTAACATTAATTGATAGATAAGTAATGTCATATATGTCTGTTCCTTAGTGCTCGTCGGATAAATCCTATCTAGTAATTTAAAATAGTAAAATTCTCACTTCAATCAATTTGTGATTCAACGTGGCTATCATTCAATGCCACTAAGAGTAACTGCTTTATTTTTGACATGTGTGAACTACACCAACCACGATTTTTTACGAAATCTTCAAGAATATGTGGAAATTACTCATTAGTGAGCTGTTTATTGCATTTAATTTGAAGTGTTCTTGTGTCAATTGATATTTAATTTATTGTTCATATTTATCACAGGTTTATTTCAGCTGGGTACTACTGAAAACGTTAGAGCATTAGACAACCGTCCTATTTTGGTATGTAACTTCAAAACAGTATGCTCTTTTGACTTTGCTAGGGAATCAAACCAAAAAACATCGAGTTTCACTGAGAACGCAACCAACAGAGCAAACATGAAAAGCTGGAAACACAAGTAAAATCCCTACAAAATGACATCAGGTCACTAGTGATTTACTTTAAAAATTAGTTGAAAAAGGTCAGACAAACCATCAATGAGATAATTATCATTAAAAGTAATTAACAAACATTACATTGTTAACGCCGTTAAACACTGTATGGTGCCAAAAGTTAATCATTTATGTGACTGAATTCGTCATAGATTGATGTTGGTAGTGTACTACTGGAAACCACGGAGCACTAGACATCTATTACGTACTAGTAAAGAACGCTTCAGTAGTGTACCACTGCACTTTCGATTCCACCCCAGGCTTGTTCAAGTTAGCGAATGCCAAAGTATCTGAACTATTGGATCAATAGGCATCTAACGATAGGATTCCCATTTCTGTCAATTTACTACAAAATCTTAAAGTTTTATGTTCACTTGTCATTTATATCCACAGAAAACAGTACCATTAAAGAGTTTCCCAGTAATTCATGTCTAGTATTTTCAAAACTGGTTAGCGTTTTGAACCTTCAAAAGGTGCAGGTATTTATAAACAATTGTCTAAACAACATTTCCCGGATCTGTTGGCAAGCTACCATCACCAACAACCTTCTGTGGCAGACAACAAACCAACTTTCAACCGAAAAAGAAATTAAGAAAATACTTTGGAAATGGATACGACGCATTCTGAGGAAATTATCGAACTGAGTCATAAAACCATCCCTAATTTTAACTCTTCATGATCAAGAAAAATGTGTAAGACCAACGAAAAAATTATGCCGAAAATTAAAAGCAGACATGAAAATAATGAATCGGATTTGGATACGACTGGGAAGGAGATTCGAGGACAGAGTTGGTTAGAGAATACTGGTTAGTGGCCTATACTCAACGTGGAGCAACAGACATTTATTAGTTGATTGATATGGAATACTCATTAACTTTAAAAAACGGAATAAATAAAAAATAACCAAAACAAAACAATTAATCTCAACAAAAATAAGCATAGTTTAAATTGGATCAAGGCACAAACTGAATACACAGAAGCTAATAAACAAGTAAAGAAGAGCATTCGAGCCGACAAACGGAAGTATATCGAAGGCCTTGCAACGACAGCGGAAAAAGCTGCAAGAGAAGCGAATATAAAACAGCTGTACGACACAACGAAGAAACTGGAAGGGAAATATAGTAAACCAGAGCGACCGGTCAGGAACAAAGAAGGCAAGCTAATCACCGAGATTCAAGAACTAAGAAACAGATGGGTAGAACATTTTGAGGAACTCTTGAATAGTCCATCTCCACCGAACCCACCAGACATCGAAGCAGCATCTACAAACCTCCCGATTGATGTCAATCCACCAACGATGGAAGAAATCAAGATAGCTATCAGACAGATCAAAAGTGGGAAAGCAGCAGGACCTGACAATATACCAGCCGAAGCACTCAAGTCAGATATAGACATAACGGCGAGGATGCTCCACGTTTTATTCAAGAGGATCTTTGAGGAAGAACAAGTGCCGGCAGACTGGAAAGAAGGATACCTTATCAAGAAAGGGGATTATGACTGGCAAGTGGAATCTACGACATGAATTCCATTCTATTTAAAACTCGTCGGCTGAATGTATCTCCATCCTACTGTTGATATTCACTGATAATCATAATTATTTTGAAAAAGGAAAATAGATCTATTCATTAAAATTTTTAAAACCAAATAATAACAACATGAAAATCAGAAATAGAAAAAATAAATAAGGCATCAATTAACTAGTTCATTATTCTCTATGAATAAAATCACTATACACTAGTGAAACTATCTCTCTATGTAAGTTTCTATAATAATTTATAAGTCATGCAATAACATCATTTATACAAAACACCATCACCATCACCACCATCACCAACAACAACAAGAACAACAAGAACAAAATAGAGATTTATTACATAATAAGTGAATGAATGCACATAAATATAAAGAATAAAAATAAATTTAAATATTTGTTTATTTATGTTAATTTTCTTTTCAATAAAATTTCATTTTGATAAAATACACACAAAAAAAGAAAGAAAAATTAAAAGAAAGAAAATGAATAAAGTAAACTATTTCACTCTCTAATAAATTTCTCTTTTTAATATTCTTCTTCACTCTCATCTTAAATCATTTAGTCTACTTAATAAATAAAAGTAATAGAGAAGATTATTTAAAATAAAATAAATAAAAAAACTTAAAGTTTAATTCAATAGTGTTTATAGTAGTGTGTACTTATGTAAATGTGAATATCTACTATACCAGAATAGAATGATTACAATATCTTACATTGAATGAATATGCATGATGAATTAATTCACACTACATACAGACTGTATACATTGAATGTATGCCAATGAATGAATGATTGAATGAATGTATGTGAGATAGTGATTATTGAATAATAATAAATGATTAAAGTAACTATACTTGTTTATTATCTAAAAATAGTATATATTTACCATGAAATGAATCATACATTCTATACATTGTAATATATATATGAATGTCTATTATGTAATCAATTTGTCTTTAGCATTATCATAAAGTAACAATATTCTGTTACATAATTTTTATTACTGTCTACATTTAGATTAGGCAAATAAATAGATAGATATATAATTTCTGATGTATGTGTTAGTTACTATGTCGATTATTTTGTATACAAATGAAACAATCTTAAGCATAGATTTATAGATATTTTGAAAAACAGAAAAAAAAAGAAGAGAGAATGAGAGAAATGTGTAAAAATCATTCAGATTTTATTTATTTGTTTTTATTTGTAGAAAAATTAAGCAAAGACAAATCGAATTTTCCAATTTCATCTAAAATGACAATTGATATGCACATGTATAGTTGACCTCTTTGTACCTTTGTAACGTTGAATTAAACAAGTTAGAAACAATTGAAGTAATACAATCGATTATTGGAAGTCATGGTAACTACAATCTAGGTAAAAGATAGAAGGAGACGGTGTATAATATTACATTTGTCATACATTAAAATATCAAGGAAAACAAGTGATGTATTAGATTCATATGCTTTTTTTTTCTACAGAAGATTGATTGATCATAAACATTTTATTTAGAATGGTACTTGAAAATGTTTTTTAGTGCTTGGTTAGAAACAGATTAGGAATGTAGACATTTCAAATGGAAACCACAAAAAATATACAAAATAAGTCATTTTGTATTAGATGAGATACTATAGTCTCCCACTCCCCCCCTCCCCTCTGAAAGTCATTATTGTTCAATGCATGTCTCGCATTCAGAAATTTCATTTATTTAGAATCGATATACAGTAGAGTAATCTACATTAAAGCTCTCAGTAGAAATGAAATGTTTTAACGCATTTTTTCGTTTGTCAGCTGATATGTTGGGTTACACTACGCAATAATAATGTTCATTGTAGGTAGTTAAGAATGACTTCCGCTGTTTGAAATAAAATATTACACTGCTGCATAGAACACATGCATTGAACATTGTAAACTTCATAGATAACTTCAGCCCAATAGAATATATTTCCCTAGTACATAAATGTAAATTATCATGAAATAGTAGTTATACCTTGGCTAATAAGTTGTAGTCAAAATAAACTAGCACCCCCCCCCTTTGCTCCCTGATGTTAAAAGACTATGACATAGCAATGCATTCACCAACGTTTAAATGAAATATGATAGAAAATGTAGGAATAAATTAGTTCACATTCAAGGACCATCTGTATACGAGTTTATATCTTCATTAATCTATGGATATTATTACAAGTTTACATTGATATACTCGTAGATGATGCCCTACATTTCTATTCTTCACCTGATTTATTCTGATTTCAGAGTCGGTTATCATCTTAATTGTCGTTTGTTATGGTAGGACTTTTCTTTTCTGTTACAATCAATGAGATAGAAATTGATATTTCAATGAACAGCATACCATGAAGTTCTTAGCATTCATAATAGCTTAATCTATGGTGTTGGAAGATAAATCACTGAAAAGTCTTCATTACTTAAATTTCATGCTAATCAAACTTGTTCACTAAAATCTATCGGCAACCATTTTAGAATCCTTTACATGGGAATCTATTGACATTTCTAAGGGGATAGTTGTAGTATTGTGATAATGTAAGTGAAAAAAGAATTAGAACTTTGTTTTAGTTCTTCTTCTACAATTCATCAATCTGCAATAGAAAAAATATATAATCGGTAATAAAATATGATTTAAAACTCCACATTACTGTCAACTTATAACAACTAGATATAGAGAAATAGAGGACGAATTCAACATTTGTAAGTTATTCAGTCATTAGGCTTTGACTAAAAGGTTCACATAAAACAGGCTGAGAACAATCATATATATGAACTTTTATAAAATCTCAAGATATGAGCTACCAAGTAATTCATGTAGTTAAATGCTCTATAAAAATATGATAATGGTTTGCAATTTCCATGAAACTAGGTATGTATATTGTAAGAGAAGTCAGTAAATAAAAAAGTTATTATTGAAAAAGCTTCTAACTTGCAGTTGATGTTTTGCACAGATTAACCTAGATTGGAGTAGTATTAAATAGTTTAAAGCGCTCGTCGCGGAGCCAGAGGGTCCTGGGTTCGATCCCCAACGGGGTCGTGGATGCGCACTGCTGAAGAGTCCCATACTAGGACGAAACAGCTGTCCAGTTCTTCCAGGTGATATCAGGATTAACAACTAACTATCTCCACAACCCCCAATTGTAATTAAACTCTTTAGCTGTACGAATTTACAACTCAAGTAGAGATTAAACTGAAGATCGCATCGTAGAATGAATCAGTATTCTTACTCCAATCAATCTACGATATTGCCAAATCATCATTCAATACTATTGATGCATAAATTCATTACCTCCAATACAGTTGGACTGAACGTATCATAATTTCTCATCTAAACTCCATAGTAAATAATCTTTCAAAGTTACTCATTACTAAGCTTAGAATTGCTATATTCTCTTAAGACCAATGGATTATTCTGTAGTAAAACAAAAGTATGCAGCAATGAAAAGTCAATATTATCACTAAATGAACAATAAAGGTCATTTGTATAGGTTAATTTAATTCATAAATAT
Organism: Schistosoma japonicum; assembly: GCA_025215515.1. Lineage (NCBI taxonomy): Eukaryota > Metazoa > Platyhelminthes > Trematoda > Strigeidida > Schistosomatidae > Schistosoma > Schistosoma japonicum. The sequence goes on along the minus strand of CM046064.1, from coordinate 33,590,975 downwards.
GATATTCATTAACATATTACTATCAGTGATCCAAGATGTTGGGATGGATCCTCAGAAAACTCAACGAAGCCTCCAGAACCCTTGAAGGAGCCAGATGACTATTTTATTCAATCACTGATCGATAGAAGCTTCCAGAATCTCGACGTAGCGCGTTCTAATTGGGTAACAGTTGAGACTTCTTAGTTCGGATTAAATGAATTATAATACTGATTTCTGTTGTTCAGAAAACTATAAATATACGAATATTTTGTACATAACTCTCTCTCTATCTCTTACTGGAATAAAGTTCCTGTCTATTTGTCTTCTGTCTTCTAAATTTGCAACTAGAAGGGTTCAAGCTAAGGTAGTCTGCGGCTAGTCAAGCTATCAAGTACGAGTTATAACACAAGAAAAATAGTAAATCAGTAGTATGAAGTAAATAAAACAATTTTCCCACTTCTTCATTATTATCATACTCAATTGTTTAGTTTCATTTTTGTTTATTTCTTTTAATAACTGGTTCTTGTTAATTTCTTTTTCTTTTTTTTTCTATTCAGGAAATAATCATACAAAATGGATTGTTCAACATGACTACTTAAATAGTTAAATAGGATCTAATTAACAAAGATACCATCTGTTCCATTAATATTAATATTAGTTTATCCACTTATTAATAAAATTAAGTACCTCCTTTACATATACTACTAATATTAGTAGTATTATATCATTAATAAGAATAATAGATTAACTTAAAAATGAATTATAATCTGTTTTTTTATTGTATATTTACCTTTTCTTATCCATTCTAATGTAAAAATTGAAATGAATTCATTCATGTCACAAAGAAGATAAATATTGATGAAGAATATTACAATCTATTTTATTGTAGGCATTTGATACATATGAAAACATTGAGAACAAGAGCGAAATGGAGATTTTTTTTTGTATAATGATGATGTAAACATACATTAGGACATTGCTTCTCTTGCCCCCTCCCTTTCTCCTTCATGTACACCATTATACCCACAAGCATATGAAAATAGAACTGTGGTTCAAGTTAAAGAACAAATAATTTCATATGTATTCAGCGAAAAGAAAAGACTATCTAAGATAGTTGAAGTAATATTATGTTATTTTTAGTCGTATTTATCTTCTATGATTAAGTAAACATATAGATTTCATTTATATCCTGAAGGCGTAAATCACATTATAATACAAATAGATCAGTTAGTATTTTATTAAACCTAGTGACTTTGTAATTTATAGATGACAGTTGGTGGCGGGGTAAGGTGTTGTTCTTATGATCGTATCAAATGTGGAAATTTTTCATGTTGGTTTCACATGTAATACTTAAATATTTGAAACGTATCAGTGTATAATCTACGTCACTTACGGTATACTTTATTACCTTTACATCATGCCTTATTCATCTTATTCACTTTGTTGTGGTACTGTTTTCTACTTTTTCTGTTTAAATATAGATGTTTATTTGTACCTTGTAACAAGATTAGAATCGATTTGAGCTACATTGTTCATTGTTTCTTATCATAAATACATCATTTATCGATCCTCTTACAAAAATAAAATATAAGTTCCTGAATCCTGTGCTTTGTGCGACATCTGTTATTCCTCATAACACAATAACTAAGCCATTTAAAATGTTTAGATCATTCTGTACAAATCTAATTATGTCTCTGAATTAATGTTCTTGCTATAATTATTTTTAGGATGTTAACATTTATGTAAATGAATAACCGGGAAGTTTATTATTTGTGTGGTTTTTAACTTTTGTCTTCAAATAATCTAGAATTAATAAGTAATAACTTTGTACTTATGAAGTACAGTTTCAGTTATGTAATGCATCCGCTAAGTATAGATTCATGTACTCGGTATAATATGTAAGTGAAAGCAAAGAAGGTGGGTGGGTGGGGGAATTTTACTCCTTTATTTCATTTTATTTGTCTTTCACTATCAAAAAATGTATGAAAACCGTGAGGAAACCAATCTTGTTCAACTCTTTAGTGTAATCAATCAAGTTGTAATATGACAATCAAGTATAAAACATAGCTTCTGCATTCGTTTTCCAACTACTTCCAACCAGTTAACGTCGAATCATATGCACACTGTGTCGAGTTATTTAGACTAAAGATCGTGTTACGATTTGAATATTTAGCACTAGAAGTTTAAACAACATAATGTTAACTACTAACCATTGATCAACCAGTCTTCAAGTTACATCGTATATACATATACATTACAAAATGAAAGTTAGGATTTACTTAAATAATTAACTTTTAAGTTAGAAATTTACCCTAAAGCAATGTTATCAGTAAACAAATCGACTACTTATTTCTTAGGAATTAAATAGTATTAAACACCAGTCGTGTTTTTTTTAGTTAGTTGTTCCATTTAACAATCATTGCTGTTGTGTGTATGCATAACAGAGAAACAGTAAACTAAAGAGTATTGAAGTAAGAATGAACAAAGAGGTAAACTTACTTAATAGATTGTTTTCCCTTCATTGCCTTACCTTTAAGTTAATGTCAATATACTTACTAAAACTATATATTAAATGATTTTAAATCACTCAAGGGATTTGTAAATATTGTATATCTGTAACTATGTGTGCATATGTTAGTATGATAGCTTGTTTACATTGAAAATGTGAAAACAAAAATGGATGTTGGCCCAGTGGTGTGGAGGGTCAGATGTTTGCCAACCTGAAGCCTGTGGAGCGGAATTTGGGGTGCGCACTGCTACGGAGTTTCCACACTAGAAAGAAGCAGCTATCCAGTGCCACCTGGTTTCCAATGGTACCTTACCAACATCAATCTGTGACGTATTCAATCAATTAAAAATACCAATCTCCACAAAAAGCCATCTCAATTTAATTATTTTAATGATATTTATTTTCTCAGTGGTGATATTCGTTATAGATTGATCTCCGATGGAGTCTTCTTGAATACCATGAAGTAATGGATTAGTGTTTTGTCTTAGTATGATAATTCATAACATAGCACACCTACGATTGGACTAGAAATCTAACTCAGAACTTTCAAATCTTAATAGTAACACTTAATTGTTAAAATCAATACATCGGCATCCAATATTATATATTTCTATTTTCAACCTACTTGAGAAAACAGCAATAAGGATTTGTTGTGATTGATGATAACTGTTTCAATTTAGATAGCCAACCGACACTCCTCGTTTATTAGTGAAATTTAAAATGAAATTACTCTGTTAGGAATATCATCCGCGAGTTCTAAAGAATTTTTCGTAAACACCAAGTGAAGATTCTTAATGAAGGGAGTTTGTAGAAATTGGTAATTGTTAGCTAGAGTCGGTGTTCTAGTTTCAATACAAGTGTATCCATTCAACATTTCTGAGTAAATATTAAGTGTAATTGTGATTTATGGGACCATTTTCAGTCACTTGTGCAGTTATGATCACACATCGCGAACTAATTTTAAAATAAGCTAAAATAACTGTTCATAGATGTTAAGGCCTGAGCTGATAACGGTTTACAATGGTCTGTACAGTCTCATTTATGTTGTTAAGGACTGAAATGGATTAATCTTTGTTCCCATATCTATAGTTTGAGTGGATTGATTCAGTAGAGTACTTATTTGGAAGAAGGATTGAACTTAGATTATAACTGCATAATATCTTATTTTGAATTTGTCAGCTTCATGTAAACGTACCTCTTGGATTCTGCTTGACATCCTCAATCTAACTTTGATCTTTCTTAAAATTAAAGTTATTCTCAAGATTTCAAATATTCTAAGAAAACTGAATCAATAAGAAAGCATGTGTTTATTTCATTTGGAAACATATCACTGAGTCATAAGGACAATAAGGTATCCTTAAATTTTAGCAAAAGAGTTTTCTTAGAGTTACTTATTCGTAACATTTCACTTCTTATTAAAAGATCATTAATATTCCTGTTTAATAAACTGGTCTGTACGCATTGTGGTCATCAGCAGATAGAAAGTAAAAGATGAGACTCGAACCAATAATCTTTCGTTGTAATGGGAATATATGATCGAAATGATGGAGTAGTTGCATTCTGGGAGTTTACCCGTTTAACTGTACAGTTGGTGTGATTAATATGCATATACTGTTTTACAGTCAATGAACTTTATAACCTAATTATGTAATAGTTATTAGAAAAAGTGTTGTCATGTATTAGGAAATCGTCTCAACTATCTTCAACATTCATTTTATTCCTGCTGATGTAATAGAAATGATGTAATGATTAATAACAAGTGTATACTGACATACGTAACTATGCAATGCAAATCATGAATTACTTATAATTTTTCAAATTCTTGTCAACCTAGTTATTCTCTAACATTCATTTAGAGAAGTTTATCGCTGATTAATCTACAATTAATGTGTAGTGGAGTAGCTTGGAGAGTTACAAATTTGAACAGCTGAACTCTAACTCAGAAAGATAGATGTAACACGCTTACTGTACTACTTGGATCATCTGTTGTGTTTCTTACTGAGGAGAAATATACTCACTGTAAATGCAAGTATATTTCATTTTGTCTTCTTTTGTTTTTCAAACAAATAAAAACTTGTGGATTGTATGTAAATGTACAACTAAACAATAACAGCCTGAATGATTGAAAATGAAGTCTTAGACTACAAAATCGGATGACTCTAGTTGAAAGTAGACAGCAAGTATCAATTCCTTTAAGATGTCCAATTACACTTGTTGACTACATAAAATCAAGGAATAACTAAGAAGAGAAAACACTAGTACTTTGTATTCAACACATCACTATACAATCTTTTAAACAATAGTCAGTTTTTTGATATAATTACACTTCAATGTTTGTAATTGTAATTTCTACATGGAATAAAAGTATACACATTGAACATTGAACACATTGAACATTGAACACATTGAACATTGAACACACTGAGCTTATTGAACACAACTATGATAACAGAATGTTAATCACTAGGATTGATGGAAATGAGAAAAAAGATCTCAATAACTCAAATAATAAATGTGTTATGATTGAACTATATGGTGGATAAATTGTTAAATAAGTAGATGGATAGTAAGAAAGAAAAAAAAGAGATGAAAAACAAGAATGAAACTTTTCTCATAGAACAATAAGCAAAAATAAATTTTATCATGTCACCAAAAAAAAAACTACTTCTTATTCTCAACTTCAATAATCTTTATTCATAATATGACCTAATTAATGATGGTTGGTTTAAGTTGTGCACAGTTATCTTTTTTACTGTTAGTTACTGTTGGTATTGTGGACATCATTTGTGACAGTAATGAAAGTTTTTCTTTGAGGTTGTAGGTGGGGTATGTGTGTGTTTGTGAAGAAGTTGGTGGAGGGGTAAGGAAAGACAAAATAGTTTGTTTAAATTTCTTTAACTCGATTACTTTGACATTTAAATAAATGTTAATGTATATATTGTGATGCACTACTTATTATTCTCATTGTCAGTATAATCTCATCAAATGTATATAAGAATAACAAGTTATTACAATAGTGTATATACACATGCACATACTTATAAGTTAAGAGTTGGAATACAATTTCAGGGTTAATTAGAAAACGTTACTACTACCATTACCATCACCACCATCACCACCATCACTACCACCACTATCACCATCCAACTATCTTAAGTAAAATGAATTTTTCATCATTGATAAGATAATCTTTTTTTACATTTCATATTTATATATTTGTCTGTTTTGTTTGCTTTATAACTTACTTATTAAATCATTTATATGACAAAAATATCTTTGTAAAACTGTTGATTTGAAGAGAAAAACAAATAAATGTATACAACATAATGTTGAAGTAGACATTCCATGTGTATGTGTATGTATTTCATGCATACTCACTATCGATATTACTAAATGTAGGATAATGTTGTTAAGTCACTATGGTGACTTAGTTAACTGATGGTTATTTTTATGAATTTGTATGATCACCAAGATTGTAATACTCTAGTAACAAATAACTAAGAGAGTGAACAAATAAAATAAAGATATTAAAGAAGATTAATAGATCAAGAGAATAGTTTTTTTATGTTGTTCAATGATAAAACCACTGAAGAAGACAATCTAAATAAACATGAAAACAATAGCAACCTAATTATGAACAACCCTTAGTTAAATCATCATATAAGTTAATAGAGAATTGTGGTGAAATTTTGTAATAGCTTACTTCTGTATGCTATCTAACCAGATGATATAGTTCATGAAGACAATGGAAGTTGTATGATCAAATCATTCAGCTCAAAGATCGATATTTCACTAAAATATAGAATAGTTAGTCAGTTAAATTAGAACACACCAATGTGTTGACGATAAATCAATCAGTTCATCAAAGGTAAAGTATAACACAGAAGGTCTATGTATTGGTTCATATTGGCATATCACATCAACACAACTAGATGAATTGTGGTATTATCGTCAGTCTTAATAAAGATTTGGGCTAGAAAATATCATTCAACAGAAACAGAGTTAGCTCCCACAATACATTACATTAACCAAGATCTAAATTCGTGATTTAATAGTAGTTAATGAGAGCATGTATCTACGTGGTTGCGACTGATTATGAGCCAAGCTACATATCCTCTCTCTAAGGATTGGTCACGACAACTAAGTAGGCTTCAACCAGGTAGTCCGTATCTACCAACATGGTTTAGACCAAATAGTCAATATTTTCTGGTTCTCTCCATAGTTTCATTTTAGCTTACACCTATCTCTGTTAATATTTCAGGGCGAGGCTGATGGTAGTTAGTCATACATGCTAAATACAGTAACCACGCTAATAGAAGAAGGTAAGTAATTTCTTTTATATCAGTATATAGATGTCAGCTAGAAAATTAGTTAGAATAATGTCGTACTAGACGGTTGTTTAGTTGTGATTTGGAATTTCTAATGAACCATTCTAATTAACATGTAGCACCACTGGAATTTTAAAAACTCTACCAGATACTCACGCTTGATCCTATATTTACTCAAGCCTTTGAATACCGGTGTAAATACGATGCATAAAGAATGAACTATAGAGTTGCGATTTGGTCGGTACACGATTATTTCTAACGGAATCCACCTGGTTGATACCGAAGTTGGGTGTCGATTGGATCTTTCATTCGGTTTAATAACACCATGTTGAAGATTTTTCCTGGTACTGAAAGTAGATTGATACCTCTGTAGTTCTCGGACTTAAATTCATCAGTCTTTGTTTCTATACGTGCATCCTAAGAAGATAGCCTCGATACAGCTTTAGTTCACAAGTACGATTTCTGTGGGATACAAGTACACACAGCGGAAGAGACCCAAGTAGGACGAGACGTATGTCCTGGATTCTACCTGTCAGCCACAATTCAACTGAAACCATACTTGTGAACTATCGTTGTATCGACGTGATCCGTTTAGGTTGTACATATAGCGACAAAGACTAATGAATTTCAGTCCATAACAAATCAACAGGAAGATTCAAATGCATTCAAATTAAAGGTGTTTGTCACAAAACTAATAACTAATCGGTAACTAATTGTTATCTAAATAGGGAGTTTATAATGGGCGAATTTTGTGTTCACTGTGCCTACTGAATGGATTGCGTCAATATTGCCATTCACTCATAATTCGCTTATAAATCTAAATTTAATTACATTACAAACCCGTTGATACTAGTTGGCGAGTAGCTAGTTCCAACAGCTCAGTGAATGATACTTTAATATTCAAACCATAGGGTGCTTAGTTCAAACACCACTGTTAACACTGGTATTACGAAGTAAGTATATCCAGTTACAAGGCCGTCAAACAAAACGAAATACCCGTTCTGTAAATCAATTTTAGCCACGATTCCAATTTCACTAATAATTATTACTTATCTGTCCAAAATGTGAATCTACTAGATAAAATTCAGTAGTATCATCAGTTATCACAAAATGAGTAAAATGACCTCATATCATATGCTAATGTATTAAGCATATTCAATCATACAAATTCAATTGTATAGAGTTAATCACAGCTGGCTTTAATTCATCTATTATGCAATTCTAAGGAGAGAGAGAAGAGAAAGGCTACAGATGGTAATTAATAAATTAATAATCAGCTATTTTTGTTTCCAGAATATTCGGAGTACATTTTCTGCTTGTTATTCTACGTAAGTATTAATAATATAATAACAATAATAATAATAATAATAATAATAATAATAATAGTATTAATATATTAATAATAATACGCATACCTTAAGATTGTACAAACATCTTATTAGTATTAAAGTGAATATTGTTTTCAGTAATAACCTTTTGATATCAATTAATTTTTCTGTTATTTTAAAACAAAAAAATTTGGCGCTTAAAATGGCGCCATAAATTTTTTAATTTCAATTTGAATTTAAGAAATATGTATGAAGTTAATTAAATTATTGTTTAAACTACGTATTTAAAAGTGTCTTCTATGTTTTCATGATGCATTGTAATAAAGTGAAACATTTAACTAACAACTTAGTATTATCATTATTATGAAATGAAACATGAAAACAGGTTTCTGAGAAAGTGTTATTCTCTTTGTGTTAGATAGTTTAGTCATCATCAGTTTGATGAAATTGTCTAAGAAGATGATGAGTGCTTCAAAGATTATGATATTTTGAAAATATCTCTCTTGAATCATGAATATTTTCCACTTGTTTGTATACAAGAATCATATTATATCCTTATTCAATAGATAAGTTTGATCTACGATTGTATAATTGTGTTACTGGTGAAGGAATTAAATTCGACAATCACCACAATGCCCAATTGTAATCAGTATTGACAAACTAATGACTGGCTTCTAGAGGTAATTCCTGAAGTTACAGTGAGGAGATGTGACCAGAGAAGTTTAACTATATTCATTGTGAGGTAATTACTCGCGGATGATTGTCGATGAGGTCGTTTACATCTGTAATGAATCAAATAAGTTAGAAAGATTAACTGTAGGACGTTGGCTCAGTGGTCTATTGGCTTCTTGTTCACCGTGAAGTATGAATGTCGTGGATTCTATTTCCTAATGAGTCATGGGAGCGCACTGCTGAAGAGTCCCAGGATAGGACGAAACAATTGTCCAATGCTTCCTGATTTTCTATGGTTGTTCAACTCACATCAATTGATAATATCAAATTCCAACAAAGAAACGTTGGGATGTATAATTTATAAATGGTATGAGAACTATTCACAAAATTATAATTAAATTTATATAATATCTATGATGTAACTATGTGTTTTGGAGGTGTGGTGTGAAGAAAATACTGGATCTACAATTTGTGGTAGTTGACAGTCGTCAACAGTTCTGAGGAACTGGAACCTCTAATCAGCCAGTTTCATAGGCGTATAGAATATTAGTGAATTTCAAAATAAACTGTAACCATGTTAGTGCTAGTAGATACTATAAACTTAATCACTCATTGCAGCCACATTACAATTCTACATAAAGTGAGTTACTTTTTCTTAACAGGATAGTCAGTCTAGAAATCTCACATTCCTATGTATACTGTTGCTTTAAAAGACTATTTCTTCTGCATCTCGTAATCATCTTTTACAGAATATCTAAGGGCCATAATTGTTCGATTCTATCCCTATCATAGAGAATTATAGATGCCGTTTCAAGGATACGTTGTTATTTTATGCTCACTTACAATATCATGTAAACTGATATCACGAGTTGGTATCATGTAAGAATCCAACAACCAACAGTTTCAATTTACACAGCTAAGTATATAATATTATTCCTACATAACAAACTGTCATCAGTTTGAGAACCATTGGAAATCAGAAAGCACCAGACAGCTATTTCGTCCTAATATTGAAATTGAGCCTAAGGCTTTCAGGCCTTGGGTAAAGCATTTTATCTTTAGATCACTGAGTTTTTACTAAGTATCTAACTAATTTGAGCTCACGATATGAAACTTCAGTTTAAATAATCGCTACAACATCCTATAATAACAATTAGCATTAGGCCTCATATATACATGCGCACTCAAAAACCACATATCGAAATAGATTACTGATATTGTAATTGACAACTGAGTTTAATTAATGTCTATATATATATATATATATATATATATATATATATATTTATTTATTTATTTATGTAAAGAAGACATCGAGAAAAGCATTCTCCGATTATCCTGCTAGAATAAACCTTTAATTTTCATTGCACTACATTAGCCTATCAATCTGTTTAGTGAATTCACATTTATTAATTGACTATAATTTGTTGAATTCTTTATTTTAATATGTATATGTTTATTCAAGAAAACCAAACCTACTTGATTTAATGGCAATTCATTGCTCCCAAGTGGTTTGTTTACTTAAAGCTTTCTATATATATATATATATATATATATATATATATATATATATATATATATATACATCTAATCGTTTTGTAGATCTATTGCATACAGCCCCCCACTACGTCAATCCACCTAAGATCAGTTATCAGTTAACCCCTAGATAAACAAATAATATACTCAGAAATGAAAACATTTGGATTCATATATGTGTATATGTAATATTTCATTATTATTTCATATTATTTCACTTTATACGTAGGTCCCCTGCCTTGAATATCTTATCACATAGAGTTTTCCTACTGTTTATTTTGTGTTAAAGCGGAATATATTGGTTTGAAATAGTGATGTAGACAACAGGACCAAGTACTTTTCAGTGTTTTATTTCAAAAAAAAAAAAAAGAATCCGGTTTTCTATAATTCACATAATTTCTTATGTCTTTAGTTAATTAGTTTATTTAATTCAACCTCATTCTCCTGCCCATCCCCCCCCCTCCATCAAAGAAAGTTTCCTATAGATAACAATAATCATATTGTTCTTTGTTTTGATATTTAACTTTCTGTCAATATTCAACTACATTTAGCCATCAATACAGAGGCAATCAGAGAATAAGAAATAGAGTGAGAAACAAAAAAACATTTTTACGATAAGGATCATAATCAACTGACCCGATTAATTGTTCAACTCAGTGTGATCCAAAAATCCAAAAAGCTCAACATTATGTCAAGGTAGATAATGTCACTTCTTATGCTTAATGCTCCCAATATTCTTCAGTAGTAAGATAATAATAGTAATAATAATAATAGTGTTATTACAACTACACTTTTCGATTTTGTCTTAACAAAGATATGTAAACAAAGATTAGTCTCTCCTTAAAATTATCAGTATGTTCAACAGTTATAAATCTATATGATTAATCCATCAGAGCGATCAGGTTCAAGGGATTTGCATCAAGATTGTTAATAAAATGGTATAAAATTGTTAATTTCCTAATAATCATTATGAAATATTAAGCTGAATGAGTTTATGTGTACAGTAATGTAGCCTTGTGGAGGTTGGTTTCTAATTTCTTGTAGGTATTCTTCATAGATTGATCTCACTTGTGTACCATTGATAACCAGGATACAATGGACAGCCATTAGGTTCAAGAATAGCTCCCCTTAGTGGCAGTGTTCACCCACGACACTACTTTGGATCAAACTGAGACCCTTTTAGCCTTGTAATAAACTTTTAACAATAGATATCACCAAACTAGAGTCCTATGGTAGGATTCCTCCCCCTGTCACTCTGTATGCGATATATCATGATGTTTATCCAATGTCAACAGCAATTACTGTGTCACTCTCAGTTTATATAAACTTTACTAGTCAAAACTTCTAATTGAATGAGAGCAGGATATCTACTTTTGAAAGTTGTTCAAGTTATGTGGCTACTTATGTATTTACCAAAAATCTTGAAGATATCAAGTTCGATCAGTAACAGGGATGTGGGTGAATACTGATTCAATGAAGCTCCAAACTAGGACATGACAGCTGTACTTCCTGATTTTCAGCAGAACCTAAATGAAATCAATCTGTGGCATATACTAGCAATAAATCAAAACCACATTAGCTTAATCATGATAATATTATTTATTACAATTGTAGATTGTGTTCCCTTTGTTTATCTATGAAAATTTTTATTTCTATAAACCTATTTTATCACAATCAATCGTCATGAATGAATCGAACAGTAACTAGGCTAAAATATAACGAATCAATCTAATATGTACAGGGTGGGGTGTTGATTCAGTGATCAGAATTCATTTCTATAGTGTGTATAGTTAAATAATAATCATAATACACGGAAATCTCAATTTTCATTTTCTACAGGTATTCAACATAGAAACTAAGATGAGTTGAAATATTATATTTTTCGATGTGTTTTTTTAATGAACATAATCAACTGAATCATTGAAACATTGAAATTTTACCAACACTGTATCTTAACATTGTTTACTGCATAATTTACTACTTTGTTTAAGTTAAAGATACAATTTAATGTGGATTATTGTTATCAAGGGAGTAAGAGAAAGAGTCAATATAACTGTTGCTTCATAGTGTTTATCTGTGCCTCAGCACAATGATGAACATTCTCCGTTGAATTCTCTTGGTTGAGAAACATATTTACGGATAAGAAGATAGTTGCAAATAATTATTAACTGGTTATATGTTTGATGATTTGTCAATTAATAGTTCTTTATTGAAAATAGACTTATTTATTAAGAGTACTTGCTAATTGATAAACAATAAAATCCGGTTCGAATGGGTTTGTATTTTTACACTGAAATTATTTAGATCTTACTTTTATCAACTACGATAGTTATATGTCGATCCTGATCAAACTACCTCCAAACATCGTTAATTTATGAGTGTGAATAAAGCTGAATTACGACTAGGAGGTGCAATCCACTTACATCAGGCTAACAAATCCAAATGTGAATGGAACATGTGACCTAGATTCCACATACCATCCAAAATCCAATTTTAACTAAATCTAATAACCATAAGATATTGTGTTGGTTGGAAATTACTATTACAAATAAGCGTGTAACTTCAAACTTCAAACTACCCGAAACCCAAGTTGCTCAGATTAATTTACTTATTGAAAATGGGATTTAACTTAGGTAAACATATTCATGAAACATTCTGCGAAACAGCCCGCCAGTCTTAATCACTATCAATATTATGGCTAGTTTCGCAATACCTTAATGATATTAGTTAGCTTAGATAATTTAGCATTGAAAACAGATTCTTCCCAAAGATCATCAAGTATTTCAGTATAGAAACTAAAAACAGAAATGTTTTCCCATATACCTTAAACATCTAGTTGTAACCATCTTAACAATCGTGAGCTCAGAGATGTAGCGACTAGCAGGAATATGATACCATTTTAAAAATTTCTGCATCTTAATGGTTTTTTGGTATATATGCATTAATTGGTGTCACGCAGGGTGTCGGATTTGAATTTGATACTAGCACTAAATAACTATCATATATATAGTTGCAAACATGTAGGATTTCGTTTTCATACCATACAGATAGACAATTAGAGTACACAGGATTACACACCGGTTAATATGATAAGCTGCAATATTCCGATAAATAAGTCATTAGTTTGATTGGGTAGTGTATTAACATACGCAGTAGTTTTTGCTGTTGTCATTTAACATAAATCATTAGATTATAAGTTAGGCGTTCTCCACAAAGCTTAAATATCCTATGTACAATGTGTTAATGGGACTGTCAATGTGGATTGTTGAGAAGTCCCTCATTAGAATGAAACGAATATCCAATTCTACCTGATTTTTTATAGGTTGTCTAATCAATTTATGCTGGGAAACTTCAATTTGATTTTTACATCAACTCTGCATAGTTAGATTGAAAAAAAGAATATTCTCATTCAATTTCATGTATTAACTAATTATGATAAGTTAGTATTAGGGTTTATTATGTAAGTAAAATATGCCAACGTGACTAGTAGTCATATCATTATTATTATCACTAACAGCAACAACATCATCATTTATGAGTGCAGTATTTCTATTTCTTGTTTTAATACAAATTATTACTAGTATTCATTTTAACTTTTGATATTACCCTCATCTACCGAAAATGAGTACATAAAAGAGAAAGATGGAAATATGGTGAATACATTCATTTCCCTAAATGACTATGTATATATACGGGATGAATGAAACATGAATATTATGTTGACATTAATAATAAGGGTGGATTTATATATGATTGTTGTTAAGTAATCAGTAATCTCTTACATTTTAATGATTATTTTGCAACTGTATTCAATAAAAAAGAACTGCTGACAACTTCAGTTATTCGAAAGTAAATGATAATAAAAATCCTAATTATCAGAAGTTTCTGTTTGAATATATATCGAATTACGTAAACTGGTTAACATGTCCTCTTATTTCTATGCACAGTTTAAACGGAATTAAACTCTTTCTATATAACATAAGTAAATGTAAGTTAATGACATGTTAATTCATTATTAAAGAGTTCATCATGGTTGGATACTATTGAAAACCCGAAACCATTGGACGAGCTATATCACAAAATGATTGAAGTAAGGACCCTGCCATAAGATTCATGGTTAAATGTTTATCTCAAGACCTAAAAGTTTTGATGAAATTACGGATGTACACTGTCATTGATATCGCCCCTACTGTAATGCAATAGTTATTCAATGCCCTCTGATTGTCATTGGTTCGCAAATGAAATCAATCTAAGACGAGTATAAACAATAAATCAAAATTTATCTCTATGAAATCACTTTAAATTAAGACAGTCTGTCAATTAGTACGCATTTTACAGTTGAATTTGAATAAATGAATAAATTTCTCATGATATTTACAATGATTAATCACTAAGTAAACTAATGAATACCATACTTGTTTATTCCTTTAATGGTAAATGAATTCTGGAGGCAGAAATTCATTGTGGCCACTAGTCGAAATGACTTTATATACTTGGTTGATTTCATACAATTGCAGGCAGACTGGAAAAAGATTTGTAAAGAATAACATGGATTCATTTCATTCTAGTTTCATCATCAGTTGCTTACAGCCTTTCATATTTTTAAAGACAAAACTGTAAAATAGATGTTAAAATACTTATGCAATAAAGTTAGTTTGAAGGTGATATGAGCATAACCATCAGGATGGATAGATGATTCAAGTTAAGTTAATAGAAGTAATAACTGTCATCCTTAAACGTAATTAGAAACAGTTGTCATTCAGTTCCATCAACTCCATTTGAATCTTCGATTCATCTTGATGACGCTACATAGTCTCACTTGCTAAGCGTGTATCTTGAGTAGTTCGTTTCGTATAAGCTAAATTTCACAAGCAAGATTTAATTTGGATTACGGCTGGTAAGTAGAGGATTGGTGTGAACATTAGCACTGAGATATAGGTACATCCAGCTGACGAGTCCCAAATAGGACAAAACGGACGTTAGATTCCACTTGCCAGACACAGTTAGACTCAAATGATTCTTTTGAATTAAAGCTGTATCGAGGCCATCCGCTGAGGAAGCACATATAGAAACAGAGACTAATTGACTTCCGTCCATGACAAATCAACGGGTAGATCCAAATACAATCGAATTATATACTCTCCTTTATAATTCTCAGTGGTTATTTTGATCAAAATAAGTCTAAGACATCAGTTATCTTCTGAGTAACCAATTTCACTAAGTATTATATTTTAATCATAAAAAATTATTACTGATAATTACCAATACAATTAATTAATTAATTTTTATTTCTTTTGTCACTTCTAAGTAGGGGTGATCGACAACATTCTGGATTTTCGTTAAGTGTGGTATATCCGGAATATACAGATACTTTTAGGTTCAATCAGTGATTCAGTACCGGATATTACACTTTGAATGACTGAAATCATCAGTAATCAACTTTCTGAACATGTTCGTATAGGGTTACATAATGCACTGAGTGCAAATAATGTTTCTTAAATGAAACAGTTACCGATTAAGTAAAAGGAAAAGTAACCAAAATTGATGGATAAGACCCATTTAATGAACCCCAAAATTGTTTTGGTTAACCTCCGTACACATTACAGCGATTCAGATTAAGTGGTAATAAGTTACTTGAATACAAAGAACAAGTGAGTATCTTAATTTCTTAATTACAGCTGTGCATAACTAGTTGCTATGCACAAAGAAATTGAAGAGATACAAAATACAGATTGGTTACTTTTTCCACAAATTCTTTGAGATAAAAGTTACATTATTTTACAAGTCGCTATTACAGTAAAAATCCCGTCATTCAGCTAATGCTTTAAACGTTTCCTAGTCTTAATTCGTAACTTGGTTATCTATTTATTAAAAGCAGTCTAAAAAGTAGTTCATTTCTTACCCAAACTTTACACAGAGATATATGATGGGGGTAATTTTTTTTGTATTACTTGTCCTCGATACAAAAAGTAGATGCACGTAACTGATTAAGTAGATGGTCACTATGACATACGTCATATGTACAGTGAATAAAATGGAGAATTACAATTCGGATTGTATTTGCATCAGAAACACGTACATATGTCCTCTTATTTGGGGCATTACAACATGAAATATTAATTGACATTTATATATCCCCTTTGTTTATTTAAGTACGCGTTACCTAATTTCTTTTACTCCTCGGTCTGGTTCATGATGATCTCGAGTATCAAACAACTTAGTATCATGACCACTGTAAGGACAGATTTGAATTCAGTTGAAGACCAAGTTAACAATGTTACTAAAATGTAAGAAGCAATTATAGTAATACTAAATAGTTTCCTAACACTCGATTTCATGAAGTTTTAAATGCTAGTCATATGACTCAAACTTTGTGCTGTGAAGGTTACTGGTTCTTGACACAGCTGTAAATGAACATCATTGAGGAGTTCTATATTAGAATGAAGCATTTCTCCAATTCTTCCAGCTCTAACTGAAATCACTCCATAATGTAAAATTGCATAAATATAAACAATCCTCAAAACATCTAACCACAGTCATTATGAAGTCACCAGTGATTAACTTCAGTGACCAGGGTAGTTCAGTCGTGTCGAAAGTGTCTTAGTTATCAAAAAAATGATAATAAATGAGATCGAATAAAATAACTGAAGTCAAAATTATCAGCCATTGAATGATACTTTTAATAGTTAGAAGTGACTGAATAGATTCCATTTAAGAAAGATGGGTTCCCATTATTAAATAGTAGTGCACTTGGATAAAATAGAAGAATGTTTATTTAATTATATCGAATTCAAATTCATAACATTCAATCATAAATGAAAATAGTTAATTCAATACATTACAGATTGATATTGGCAGGACACCACTGAATATCAGGAAGAACAGGACAGCTATTTGGTCTTAGTATAGGACTTTTCAACAGTGAGCACCTCAAAATACACCATAGAGGCTTCAGGTTGAAGAACACCTAAACTTCTGCACCACTGGGCCGTCATCCAATGGTAGAACTCCCACTTCCATCATTTTTCGATATCGCACTACGATAATCTATTGTCATCAGTGATAACCATCATACTCCCGATAAGTTAGAATTCCACCAGTCACGACTTCATACTAGTGATTCAGGAACATTCTGAAGTCAGTCACTAGTGAGATGACTACTGTAATTGAATTAAGATGGTTTGTGGAGATTGGTATTCAGTTTAATTGATTGAATTCTTCACAGATTGATGTTGGCAAGATACTATTGAACACCAGGGAACACTGAAAAACTGTTTCATTCTAGTATAAGACTCCTCAACTAAATTTAATACCAATCTCCACAAACCATCTCAATTCAATTATAAATGAAAAGAGTTGAAAAGAGAACCGACTTCTTAAATAAACTGAAACTTTTTAATAGAAAACAAAAAAAAAGAATGTATCATAATTACATGTACATTATTTATGTATTCACAAAAAATGTTATTAGTATTTTGTTGTTGTTGTTGCTGTTGCCGTTGTTGTTGTTATTTTGGTCTCAAATTAAATTTCACAATATGTAACAATTACCTTATTCAGACCATATTATATCATAAATAAGCGTATATATTGAATGCATTATTATCAAATGTTTATTGTTAGTCATGATGTTACTTAATTCTTACCAGATGTATGCTTGTAGATGTGTATTTGTGTATCTGTATGTATTGATATATATTGTCCTAGTTACAATGGAAGGTAAAACAATCAAAATTCATTTGTCAATTTTACATATTATATATTCATAGGTAATAACTTTAGAATAAATAGTAAAGAGAAAATTTAAACTGTTTATTTGATTGTAACGACAGACTGAAAACAATACTTTATACTATCATATGTACTACTAACTACTACGTACTACCTACTACACTACTACTCACGAATACTACTAACACTACTACTACTACTACTACTACTACTACGACTACTACTACTACTACTACTACTACTACTACTACTACTACTACTACTACTACTACTACTACTACTACTACTACTACTACTACTACTACTACTACTACTACTACTACTACTACTACTACTACTACTACTACTACTACTACTACTACTACTACTACTACTACTACTACTACTACTACTACTACTACTACTACTACTACTACTACTACTACTACTACTACTACTACTACTACTACTACTACTACTACTACTACTACTACTACTACTACTACTACTACTACTACTACTACTACTACTACTACTACTACTACTACTACTACTACTATCACTAATATTAGTACTATCAATATTATTGGTTAGGTGGTTAGTCATTTCGTTTGTTCATTAAATAATTTATACATAAGCTAACTGTATTTGCGAGAATTCCGAAATTGTATCATTATCTACAGTGAAACTGACGACAATAAAAATGATATCATGAACTGATTGAAGCCAATGAAAACTAGGAGGCTCCAGACAACAGTATTGCCCTAGTATGGGATTCATTAACAGTACACATATTGAACCTAACTACAGATAGCACTAGGGAACTACAAGTCTCATGAACAACCAAACTATTGACTTGGTACTCTGTAGTTCGCCTTTTTTTATTTTGTCATTGTGAAATGATGTGATATCATCATACTATTGAAGGTTAAATAAGCCACATTCAATATGTTTGTAATCACTCTGTGATGTAAAACACAAAATCAAAACTCAGTAAAAGTTAGATGTTGATAATAGTGTTCTGTACCCAGTAGTCACTGATTCCGATAGGTAAGTTTTGACATTCTAGGGACAACTTGTGACCGGTAAAATTCAAGCATGTTAGGTATGGCACCCATTACAAGCCTCTGATAACTAAAGTCTAAGGATTCTATCAATGAGATAGTGACTTATTGACCTGAGGACAAAGAGTTCGTTGCAAAACCTCATGGTTGTAAATCCAATCCCTGCTGAGAAGCCCCATACTAGAAGGTACCATGTGTTCATTTCCTGCTGACCTTCAACGATAGTCCAATCGAAAATAATCCATTAATTAAAACTATACATTCCAAAAAACATCCATAAATGCCTTAAGATAATATCGAAATTTGACTGATTTCGAATAAAGAGGCTATTTGATGCCTAATTACATTTTGTGAATCATGGATATGACCCCACAAGTATCCTATACTGTGTGTAATGTTATTGCATATTTCAACCTGGAAAGAAACATTTATCCAATATTTCTCTACTGTTAATAATTCCCCAACTAATTTTACTTCCTTATTAGATCTAAATTAATTTAGTAATGAATTTTGTATAGAAGTTACCACTGATTAAATTCTTTTACTTCAACTTTTCAAGAAGTTAAGCAACTACCACTAATTGATTGAACTTCAATTCCTAACATTAGACTCTGATACAGTGATGCTTATAGTTAGGCGTTCATCTCAAGATCTGACATTATCAATTTCGATTCTGTGACAACACCATGGATCTGTACTGATACTGAGGAGTTTCACACTAGGATACATTGAAGTTGTCTAATGCTTTTTAGTTCCATAGAGTACACAATTGAAACAAATTTATAATTCCTTGAAAATAATAAGTCTTCATCAATCACCATAAAATCACACCCTTTGAAACAATATACACATACATATACACATATGTATGCATACTTAAATACATATTTCTAAATTATTCAATAGTTTACTGTTCGAATTTGGCGAAGAAAATCACACTATTATTCTGTCTAAAACGAAGACGGAATGCATCTGTCCCCTCCTGTCATCATGCAAAATATGCAGTAATTTAGCTAAATGAAAGAGATAACAGAGATGGCGAGTAATAGAAATGAAAAGTTGGTACACGCTAAACGGTTTTCACTATCTCTATTATTATGAATATCAACACTAAAGTTAGCTGACAGAAAGAAGAGATATGACAGAATTTCCGGTTTTAAAATGAAGAAATATTCCATGCAATTTGCGTGGTCTACTCACATTTACTTGATAATGTGAATAGAGTTTTCCGGTAGGAAAATTTTATTAATGCCTTTATTTTCTTTCAACTAGCAATATACTACTATTAGATATGTAGAATAACACAAAAAGAAAAAAAAGACTTAAAAGATATATAAATATATTTTGTTATTAACTATTAAAAAAATTAAATGATAAACTCTTTAATGTGTGTTACTTAATCATTATGAGAATTGAAGTTTAGTGTTAGGGAAAGAAGGCAGAATGGAAAGAATAAGATATATATATATATATATATATATATATATATATATATTCCCTTTCAGATGTTGATTGTATCAAACCTCCATGACACTTGTACCCAACCCCACTTCTTTCACCCTCACCAACATTGTTGATACTGTAGTTTGTGATCATTGTTGGTTTCTCTATCCCACTATATTGACAATGTATATACTTCATTCGATATCATAGAAGTAGTTTGCTAAAAGTTATATAATATCTATCTATCTATTTATTTATTTATATTTATGAAATAACGAATAAACCTGAAATGATTTATGGCAATTTTAGTCAGAAAAATATAACTAGAATGAAAATAGTAGTAGGTATAATAGAAAAAATATATGTTAGTTATTCATGGAAATATTAGGAGCTTATTAGTTATTTACTATAATGTGGAGTTCAACCATGTTAGGTGCTTGGTTGAGGTCGACTAGAAAACCCTACTTGATCTTGAATTCATGTTGATCACCACTCCATAGGAAGGCGTACCTATTGAATTCTTGTAAAGACTGATACTTTCACTAGGATTTGAAGCTTTGTCATCTAGTTTCACTTCATGTTAAAATGAGTTATTTACATTGAAAAATGACTGTGTTGTCATCCTTAGTGCTGAGGATTCAATCATATCGGATGTTAGGTAGGTGTTGCTGATGACAGGTGATGAATGTTGAGCTATATTGTGAGTTGATTTAAATAATATGGATAACTGGAATCTAATTCAATAACTAAAATGTAACACTTGTTTTACTGAACCTTAAGTTACTGGGTTCTATCTATGATACGGTCCATGAAAGTAAACCTCAAAGAAGTCTCAAATTAAGATGAAAAAGTTTTCAAACAGTGCTTCCTAAGCTTTCCTTGTCTCTTTGTCTGAAGTCACTCTTATGTATACTCAAACATTATGTCAAATTAAAACACTGCCTAAATAGAATAAAACTATTACGTATTTTGTTATTCCTAATTACTATCTAGTAAATAGCAGGAAAGCAGGATCACATCTGCATGAATAAATAAGTCTGGATTAGTGACAAATGGCCTTTGAATAATCACTGATAACATTTATTATCAGGTTGTTTAAAAGAGCAGCCAGTGATTCAACGAGGCAATAATCTAGTGACCCAGTTTGTAATCTATTATTATTGTTATTATTGAATTCTAGGTCGTGTAGTAATTAGTGCTACCTAAATTTTATTTATCAAACTGCAGTGTCCTAGTTAATCTAGATGTATTGACAACAGTAGGCTGTTTACCTAGTGCTAGTTAGTCATGTATTCCAAGAGAGTTCGGGATGACACTTGTCAACTAAGACGTTTCCATAAAATTATTAAAATTGATATCCCCACCTTTAGATTGGAATGAGTGTTACATGCATCATTTTTCAATCATATTGATATGACTCAATCATCACTAAGAATTAGACATCATAATATTGTTTCATACTGATTGATTCACAGTGTTTTTCCTAACCAATGGATCTCACATTTGTAAAATAAACCATACATTTATGTAACGTACTTAAACATTTTCAGTTGACCTTTATGTTTCATTCAGTTGGTTTAACTTTAGACTTAGTTTTCATTATAAATGAATGCACTTAAACATGGGTATTACAGAACGACTTAATTAGTAAACTGGTAAAGAGAAACTCAGTACTTGAATTTAACAAGATACCATTGAAGTTATTGAGTTTGGGCATAGTTACTGCCATCCCCTATCTACAGTACAACTCATTAAATAAAAGAATATGGTACTAATCTAATGTTACCTCTTTTCTCTTCTAATCTAATCACTATTATGAACATTTTGGCCTGAAATCATTGTTTAGTCA
This sequence comes from Schistosoma japonicum, assembly GCA_025215515.1. Lineage (NCBI taxonomy): Eukaryota > Metazoa > Platyhelminthes > Trematoda > Strigeidida > Schistosomatidae > Schistosoma > Schistosoma japonicum. The sequence continues at coordinate 33,568,557 of CM046064.1, read as the reverse complement.
CTAAGTAAAGAGCTTCAATTCATATTCAGTAGTAATGTATATCAGCTAAATGAAGTTAGAAAAATGATTATTTTGAATGTAATTGATGAATATGTCATTTGTAGAGTTGGAACCATCCCCTCCCTCAAATTGTCTGTTATAAACATAATCAATTTAGCTCAGATGGACAGGATAGATGAAGTTATAAATTGAGCTATTATTCTTTGTTAAAATTACACTCTACTTTACAGTACTTAGTTTCAATCGAACGGACTGATAGTTGAAATCCCTGGGTATGATGTGCATAATGAACATTGAAAGCGTTGTGGATAATCTCAAATTAGATGTGTATTCATTAAGATCATTGTTTTTCGGACAATTTACAAAATCGACATATAAGTTATCATCTCTTTCTCATTTTCTTCTTTTCATATAGATGTTGACAAAACCATTTGAAAACAAGTTTACTGAAGAACGTAACTTACGCATCTATAAGTCATAAATACTGTTCTTATTTAAGTAGTACAATTCAAAAAGCCATTACCTTCATAAAACGTTCATAATATATACTAGAGTAATACATTTAGTTAAACAAGATATTCAATTCATATGATAGTACAACTTAATTGATACATTTCTTGATAGAGAGATGTCAATTCACAATATTTCGTAATCTTCCATTGTTATTGATGATATTTGTTTTATGCCCGAGATGACTGGCTAAAGTCGAATCAGCAGATCACTAAATTTTAAACAAGCAAGCTTAAGTGTGTACGTTCGTCAGAAGATAGGAAACATCTTGAATTTAAATCCTGATAGGATCAATGTTTACGCAATGATCAATTATACAAAACCATAACGTTCAACAATCGCTAAAGCTCTGTTTTGATATACTCACTCAGTAAATGTATGTTGATCATTCTTCTAAAAGAATATTAGGTTCTTTTGTAAGAAACAGTTACCTACCTAGTTCCAATGAAATAGCTTTTGTAAGGCAAATTATAACTCCATTGCAAAGCAGATATTCATGTACTGATCATTAAACAATACTTTGTGTAAAAAAGGGCTATTGATGCTATCCACTAATTGTGTATAACAAATTAAATGAAGCAGAACTCGAAGTGAAAATTGAAAGCTCTCCAGCCAGAATTCAACTTTCTGTTAGTTTATACAATACATTAAATTAATGTATTAATCTTTGCATTTTATCATTTTTTTTCAGTAAACTTTAATACATGCTAACCAACTCAATAAAACTTTGATATGATTGAGTGTCATGGGGATTGATGAATTTGAATTAGATATGACGAGTTAATGGCAGTTATGCAACTAATGAAAACCAGGAGGCCATAGAAGTTTATTATGTCATTGTATGGGACACTTTAGTAGTATACATTCACGACCCCACATGGGGTGAGGTTATGCTTAGGTACTTCATGTTGTGAGACGAACGAATAAACATCCTCTGGTTGGTATTTTTGACTTCAGTAAATTCCAACACAGATCATTTTGAAATGTTATATCCACATTTAGTCTTATTCACAACACGTAATCATAATCAGTATGTGTTATGACGCTAGAATTTTGAGGATTTTGTGAGCGAACGCTATCTCTGATACTTGTACCTCAGACGTATACCGCAACTTGTTCCCTTTCCAGCCCACAGCTATTACAAAAGACTAGGCTTGTAGGAAGATTGTATTGTGAAGCAAAACTGAGACGAGACTAGTGAACCAGCGAATTGTATTTACATAATACATCGATTTTTATATCAATCAATTTACAATGATTATTCATCAAGTGAAATCATTAACATTTAATTAATACAATGAAATACTGTGAACTGTATTTAAGAGTAGAACTCACATTGAAATAAAAATAATTGATGAAAGTCTACAAATCAATCTTATAAAAAATCAATAAAACTTCTTTCATCTAACTAGTCAACCATTGCATTTTTATGGATTAAGGACCCCTAACAGTATGTTTCCACGATCAGCTATCATCATGAGATAATTCTTGAAGATTTAATGAGAAACCATAATCAGCGTAATTCACCTATGTCGTAGTGTGATATTTACCCACTAATGACAACATACAAAATTGTGTAATATATTATGAATCGACTGAAACCAGAAACATTATTCATTTGGAACATACTATATATTTTACAATTTAAACGTTCTTCAAGAAAACTGAAGATCCTGAGTTCAATTATCATTTAGAGATGGTTAGGATATACGTTCTGATCAAAGTGTTCTACAATAGGACATAGTAAGTATTCACTATTTTCTTATTTTCAACCGATATCTAACCCAGGTCATTTCGTATCACCTTAACAAATAATGCATAATAATAATAATAATTGTAAATGAACTTTAATTATTATTATTATTACTGTTAATAATAATATTTCTGTATATTTTAGGCCATTCATATTAAAACTAATCCTCCCGCCACCCCCACTCGCCTGCCACCTCTTCATTTATATAGAAAAATATTATTTCTGATATTAATTAAAGATAAATATTCAATGTTAACTATAATTTTTTTTACTCAATTTAAGGCAGAAAAATTAAGTGAAGATTGAAAAAAAATATATCCACCTCACCTAATAGACAAAAAAAATTTTTTTTTTCACTGTCAATATTTACTGATATTGAGGAGATTTGAATAATTTGTTTCTCCCTTGAGTGTATCAAAAAAAAGCAACAACAACAACAACACTGAACCACAATTATCTTGTACCGCCCTCTTATTTTCTTATACTAACAATCATTGTATCTATTGTAGATATATTTATAGTGTCCAGACAGTGAATTATATAATCTATGTGTATATCACTTATATTGTTACTGTTATTATTATTATTATTAATATAATAATTGTTCATCATCAATCAAATGAGCGGTGAAAGAGATTGGCAGTAGGTGGGATGATTGTATGCAATGAAACTAGAACAATTTTTCTTAGATGGTCGTTTTAAATTTGTTAAGTATCGATTTAAAAAATTGTTGGTCATATTCAGTATATATCCTGTTGTTAATGTTATTGTTTCTAGTGTATGGCAATCTATTCAAACGTGAAACATTAAAAAGAATTATTATTATTATTATTGCCTAATTCACATTGTTCTCCTTCATTCCTTCTTCTTCTTCTTCTTCCTCTTCCCAGTATGGTAGATGAGATCTAATAATAATATTAATAATATTAACTAGTTAGTAGATAAATAGATTGATATACATATATATGTATATGCATAATCCACCCCATCTGGATGTTTATTTTATTATCGAATTTAAAGAAGAGAAGGAGAATAGACAGAGAATTTTTATTCATTACTATATGTACCCCTTAATTATGTAACCACTGTCAAGTTTAATATGGTCTTAAGTAATCTAAAAGAAAAGAGAAGATTGATACATTGAAAATAATACATAAATATATATTTATTCATTAGTAATTACTTTTCTAACATTACAACCATGAGGTATATATATATATATGATGTAGGTATCTATATTAGCTATTAGTTCAATATATACACACTTCCTGAGTAGATAACCAGTTTATCATTTTAAACTTGTACAAGTAGTCTACTATACACTGAGATAGTTTAAGTAGAGTTAGAAGTGAAGTGATAGGATATAAATAAAAGTAGACAGGTCATTGATGTGAATCTTTATTTTTATAAATTATTATAATTAAATTCACATAACTTTTGTAGTTTATTTATTCGTGACTTATTAATTTAATGAATAAATAATACAGACAGTTTAGAGTAGAAATATTGAATAAATGGATAGAATGATGATGTTTTTATTGAGTAGTATAGAAGATTTATAGGGAATGTTCACTGTGTAGTTTCACTTTAGGAACAGATTAACATTTAGATTCATGAAATCATTCTAGTTCACGAGGTAACGTACAAATGTGTACAGCTATAACCTTGTGTGTAATCGAACCCAGTACCTTCAAGATAAAAACTTAACTTCAAATCTTACTCACATAACTGTATATTATTCATTATTATAAGTTACTAAACATCTATAAAATAGTATGGTCATTAAATCTAAAGACAATTTATGAAGAATAATGTATATCACCCAAATTATACTGATTATGATACAGTTAGCATCTTCAACTGTCATTTATATAAAATTGTGAAAGTACGAGTTCTCTGTCTGACATTCAAATAACTAAAATTTTAATTTGGTGTTGTGGAGATTGTTGAATGTTAATTTGGCACTTCGAGTTCAGTTATATTGTGTATAAGGCAATTACCCATCGACTACAGTGGATGAGGTCACGCAAAAGTATAGCGAATTGGTCAAGTTAGAAATGTCAACTGTTGGAAGAATTCACCCCGAAGCCAGAAGATCCCGAGTTCGACCCATGGTAAAGTTGTAGTTGTGCACTGCTGAGGGGTCCTATACTAGGAAGCAACATCTGTTCAGTGCTTCCTGGTGACCAGTAGTTGTCTAATTTAGACCGATTCGTGATATCAAATCAACTAGGGCTTTATTTTTTGCATTGTGTAGCACGACTTCATAGTATGATCTATTGGAGAAAACTGTCTATAATCAACCTAAGCGTTATTGATCTCATTGTCCAAGTCGATTATATGGAAAGCTTGAGGTAACTATCTCTAACTGATGGATAATGTGAAGCAAATAGAGTAAACAAAAATTTTGGCATTTATTATTAACGGACGTTGAGATTTATTGGTGATGCAGGATATGTATTGTCGTACATTATGAACTGATTGAAGCTGAGAAATATAAACGAAAGTATTCGAATTAATTATCTGAGTATCAATAGACTCGTCCAGAAAACATGATGCTTCAAATATGACCTTATTCAACTGATTGCTTATAAAGATTGTCATAAAATATTAGATGATATCTATATATCAGGTAAACACTCATTCCCAATGATTCTTCTTTTGAAATAAAGAATAATCTCTAAAAATAACCTGTTACTGTATATTTTACTATAATAACTATTAAATTCCACGGAGAGGTCCACTTCTGTTGAGACTACGTGTACGTTTCGCTGATAAATGTTGACTTGATTCCCCCCCCACACCCAATACCTTCAAACACTTAACCACTAGTTAACAGGCTTACAGTAGTAGCTGTATTTCAGATTACTATACTCAGTCAGCACTAAACACAAGACAAACATACGATTATCCAATACTCATTGACCAATCATTGAATGTATAATTGATAATCATGTTGACCTTTATAAACAAAACTGTGTCACACTGAGGGTGTCAAGATAACAACAATTATTATTGTTTAAGTTGGAATGTGACTAGCAAGCGGAATCCAGGAGGCGTGTTTCCATCTACTTGGGACCCGTCGGCTGAATGTACTTGACACCCAGTGTTGACGTTCACACCGGGATTCAAAATCAGTCCGTTTCGTGTTATAGTGTGAAGTGAAATTCTATAAAACTCTTCACTCTATCAGTTAAATATTCTACTGAAAAGATAAGGACTCAGCAAATTTCTTCCTTTGTTCACAGTTAATCAACAAATAAATTACGTTACCACTTCTGAAATGAATAAGAGGTACACTTTTATTTCATCATTGTCTAAAAGTTCAAATATTTAGAGCTTTGTAACTCTTGAATTGCCGTTTCATAATATTATTTCGATGAACTTTCACAGAAAGCTTCCACATAAATTATATTCAGTGCATTGAAAAGTATTCCATAAAGGACATAAACTTCAACAGATCTCTTAAATGAATGAGTTTCAGTTGAGGAAGCTCCGATAGTAAATCTTTGAAAAACCATTGACCTAGTAAAGTATATGCACACAGGTGTGTTGATAGTGATATGTTTATAAGTTTCACTGCAGTATGAACTACAGATTATCGTTTTTCACGGTCCATGACTTCATTATTTAGTTGTTCCAAGTGTTCAAGATCTGGCAACTTTAACTGATCCTACTTTAAACAGAATTCAGACGCTAAATGTTTGATGACAAGAGCTTAATTGAATTGAAATCCGGTTACTTGTATTCCTAATGTTATTGTTTATTATTATTATGTCGAATACATACATTGATAGATAAAACAAAAAGGAATCATTTATAATTACTTTATAAGAAAACACTAATATATTAGTTAGTACATGTGTAATGGGTATCACCTAGAAGATGGTATAGTAAGGAGAATGATAGTGTTAGTAATGAAAAAGTGTTAAAGTAAAACAATTCAAATGTTCAATTTACAAAGAATACTCATACACAAATACTAACATACCTCAATATCTATAAACAATGGAATGTATGTATATGTATATATTATTTGTATAGCTAGATTGTCACCTTATTCCAGGATGAATTCAATACTTCATAAACATAACAAACACAACAATAGTTTACACATCCATAAATATATTTCAGTAGTACTTAGAGAATACGAATGCATTAATCATGTAATATATATATATATATATATATATATATATATATATATATGTACATATATACTCATATGTATGCATAGATGTTTACATTTGTTCCAGTGTGAGTTCTCGTATGTAAACGTGCATGTCTAGTAATTACATAATAAACGTAATTAGGATAAATCAAGAACTAGGCTGATCATAAATAAGAGTCCATATTACCAATATACATGTTATCATTGTAAGTATAAATAAAATAGTAATATGAAATAGAATATTTATGTATAATAATAATAATAATATAGATAGATAATAATTCAACTGATAGAATGAAGTGAAGGAGAAATAAGAAGGCGTATTATTGGCGCCATTCACTTGAAATTATAATTTATATTCAATGAATACATGAAAAATCTACTAAACAACACCAATAACAGTAATAATAATAACAACAACAACAACGAGAAAAAAAGAAAGTTAATGTAGAAAAAAAGTGTTTTCTTTGTTTCATTTTTATTTTTATTTTTGGTTTATTGTACTACTATAATATCTACATGTGCATTATATTCATCTGTGCATTTAAGTCTATGATAAGTTGTAATTGTTTGCATACAATAAATAAAAACAACATTGTAAATTCAATTATTACAATATAGAATGAATAATTCTTGTAAAGAGAATGAAAAAGGGAGAAAAATAATAATAATAAAACTGATAGTTATTTATATGATTGCATAATATAGAATGAACTTGTACAAGAGAACATTTACTACTCTTAATTGAATGATTTCAATTGAAAGTAACATTATCAAGAGAGAGAGAGAATTTTTATTTTCATTCTATGCAACACCGGTTATGAATTCGTTTCAAGCTGTAATTTAGAGAAAAAAGAAAACAAAAATTAAGTTAGATAACATTTATGATAGAAAAAATCAATAAAACATTAAAGTTTTGTAAATAATGAATGTGTATATTACAATAACCTTTTTTCATTGGTATATGAATTTAGTAACTTAGTAGATGATATTTAAAACAGTGCATTACTGAGTTCGAATCATAGTATGAAATTTAACAGTGGAACGTAGATAAATCAAGCTGGTAAACCCCAATTAGGGCGAATGTATATTCTGCATCGTTTAATACATTGAGGACAACTTAACTGATGCTTATTTCAAGTCATCTTGAATGGTTTTAGTGTTCACTGAGTTTGTTTTACGTCAAACAGTTAATGATTTTATGAATTTTTTAAAGAAGCTTTTATCTCAAGCGTCTGGAGTTATCCGCTTGTGTTTAATATGTTCATGTTTAATGTAACCCAATTCAATTATTAGGAGACAGAATACATTTGTATTAAAATGTTGAATCTGAAAGGAAATCTTTCACGAGACTTACACTGTGATGTGATACTGACCTACGAAATGAACGGGAATCGTTTCATTATTTAAGATATTTTAGACAACTATAGCTATTTTACTTATACTGTAAATTTTGAATTACTCTGTGAAAATAATTTCTTTTAAGCAAGATCATCAAATTTGATCTATGTTATCAATCAAACGCTTTTGTCTATTTGAAATAGCTAGGTAATGATGAATTTGTTCAGAATGGCAATGAAATTTGCTTTGAAGAATACCACATCACCATTAATATGCACTTAACCAGCAAAAAAAGGATCAAAAGTGACTGCAATGTAATGCCTATAGTGTATAAAATCTAGGATTCAAAGTTAGGGCGTAGGCCTAACCATCTTCATCACTGAACCGATGGAATTTTCCCTTCTATCAATTTGCGATAAGGTGCGACGATCAGCCATTTATAGTGGTGATAACTGTCTCACTCTGAATGTGTTATATTCCCAACATCTTATCACTTTACTAACATCACTGTTTAAACTACAATTCACTATGATATTGATACATGTATTTATCACATAATGTGATATCATGAATTGGTTTAAATTAGCCAACTATTGATCACTATAAAGTAGTGGACAAGGAACTCCTCAGCAGTGTGCATTGAAGACCGAAACACTGATCAAACCTATTATCTTCTGGCTTCGTGATTAACATTATTCCATTAGACCATTGAGTTATCATCCAATGGTTGACATTTCTAATTCAGTCAATTAACGATATTTTTGTGCGACTTTATCCACTACAATCAGTGGGTAACTACCTCACATCACTGGTCATATCTCAACAGAACTCCAAGAATTACCTCGGGAAGTTTGTCACATGTCAGCTAATATTGCACAAATATGCTGAAATTTCCTTTTATAATGTTAATTCTAAAATACTACAAGCTGTAAGTAGAAGCTGACAAGAATCTAACTGAATAAAACAAACCATCATGATATTCTCCACAAATATTAACTTTTGCTCTGATCAAAATCTAATTCATTAGTACAAATGTAACCAACTCCTTCTCATCACTGATATTAGTTATTTATATTGATAATCCAAAATGCAAAAGTTTACTGATTTATCTGAAAACCAGAAAGAATCGAATGAAATATCTACCCCTATTCGGATTATTATTACTATCCTTCCAACACATCCCCCCACGTCCATATATATATAAATTCACACACACTCGTCCCATTCATCACTTCAACTAACTGAACTAATCAAATCGTCCATTTATTTATTTACTGATTGATGTAAACAACCAGTTACAATTAAATATTTTTCAATTATTTTCCTTTTCGTATTTATCTAATATTATATTGCGTGATGATTGAAAATAACCCAACCTTAGAATAAGTTTTTCACAATAAATATATATTTTTATATATTACTTAATTACTTATTTATTTAAGTAATTATTTATAATCTGTCAATAGAAAAAGGAAGTTTTTCTTCAGAAAAATAGATGATTTTAATCAAGAAGTACTATCATGGATGTGTGTATTAATAAATATAAGAGATTTCTGTTCATGTTGAATACCTTGGCTTTAGAAGCTTAGATTATCATTATGTAGAAAAAAAAGATAATCAACGTTGGAAATATCATGAATGTTAAAAGATGTCTAGAAGTATGATGTAAATTAATCAATCTGCGCAGAAAATTCAACCTGTTACAGGATTAGAATAAAAGTGATAAACTATTAGAAACTAAGTCATTAAGTCGAGCTGACTTAATACATATATGCAGTACTTCAAATATTCATTTCTACTTGAAGTTAGCTTTCATGATATTGTCCATAATAGACAACAAAAGCTTTTCCATTAAACCACTTACTTGAATTAAAGTATGCTTAACCGTGTTAACAATCTATCCACATAATTTCACTCCTTTTCAAGCGTAAGCAATTATGATATACATAAGGATTTGCTAATGAGTTTGAGACTTCCTTATATTTTTTGTCTTTGTTGAAGGTAGTCACTAGGAAATTCTAGACTTAGTTTTCATGTTAATTAACATTTATTAAAAAGGTGTACCTGAGGGAACAAATGGCTTCTGTTGGATATGAACCCAGGTCACTCATTTTCCTAGACTATAAATTTACTAATAAGCTATTTTAGCTGCTTTTGACATCTAGAAGGACTGAGATATAAAACTAATTTATTGCAGAGTAGTGGCTGACAAATATACCTGTTTAGTGCTTTCTGCTGATCAATTCCTGTTAACAAATTCTTGAAAAATTCATCACATAGCAGGTTAATAATGGGCATTCGTATAAATGTTAGGTTTCATCGCGATCTGAGATCAAGATGGAAATTTTCCTTGTAATAATTATTAATTAACAGAAAACTTTTAGCGTTTAACTGACATCAGTGAAAAGATACATCAGTCTACTTAAGTGACCACAACAAGAGACAAAAGACTTATCAATAATTTGATGAAGTGTCAACTTAATCACCTTGATCTATGAGTCAGTGATAATGACACAATTGCATGACAAAAAAAGTTTGAGATATGAAGTACTCAGTAGGAATCGCTTCTTCTGAAACTATAATTCAATATAGATGAAGTTTCAATGTCGAAAGTGTTAGAATAATGAGTGCAATTAAAATGACCTTCTACTCAGATAAACTATGTTTACCGATTTCCAAGTAGACCAGCTGTGTTAAATTCAACGAAAAATAAGTTACCTGAATTCGTCACTTTCATCAACAAATATCACTTCAAAAAGTTACACAAAAAAGATCTACCATGCAACATCGTCAACGAATGAATGAACACCTTCTAGAATTGCATGACAAAGGCCAAACAAATTAACTCATTTTTATCACACATAATAGACATGAGTCATGAAGTAGTAAAAATACAAAATCATTGATAATAGTTCATTATATACTAATACAGTTTCCCAAAATAGTCAGAATTCGCTTAACGCATGTAGCAGAAGCTACAGAGATATGAGCTAATTACCCAAATCTTTGTTCAGAAAAAATATCATAACACTCCCCCCCTGACCTCTCCACCGTTTACACTTTCGTCACCGGATGAGACTTAACAAACGATTTCAACAGTTCCCTACAATGTTTTATTTTCTTTATTCCTTTTCCATCTCTTTCAAATCTCTTCTTCGGTACTTGAATTTTTTAAACGTAACTTTCAATGATTATTATCTTCTCAAGTCATTGATCTATTTCATGTGTTGAAATATTCACTCAAGTTACTTCTAATAATTTTATAACTTCAGATCTATGTATAATGGAATATGTCAGTAAGGTGTAGGTTACTAGATATATGGTATCAATAATGGATTATTATCTGGTGCATATAAACACCTACATACTGTGTATACTGTTCTAACTTATTTTTCTAACATGATTGTGTTGTGGATCTGGAATTCCTTCAATAACTAAGTACATTATTTGCTAAGGAAGAGTTAATTCGATATTAATTGAAGAACAGAAATAATAATGTAGCATCAATTTTGAGACAGACAGTTTGTGAAAGTTCTTTAGATTAAATTTTATAGACTGATAACAGATGAAAATGATGATGATTTACACTAAATATATGTATTGTAAATGTTTTGATGGAGTTGAATTATGTCTAGTAGTGGAATTCAAGACATACATCTCATCCTGTTTGGAATATGTCAGGTAGGTAATTTACACTTCAGTATTGATGTTGGCTTTACAACTTAAACCTAGTATGTTTCTCATCAGACAACAACTCTTTCACCACTAAACTATATATTCTGGATATGAATCGATTTGTATTAATTAATATTTTACCGTTGTTGATACTACACATGGAAACTGATCAGTCCTCAGGTGATGAATCCCAATTAGAGAAAAGAAATATATGTATTGGGTTAGATTACCAGCCACAAACCAATCCTGCGAAAATTGTAACATTGTAGGAATATTGAGGTAAACCGCTTATTGTAAGCTAATACCTATAGAGATTGATGAGTGACGATTCTTAATCCCAACAAAAAGAGAAAACAATCTCTTACATATAACAGAAGTTTTTTAGATTCAATGAATTACTATGAACTTAACTAGCAAATGTTTATGTGAACATGGTTTTCGTTGAGGATTTCAATCAGCTAGAGAATAGTGTGAAATCTAAATATCTTATGCTAAAGTAACTAGGTTTAAAATGTCTAAATAACACAGTTATCATACAAGGCCACTTAGTTGGAACCTAACAAGCACCACTTTTTAATGTCAATTCATGATAGTCGACATGAAACTGGGTTATCAGATTTTATCTTCTAACAGTTATAGGGTTGGTGATCTGGTAAAATCAGTTATTTAATTAATTAACAAATACACTAAATGTAAGTGTTTACCAGCAGAGTACTCTTTTTTTTCTACCAACACTTCATTGCACTGTCAAGTCAATCTGTCGATGTTTACTAATGTGACAGAAGTATTTATTAATAATCACCTTAATCATGTTCATTCTTTTTAGGCTTATTCCATTTGTGAAATACCTTATTTAGATACTTGCACTTACTAATGTGCACACTTTGAAATACATTGTTTTAAGTTCTGTCTTTTATGAATACCCTTATTGATGAAAACCTCCACTGACATCTGTGTGAATGTGATTAACTGCCTTAGCTTAAAACATTACGTAATACTGACAAGACTTCTGAAGAAGTTTGATAAAATTTCGATTATAGTTAATGCCAGATTTTACATTAAGCACTATTATTGTGTATACCATTCCTTAAAAATTGGAAGTGATATCATGATAGGCTTAGAGTTACATTATCGGCCACTATAGGAATCTCAAGATTATTGTATCCGAAACCATCGGGGAAGTAGTTGGTAATAGGAATTTAAGTCTGCAAATTTACATTTCTATAAACTGCTTAGAAAGATGGAAAGTGCTCCTTAAAATACTAACGACTTTTAGCTTTGAAATCATTTGGTTTAAGTTAGTAGGCATGAGATCTTGAACCTTCGTTTCGTTCTAGTTGACGCTCATCCTAATAGTATCTCAGAGATATCGAAGGAGCTGGTGACATCTATAGGATTTGAAATCACTTACAGTCTACGACGTTACCATTAAACTAATTGAAAACATACTGATCTCCTACAAAAAATAGATATTTACATTGATTGACCACTGAGTAATGGCCAATGTAATGTTTGTTTTATCTTTTGTGTTGATCAAGTTGTACAGAGAAAGTTTTAGTGTGGTCACTAGTCAATTTACGACAACTTCATGTGTGCCGTGTTTCGATTGTAACTTGCATGTACATAATACACTTTTTGAACTTCAAAGAACAAAGATAACAAAAGAACATTTTTTAACTTGTAAACAGAATAAACCATGAAGAAGACTTACAGCTCGGATGGATACGTTTATTAATGTTTAGTTTATAAAGCTAAATGGTTTTAATTGTAAAGTTTCTGTTGTCATTCTAAACAACATTGATGTTGTATGCCTTAATGGAGAAAAGGTCAATTGATCATATACTAAGGAGTTAACAGAATAAAAAGCAGTCAATGAGAACAAAAAACCGAACACAATGATAATAAAATTTTCAATAAAAACTACTTAGAAACAAAGTTTTCAGAACAGATTGATCTAATGTTTGTAAAGTAATCAGAAATTTCACTCTTACATGGAGTAGGAGTTGATAACAAAAACTTTTCATTTAGATCGACCAACTGATAAAATACAGCGTTACCAAAAACGATAAGCTAATTATGTGCTACTGCCTAAACAACCTCAGTCTTCGGTGGATAGTTATGACTCCTACTATTTAAAATACATTAGAGGAATCTGTTTCTAAAGTACTAATGATAACGTTAACCTAAACATTTCTTTGTAAAAAAGAATTACTATGATGCATCATCTTAAGCATAAGTAACTATTTCAAATGTACTATAATTAACACATGTCGAATTCACCTTTAAAATAAATCACTGTTTACCATTGTATCCATTTTGTTACATTAAAATTCTAACGCGAATATCCGTCAACTGGTCAGATTCGGAGGGTTTTAAGAATACCGCAGATTATCTTGGCGGGCGAGGGGGGGATTTTAAAAAACACTAAAAATGAATACTGTTAAGCTTAAATAGAATAGGTGTTCACTTATTCAAATAATTTTTAATCTAATTTAAAGTAACTTGACACTGTTGTTTTACTACTAGTGTTATTCAGTAGTATGTACAAACAGCTAAGTGATTGCATGCTTCACACCTATGTACCGATAAGAAATAGGTAGACGTATCATAAATGCATATTTATTTCTCTATACAAATGCTAGAAAGATAGTCTACAAAGAAAATATTTATGAAATCACCAACTAATATGAACTACAGATATCCAAATCAATCATAAGATGTTTTAGCAATGTGTCTTTTATTTCTATCCCATCAGTATGAATATCTTTGATCTTCAGTTATTCAGAAAGTCTAAATCCGACTATGATTTCACTATTCCTTGAGCTTATAGTTATATCAACTGCTCAGTTGAGTAGTAACCAATGTAATAATTGTCTAGTCCTATCAGCAAATTTTCCCGCTGATTAAACTAAATGAGTTGCACTAGAGTGCTAAATATTTTGATGTTAACCAACCCAATACCCAAGTTTCAAATTTGTTAGAATTCGTCAGTAACTCGCTGGTTTTCAGTAACCAATCAGTGTAAACCAGTGCGAAAACCGAAGGAAGCACCGTTTCCGCCCCTGACTCCAAGTATACATATGTATCTTACGGTTGAGCGGAAACTAGAATGAGATCTACATTTAGGGCTTCTTCTTGACTATTGCAAGCTAATAAATATTAGCCATTTTAATAACTATGTTCGTTAACAACAGACTTAAAAGATAACAATCTGTTAAATTGATTAGAATGGAGATACTAAAGTTATTAATTTCTTTAACACATGAATAGATTTAAATCAAGTTTTCTAATATGCTAATAAGTAAAAAAGGCCAATTTAGTTGATGTGAATTTCAAGGTATAATGTACGTTAGACTAATGATATTTGCATAACTTACTGTTACATAACTTGAATTGTATTGGAAAATGATAATGATAGTTACTAGTGAAAATGTATTTGTTTAGAATACACTGTTTCCTACCTTATACATATTCTTAAAAGTAAGCAATACTACTGATACTTCTATTCCAAAGATAGTTGTATTAAAGAAAACATGATGAACTTTACCTAGCCCCAGGGAAACATCAGTTAATGAATCTTAATAGCTAATTAAAACAGAACATTATTGGACTGGTTACCAGCTTACTTACTTTTACTAAGATGAATAAATTGATGTTCGCTTTAAAAACGTACACTTGTAAACGCTATCCATTGTAGAAGTGAACGGTAGACTTTATATAATTTCTTGCGAAATCCACTTATTCAGTTAGATTATTTAGCTTCTTATAAAGGAATTCTTTTTTTTAATGTTGCATAAAGTTCTGTAAACGCACCATTTGCAGTATAAGACTCGTTAACTGAGAGTAAATACATAAGTTTTATGGTCGGACACACACACAAGTTGTCTACAAAATCAATGAACTCGGATAGCCACTAACTAATCTAACAGGTATAAGGGAATTTTTATTTCTACATTATAAATATCATCTATAATTGAATTTTCATCACTGTTTCTTGACCGGTTACAATTCAGTGCTGAATACTATCTACAATTAGATAATGGAAGGTTAATTGGATGGGGATATTTGACAGTAACCCTGGACCTAGGTTTCCTGCTATTTAGTATTCAGTCAGCCAGTCTTATCTGTAATCACTAATTGAACTTTTGCTCTTCTGCTGATTCTATCCTGGGTCACTTAGTTTCGTACTATATGATAGCTACCACTGAGCAATAATCGAAGACACTGGATAGAATTGATTCCCTCAAAATATTGTGAATACGCCTTGCTGGCAAGTGCTATGTAGTATGAAACCTTGGTCAAGAATTTTCTGCCTATGACCACCAAACCAACTTCTATCTCTACATAGTACCAGTAATATCGAGTTACTCAGACCAACAGCTACATTACAACTCGATCAACATAATTCGATTAGCACAATAAAGGGCATGGCGGGTATTAAATTAGTCATTACACAGTGATCAATTAATATATACAACGGTTGAATACAAACTCTTAAAGATGACTGTATATATGTTATGTAATTTCAATAAATTAATGTTTGATATGACCTTGTACGCACGAAGTTACATTAGCAACCGCCAATAAGAGTTTCTTGCTGGTCACGTCTGCCTGATGTCTACTTAGTCCCAAGCTGGATATAAGAGAATACAAGATTGATGAACCAACCAGATAGAATTGTGTTATATTTCAGGCATTCCATTATAAAAATAAGTATGACACACTTGGTGAACATTTAAAAACTTCTGGATAATCTCATGTTGTCAATATTTTATTTAGTTTTATACTACTGACTTATTGTAGTCACCATATTTATTTATATTAAGGAATGATTTCAGATTGAAAAAAAAGACTTTTTTAAGTAACCAAGTAGAAATTTACGAATATAAGTTTGAGCTAAATGTAAGTAACATTCAACGAGCACCTAAATGGTAATTGACAAGTTACCGTTTGAATATTCAACTTAGTAGTTGGAATTCAAATATTCTTACTAATATAACATGGTCCGATTGATAGTAAATCACTTACATATTTATTAAATGAACAATGAAATCATCACTTACACTAATACTATTCATTACGACACAATAAATACATCATTTGAATTGCAGTTTAATCATTTAGACTATTTAATCTAAATAAATTCCATATAGATCATTCAATAGCATGATTGTTGATTCGAACATCAACAATGAAATTCAACAAGGAAATAAATCCGAGATAAAACGAAGTGTGCATTATGGGCTCTACTGTTAGCAACATACCAAATAATGTACTGTTAACTAAAATATAACCATGTATGTTTATTAATAGTAATAGTCATATCTATCTAAAAGTTTCTTAATTGATATTCTTTCGATGCTTAGTACTACTTATTAGATCCTATGGTATTGTCTGTTACTAGTTATTATCATATGAATAATTATTTTGTAATAGAATTTCTTGCAGATTCATAAAACAATATACACATTTCTTATTAGGACGATTCTATTGACTTTGATAATATTATCCAGATCCATAATGACAAATTTAAACCACTCAACTTAATGAACTCAGAACAACATCTATTTGAGTTGGATTGTGACTGGCAAGTGGAATCTAGGACGAGCGTTTCGTCCGATCTAGGGTTAGTCGGTTGGATGTACCTGCCTCCCAATGTTAATGTTTACAGCGGATTTGAACTCAATCCGTCCTAACATCTATTTGAGCTGAATTTTTCCCACAGTCACCTTTTAATGATGATGAATATTAATATTACGTAATTTTTTTTGAAATATTGATTTTTTTCTATTGTGTTTCACTTTTTCTTATTTCTATTGGAAATTTATACTGCATTTTCAATAATTATGACAACCAATCGAGCAATAGATAGCCATTTCGTCCTGGTATGAGATTACTTAACAGTGTGCACCCTCGATCCCACCCCAGAGGCTTTAGGCTGGCAAACACTCAACCCTCTGCACCACTGGACTGGCATCCAATGCTAGAATTCTCATACTAGGACGAAAAAACTGCTCCCTAGTTTTCAGTGGTATCCTGTCAGCATCAAGTCTGTAACATAATCAACCAGCTAAAATACTAATCTCCATAAACCATCTCAATTCACTGAAACAACGTGGAAAATTTTATTATTAGTGGTTTTCTAGTCAATGTTTCTCTTCAATTTTACTTAATTGTGTTTTCAACAACCTTAATATCTTTAAACTGGGATATATGAAGTTGACTAGTCATACGATAGAAGAGGAGGACATTAATTGTAATATGCGGTTTCAATTAATTTGTTATAATTGTATCGCATATTGAAAATTATTTATTCAAATATAACTTATCTAAAACATAAAACATCACCGTTTGTTTCTTAGAATGAGGTTATTTCCAGCATTTACAATGTTTAGTAAGTGAATGAATATTGCATATTTGAGTGTAATTCACAATTCAGGTTAATAGAGATAGGCATATGTTTCTTTTGTGAACGAGTTAATTTAGCACAACCCTGACGAACAAATACTGAAAGAGCTTGAAATGGAGTCTTTGATGAAAACTATAAATTAGTATCTAGGAAACTCGCTTATTATTTTAATCAATATATATATATTACATATTGATAGAAGTTAGAATTCTACCACTGAATGCCGGTGCAGTGGTACCGAGAGTCAGGTGTCCGTCAACCCGAAGCCACTGAGGTGTAATCTAAGGTGCTCAGTGTTAGAGATTCCCATGTTAGCACAAAATGTCTGTTCAGTGCTCCCTAGTTTTCAGTGGTACCCTACTGACATCAATCTGCGACGTATTCAATCAAATAACACGAAAATAGTTAAAGATGCTCAGTAAAACACAGTGAACTAGTGAAAATATGGCGGTTATTTTCAAAAGGGCAAGAACGATTATTTGTAGTCTCTAGATATTCTGCATCGTAGAGTCACCAAGCGATTCAGTAATTTAAAGTTATTCAATCTCTTCTGCACAAATAGTTTATCTTGCTCCTTTGTAAATTTCATAAAAGGGGTCTCCCTATAGAGTGCTTTAAGTCACTGAATCGCTTGGTGACTACACAATGCAGAATATCTAGATATGGTATTTATTCTATTCTGCACAAATAGTCGCCCTTACTCTATTAAAATGAATAAAGAGAACAATATGCATGACATTTTTGCTATTATTTAGTAATCTACATTAAATATATAGCGGTGTGAGCTTCGGCCTTCAGTCATTACTTCCCAGATCATTGTCATTCTAGAATATTTACAATCACGTTGTCAGGAATAAACTTGGGAGTAATAATAACATACTCGTGCGTGAAAACTCAAAAGTAACTTAATGATTCGTCAGTCAAACTTCCTGGCATGAAACCTGAAAATCCTTGGTTCGATTCTCGATAGAATTGTGAATACAACATACATAAGAGTTCCATACTAAAATAGCATATTTATTTAATACTTCTTAGTTTTCAATGATTATCTAAGATAAAATCAGTCTATAATGTAAAGTGTGTACACTATTAGAAGAAATCTATTCCGAATAAATGAGAAATGATGAGATCACTTACTGGAAATGCATTTATATCACAAATTAATGAATCTTCTTTGATATTTTGACAATGTTGTTTAGTTTGTATTTGATGTTTTATTAATTTCGACTGATGCATAGGTGACGTGCATTGTCATCCATAGAATTTGCATTAAGATCACCATTCCTAGATGATCGTAAGTACTGTTTCTGTACAATACGAACTTTTAAAGAATTACTTGAATTACATTTGTATTCATCTTTTTTTTCATCTTTTTGTCTTTTATCATCATCGTCATCATCATTGTGATCATAATCTTTTTCTTCCTCTTGCTCTTCACCCTCTTCTATGTCTCTATCTTCCATATTGTAATCATCATTGGCTTTTATGTGGGATAAAGAGTCAGGCGAATTCACTGAAGATGGTGAGGAATTATCATCGGAACCACATAATGATAAAGGATTTACTGCATCATCGCTTGGAACAGGACTTTGTTCTCTAACAGCTGGACATGATTTTTTATGATAATAATAAGAAGCACCCCAACGATATCGTTTTGAACAACCAGGACAACAATATTTCCCTTCAGTACTATGTTTACCTTCTACATGTTGTTTTAGTGATAAACGTGAACTAAACTCTTTACCACATTGATAACATGATTTTGGTGAACTTACTGTTGTTAATGATGTTGTAGACAGAGAATTTGTATTATCTAGATTATTGTTAGCAATATTTTGTTGAGAATGACAATCTGAACGATCTGTTTCAATAATATCCACTGTAGGACTTGTAGATATTTGTAATGGTGGTGTTCGTGAAGGAGAAGAATGTTGTATTTTTGAATTTCTATAAGGTAAATCTTGTAATTCAGGATATTGAAAACCAGCTACTGAAGCTGCATTTGCTAGAACATTTGCCATTGCTGTTACAATTGAACTATTTGATGAGTTGATGCTTAATGGTTTATCTGAAAGTGAATTATTTTCCAAATGACATGACGAATTAAATGGACTTTTATTTCGTTCTATTTGTGATTCAGTCAAGTTATAAACTGATGTTAAATCAATAGGATTTTTATTGAAATGTTCATTATTATTATTATTACGTAATGTTTCATTCATGAAAGAACCATAGTGATCTACTTCATTATGTACATCTTCTTCATGTTTTATGAATTCATCTTGACGTATTTTTGACAGTTTTACTTCATTCAATGAGTTATACATTTTATTTGAAATCATTGTAGTGATAATTTTAGAATTTTTCAAGGTATCCAACTGTTGTTGTTCAACATGAGTATCTTCTTGATGATCGACATCATTCTTATACTTATTATTCAATGGATAATCATCTTGATAATGAAATTCATTTGAAAGCATTGAAGTATTAAATGGAAAAATAGATGATGAAGATGATATTTGTTGAATATGTGATGATCCATTAGAATGTTGTTGGTTTTCTGATAATATCTGTGATGATAACGATACTGTTGACGATGATGATGTTGTTGTGATTGTTGTTGGCATCGATGGTATCTCAGATCGATTGAATGTACTTGAAAATGATTGTTGTACTAAATGTCTTAAAAAATTACAATTAGCTATAGTGTGATAAATAATTTGATATTTCATTAAAACGCATTCCACAAATACATAATAAATTATTCATAATATTATATGGTAATATAGATGAATCTAGTAAATGATGATTGTTAATTGTTCCCAAGGATGATGATGACGATGTTGTTGTTGATGTTGTTGTAGGAGTTAATATTGATGTACCTGATGGTAGAACGTTATTGAATGGAAAATTTAACTCTGGATGCATAGACAATTCATTGATATTAAATGGTTCATTTGAATTTGACATTAACATTGGTGGTACAAAATGTGATGATTGAAAAACTGGTTGATTTGTAAATGACAATGAATTTGAACGATTACAGTTTAAATGAATTTGTGAAAATGATGATGGTATTGATAATGACGATGGTAGAGATGTTGACGATGGTGTTGTAATCATTGAGTGGTGATAAAATGGAGTCGTTCGCTGGAGATGAAGTTGTTATTGTTGTAGATGTTGAAGACTGATGTGAAAGAACTAGTAAATCCAAGAGGTGGAGGTGGTATATTTGAAAATGATGGTATTTGAAAGTGCATACTCATAGCTGCCGCTGCCGCAGCAGCAGCTAATGCTGTAAAGTTGCTTTAAATGTGATGGTGTCATTAAAGTTAGATCATCATTATTGTCAGTATTATTATTATTATGAACCATGGTCGAATTATTGGATAGTTCCATCAAATTCGATGGTAGATTTAAATCAGAACTAAATGATGGTAAATTTGATTTATGTCCATATGATGGGAATGTTTCACTACCACCTAGATTCCCATCCGATCCTCTAATTGATGTAAAACTACTGTACAGTGTATCATCTAGTTGTGAACGTATATTTGATGGTATCATAAATGCATCTGATGTAATTGGAAAATTTTTTCTATTGTCTGATCTTAAATAGTTAAGATTATGATGCTGCTGCTGATGATGATGATGATTACGTTTCGCTGAATTACTATTACTAGTATTGTTATGAGTAGTATTTGCTGACGCAGTAACAGTTATTGTCGAATTATGTACATCATTATTTGTACATGTTGTTGATGGTGGTCGTTTTTTACATGTACGTTGATGATGATAAAATACTGGAGGCCAACGATATTTTTTAGCACAATAACGACATGTATACTTTGGTGGATAATGTATATGCATATGTTGATCTAATAAAGCTTTAGATTTAAACGCTTTAATACAATGACAACATTTAAATGGTCTTGATAAATCTGTTATACTTTCAATACATGTTGTTGTTGTTGATGGTAAATTAATCATAGATTGATTATGTTGTAATTGATGTGAATGTTGATGATGTTGTTGTGCTTCAAATTTTAATTGTTTCATATGATTATGTTGCTGAGAATGATGATTTATATGTCGATTTGTATTGAATTCATTCATAAGTAATGAATTAACTGATGTAGTAGAGTTATTGTAAACACTTGTATTACTAGTTGTTAATTTAGTCATTGGTAAATCTATTGAATTATCAGGTGATAATGATACTGTTGATGATTTTGTTATACTACTACAATAAGATTTTTCAATAGAATGTAAATTTGACATAAATTGTGTATAGGAATTATGTGAGTTTATACAACGTGATGGATATGATGAATATAAATTACTACTTTTATAATTAGTACTATCATTATTATCAGTTAAAGTTTGATTACATGTAAAACGATTTGATACAAAATGATTATTATCTAAAAAATGATTAGATAATGATGATCCACGTGAAGATTTCAATAGATCATTGAAATTTTTCTCAAAATCATATGTCATTGAATTATTATTCAATTCATTTATTAATGGTGATATACTTGTATTGTGCTGATTCATTGTTGAAGTTGCCTGTGTACTATTCATCATAGAATTTATTAATGTGAAATTCAATAGTTCATTATTTAGACGTAGATTTAAAGAATCTATATTATTATTATTTGTAGTTGTTGTTACAGGTGTAGTGTTACTACTACCATAACTAAGAGCTGAAATTCCTGAACCTCCACTATAGTTAACATTTCCAGTAAGTGACATAAATCTTGGACATTCAGTTAAATGACTGATTAACTCACCAGTATGAGAAAATCCACTTTGATGACATGCATTACAAGTTAATTTTTTATCTGATAAATAAACATCATAATTTTGATCATTAATAGATGATTGTACTCTTGATGGGGACAATGATGTGGATGAATAATTTCTTGAAAGATTATTATAATGTTGACAGTGAATAGTTTGTTGTGCCTGATGTTGAAGTGGATTTTTTGAATGATTCTGTACATCAGTATCATCATTATCATTATCATGGTGATTTTGTGTCGTATAGAAATGATTGTCATCAATAGATGATAATATGTTATCAGAATTCTTTGAAGTTATTATTGTTTTCATTGACGATTAATGTACTACTATTACCAGGAATACTAGTAGTATAAGTAGATGTAGATAGTTGATCAAAAGTATCAGATAAGTTTGTACAATGTTGAAATAATTGATGCTTTAAATAATATATTAAGTGATCATAGGTTTCATGACATTTAGTACATGTAAATTTACTAGATTTATCATGATTCAATTCAAAATGTTTGCATAATATTGAAATATCGGTACAAGTGAAAGAGCATTGTGGACAAGTAATATCAGAAGATAAATGATTCTTATTAAATGATGATGACGATAATCTTATTGTCGGCGGTAATGAAGAGGAAGATAATGAAGGAATTTCATTTGGCCGATGAAAGGATAAGTCTAATGCTGAGTGAAAGGCATTTGGATTAGCCTTTACTGTTATTATTGCTTTTACTCATAGCATTATTAGTATTATTATTTGTATTACTGTGAATATTGTCAGTTGAAAAGTCACCTGAACTAACTGCTTTATGATAACATCTATTCCATTCAGATGACATAGCCATTGCTGCATTCATAGCCATTACTTCAGCAAAATTTGATGCTGTCTGAATAAATCCATGACATTGACGTATATGTTCTAGAAATTCACTTGAATTCGAAATCATTCGACCACATGGACATGGAAATTGATTAGGTAAAATAGTTTTTTCATTATTATTATTATTACTTATTTCATTATCTGTTTGACTGAATTCAAAACGTGCACGTTTTGATGAATTGACTGAACTGAACAATGATGAGGGTGATGAAGAATTTCCTATTGTTGTGATAACATTCGAAGCTGACGTCTGACTTGTCGATATTGACTTAAGTTTACTTGTTTCCATTGGAGAAGGAATTGATACTGATGTAGATGATGATGATGACGGAGATGTACATAACAATGAAGTTTCACATGGAAAAGTTCGTATTGTATCATATTCTTCAGTTTTCTCTTGTGATAATTCGTCATTACATGTAGAAGATTCTTTTATTTGAATAATAGATGTAGTTGTTGTAGGACTTAAATGAGTTGTTTCATCCATTTTAAAATAGATTATCAATGTTAAGTGAATAGAATAAGCACTCAACTAACAAGTTTAATTCATCTATAATGTAAGTAGAAATGAATTACTCCTTACAATGTGAATATGAATTACAGTAAGGATCATTACATGCAATAAGTTTTCCGAGGGATAGAAGTATGAAATGAATTGATAAGTAAAATTCTATCATAAAATATACATAGAATACATTTATGTATGTATATGCATATATCAAAATGCTTAAAATATCATGACAGTAAATTCATTCCTCTCTCAAATATGAAAAATGTAATCATTCTACTCTCCTCACCTATAACAATTCACTCTGTATACAACTATACATTCATTGAATAATATAGACCTATATTAATATTCTCCCCCCCCCCGCCGTTTAATCTTTACACCACCCTTTCTTTCTCTGTTTTTTTTCTCTTCCATCCGTATATTAAGTGAGGTAGGATATTGTTATAATATACATTAATTGTCTACCCTCGACATTCTATGTATATGCATACATATATATATTTGCAACATGTCCACGTTAGTCTATTTTATCAATTCATATGCATCATATACTTGTATTGTTAATAGTTTAAGTATTTTTCTTATAGGTTTAGCAATGTATATATGATCATATGTAGACATAGATATCATTACCCATAGCGTTACCATGTTATTGTATATATGCAACGTGTATTCGGCTAGACACATAATAATGACCTCATTACATTGAAGCTACACACATAACTGTCTCTTAAATTTTCAACCATTAAATCATCACCACCATCCTCCACCCACCCCCCGGTTCTATCCCTTGAGATGGTAAATGTAATAGTTGTATTAGTTATAATAGTAGTACTTGTAAGTAGTATTTATAGTATTAAACATGTTAAAATATGTCTGTATATATATGCCTATATATATATGAAAATGTGTATGATCCGACAAATTCGAAGAAACAATTTTCACTGGGATGTGTTATTATAGAATTTATAATTCCATGGCCTCTACAACAACAAAAATACACACACATACATACATACATACATACATGAAAACAAGGAGATACAGAAACTAACAGAATTGGAGATGTTATGATTACTGTGAAATGTGTTATGAAAATTTCGATACATTACTCTTAATATCAGTGTATTCATTGTAGTATTGGTTTGTATGGCTACATAATATATATAGGTGTATTTTGGTTGGTTAATTTTTAGGTACAAATAAATAATGCGTTACCAGTATTACACATAAGTGGAATGATGTTTATTTCTGTCGATAAATAATATTAGATAATAAATGAAACCCTTTTCTACATAATTAATTCATTCAAAATGGTATAGTTTTCAATGTAATTAACTACTAGTATTGTTGTATTGGTGAAATAATTGCTTACATAATGATAGTAACATATAAAATTTCAGGAATATTGATATTAGGTTAGATAGTGCAATATCAAGATTACCTCATTGATGTAAGACATCAAGTCGATACTTCAATGTGAGTAGTAAACATCTAAGCTTCAGTCTTCTGATGCCTGCTGAGGCTCTTGTCATTAGGTGTATGAAACTTGAATTATGCTACCAAAAGGGGGGCTGTTGTAAGCCATACTTTAACTTGGCAGGATAAACTTAATTCTTTGCATCCATAAAATGAGCATTTGAAAATTCTTCTTCAACTCTTTCGAGTCATTATGTCATTACATCTGCAATAATTTTCACTAATGAATCAATTGAACTATGCTTGCTTCGTTGAACACTTTCCTATAATTAACGTTTATTCATTACGTAGTCAGTTTCTTTTCTAGTCATTTCTAACTAATGAAATTTTTCACTAGGTTCTTCGACATAATATTTAACTATAATGTTTTAAGTTTTAGTTGATTGAATTCGTCACAGATTGATGTTGGTAGGGTAGTAGTGAAAAGCAAGATGTTCCTGAAGCTCTAAGGAGAAGTCGTGACAGATAGAGATCAGACTTATCGGAGGTGAGATAGTTATTACTGACGACAGTGGACAATCGTCAAGCTATATCACGTACTGATGGAAGTAGGAATTCTACCACTACATTCCGGCCCAGAGGGTTAGGCGTTAGGCCTAGGGCTAACGGCCCCGGGTTAGATTCTCCTACGGAATAGAGGATACGCACTGCTGGGAATCCCATGCTAGAATGAAATAGCTGTCCAGTACTACCTTGTTTTCATTTGTATCCTATCAGCATAAATCATTGAGGGATTTAATTACAAAACTTAATGCCGATTTCCACGACATTATATCAGTTCAATAATGTAATTCATAAATATAGAATAGATATTACTAATAAAAGTCAGTCTTATCTGGTTATTGATTTCCGAAATGTCACGTTAATTAGTCTTCGTCGGTGTGCCCATCCCAAACTGATTGTCTTGGCATTGAATGTTAACGATGAAATTTCTTCAAAAAAGGTGACCTCATATCTCTCACACTAGCAAATTAATGACTTTTCGAGTACTGGCTAACAACATGAGGATTTTAATTTAGGGTTACCAATTAACCTGAATTAGATAACAACTGCGAAACAAGAATTGGCAGTGGTCACCCGGTTTGTCTTAACATAGGACCACTCTTCCACCAGGGACTCGAGCCCACTACCTTTGAAGTAAGCCCTGAACAGTTTGGACTTGTGAAACGGCTTCAAACTGTTGATATTTCTAACTTCAGTCACCTAGTGGTATATTTACATGACAACAACAATCGGCTCAACATTCAATTACAATTAGTATCAGCTCACTAGTGACTAACTTCAGGATGTTATTCCTTGTGCCAGTGATAAGATATAAATAGTAGATTTTTGTCATGTGTGTGATACAGTTATCCACCAATAAGAATAGGTGAAGCCGTACAAATATGTACCAAAATGACTGAAACTGGAAACAGAAACCGTCAAATCTTGGCCGGATAAGTGGTCTAATGGTCAAGCGTTTGTCGCTACATCTGAATATCTCGTGATTCGACTGCCTGGTTGAACGATGAAGATTCACTCTTCCTCAGCGGTCTCTTACTGAGACGAAACAGAGTTTTACTGCGATTTCCTGGTTTTCAGTGGCTGTTTAACACAAGTAGGTTCGCAATACCAAATCCAATAGTTTCCAAAACAGCGAAATCATGATCAATATCAGTGACTAATTTTGGGAGATCATTTCGGAAATTCTAATGAAATAAAGTGATCATTATTCTTTTTATAGAGGGAATTTAAATCAGTTACAGTGACCAGAGGTCAAGTGAACATGGCATAAAAGCAATAGTGCTGACGAAAACAGTTAGTCACAAACAAAATCGTCAGTTCAGATTGAAATAATAGAAAATCTCATGTTTCCTTAAATTATAGTAGGATTATATTATAAAAACCTGTAAATTCGACTCTCATGTGGATTACCAATTCACTGAAGATAACAGACATACCATGCTGACCATTTTGATTAACCTTTTAAGTGATATCAAACTGTTACACAAATTGCCTACAAATATTTCGATATAAGCTTCTTTTCCTCAGAATTTAGGCTAACGAGCTAGAGGTTAATACTCTATTCACCCTATATTAATTAATACATAAAAGAGTGTAGCAACCATTCAATACTACTAATAATGATTGTTTCACTTACAGCATAAATGAACTTAATCAGTCACAACTGAAAACCAAAAATATCAAGAAAGTATCACGAACTAAGGTATTAGTGATAACATAATTATAAACAGGATCTGTATTATTATTATTAAACTGTAATGTATGCCATCAATAAACTAAAAGAATCTCTACAAAACTGCTTAATAGTTATTTTAGCTTTCTTCTTAAATAATGAAGTTATGTCTTATTTTATGTAACTATTTGTAAGTGTTCATTAAAAAGTAGGAGAATTAAATTATTCAATTAAATTTTTATATTGATGTATAATCGAATAGTTTGTAATCATTTTCATTTCGATCGTTCATCTAAGACTATCTAACCATTAAATGACCTAGATAACTAGCCAATAATAATAAGTTATTTTGTGGTGACTTTAATTAGCCAATAGGAGAGCGAAAATTTCTTATTTCAGAAGGTTGATTACAACAATGGCGACAAATTAAAAAAGAATGACTGAAAATAATCACCTGTTATAGTCATCTCATGTATGTTCTGTTGAGAGATTGGATTGAACAGAATCCTGATAGACAGTTTATTATGAAGTTTCTTATAAAAAAACGACCTTAATGAGATAGCCATTAGAAACCAGACAGCATTGTCTAACAACTGCTTCTTTAGAGAAAGAAAATGCTTAGTAGTGTGTATATAAAATCTTATCAGGGGTCGAATCAATGGACTTTCCATTATAAAGGCAAGTGCCTCACTTCAAACCACTATATCATCCCACCAAAGGTTGGGATTGATAACTTCAGTCATTTCGAAGTGTATTGCGGGATTTAATCCTATTTCACTAACGGGCAACTACCACACTGTTGTCATGGTTGAAATTTACTAATCCCATTATTTTACTAAAGTTCTAGGATTATTACCTTATTTCATCTACTAATGTGAACAAATTGAAAAACAGTAGGATGTTGTTAGTTTTTGAGCTTCATACAACGGATTGATCACCACTGAGAAACAGAAAAACCGAACAGCTATTTAGTCTTAATTTGTGACTCTGTATATGATTCCCGAATTGACCGGAGTTAGATAAGCAAATAACTTAGTATCGGACTCGTAATCTAATGGTTGAGCTCTTGCTGAGGACTCTGTATATTATAATTTCCATCTCAGTTTAACACAAGCCATTATTAATGAGGTATCTCATGATGAGACGAAAAATATGCCCAATCCTTCCTGGGTCTCAAAAAAATTTTCCGTAATAGAATGATGATTTAAATTTTTAAAAATTTGCCGAATACATACTTATTTACTTAGCTTTGAGCTAAACCCTGTGTTTTAGGACTGAAAATACTTCTTATATTAAGATGAAGAGAAATTTGAACATGCCACCAACTGGTTAGAAGCCAAACGTTTTAACCATTGATTTATCACTTCATAGTAATAATAGATCAACTTGAAGCCACTAAAAGTGAATGTGATCCTGACAGAAAATTAGGATCTTCTAGTCTGTATGACCTAGTAATGAACCTGTGGTTGTTGTTTACGATGTTAGTAATTATGGTCATATTTATATGCTTCATTATAACAGTATGTAGTTCAGAGAATTTAACTCTAGCAGATTACCTTCTTCAAAATAATCCTTGTAGTTGGGTTTTAGCAAACTAAGTACTATAACTTTGTGACACAGTATAGCAATCATTAGTCACAGCCACCTCAATACGTTCGTTAAAATCATGTTATCACACTGCTGTCGCATTGTATAAACGTGGAAATCTTTAAGATGCATTATTTGAGGTACATATTCTTAGAATACTTGGAATGCGGCTAACAACATATTCCATATACCTACACTTCATTGTACAGGAGACTCGTCTACTCAGTACCCAATCTTAATAATTACACTTTGAATCGAACTTTTTATCATTTGTTTCTAATATCAACGTATTATCAACTAAGATAATGAACCCAGTTAGTCAGTTCGGTGATTATTAGTGTTCATCCAGAATTCGTATTATTCCTGTTTAAAACTATTTATCTTTTTATTGGATCTGTAACGAACCGATTACCTAAATCTCTAGATCTTTTTATCCAGTCTTAGGTGTCATTATTACTAAATAACAAACTTCGAACTGATTCATTTAAGTTTGAATTCTCCAATGCCGTTCAGATTCATGTACTAGGTGGTTTAGTTATCCAGTTTTCAGTGTCATTATTGACAAATAATCAGAGCCTACTTCCTATAGCAGTGGCGTTTAAGGTTATTCCACAAGAATTAAACATATTTGTTCCTACAATCTTGTGTATGATTTATTGTCTTTATTTGTTCTCGTTTTCTTCTTGCCTCCCTTTTTGATAGACTTCTAACCATGAAAATGCTAAACCTTTTTGACAGCTTGGTCAGTAGAATGCATATTAATTTGTCTAATGATTTCCGATTAATTTGAATGTTTTGCTTTAGAAAATTTTCAGATATCCATAGAATTTTCTTTGTTTACATCTAACGCTATCAGTGACAACATGTTATACCGTCATATTACAAATCTGTATTTGTACAAGAATAAGTAAGGAGGGTGTCCATTTCATTCATTATTGTGTTTTATGTATATAGTTTAACGTGATTCTATAATAAAGTAGGAATTCATAGGTTATTGACACCTCTTAGTTGTTTTAAACTTAAGTAGATAAAGCACTTTGTTTCTGGCTAGTAAACCATTGGCTAAGTGGTACAGTGATGCAACCACCAAGCCATAACACTACATTTATATCTGAAACTGTTATATTATAAACTTGACAAAGCACTTCACAAAGTCTGTGATAATAAAGTGATCATTATTTAATGTGGTTATCATATAAATGACAAATAAGTATAATAATTTACATCCCTTTGCGAATGTGCTAATTAACAAACCCAAGAAGTGTCACCACGTGGATCCGTATGTCATCATTCTTCTCCTGTCCCCTTTGAATAAGCAACTATACAGTTCATACAATAAGTATATTCAATAATGTAAAACGGTATAATGGAAGTAATAATGTTAGCAACCGTTTACAGATAACTACGAAAAACAGTTATTAATTGCTTAAAACTCCTAATGCATACTACTTTAGATATTTAAAAGTGCTAATGAAGAGAAGACTTGTTACAATGTTGCTGATTTTTGTTGAGAATTGTTTACTATAATCAGAAAACAGTGCTGAATAGGGAGATATTTACGCAGATTCTGAATACTGAAGTATTTGGAATCATTGTATTTCCCCTGAATGGGGGTTGGACATACGTGTATCAGACAGTAGGTTGTTGTTTACAACTAGCCATTTACAAAAATGCTGAAGTCGACTATCTGATTATTATATCCACTTAACACATCATTTTCAGCAAAACTATCACTTATGAAGGATCTGCTCAAAACAAAAACAGTGAAGATTTCAGTCAAGATACCACTAGGTTTGACACTTGTCTGCTACATAATACACAATGACTAGCTACTAAAGCAGAAATTATTAGCAGATATCATTATACGTAGAAAACTGATTAATATTTGCAGCCTGATGCATTCGTAACTGATCATATAATGAAACGAAGTATCTCTGAACACTCAAGCATACAGCGTTCGGTACAATGTATTCTGTCGAGATTACAGAACTGTATACAGCAAATACATGGATGGGTGTGTGACTAGAAGGCGAGATCTGGTTACGCTTGAAATAGCTGCCTGGAGTGACTAGTCTATCCAATATCGAATTCAGTTACATAAGCGCCTTCTAATCAAGTGGCGCGATAATAACGGATGAATTGCTCCTAGAAATATTATTCAGGAATGTTCAACCTAATGCAAGCACAGTTAGACAAGAAGCTCCATAACTAACAGACCCAAGACCATGAATATGTTCATATCAACGATGATGTCCTAAGGTCAAACTACAAGTGAATCGAGGAAAAGTGCATTATTAAGGAGGGGGTGATGCTGGGGAGGATGTTAGATCCTCACAAAACTTGATAAACAAATTGTTGACTTGGATTTCTTCATGAAAATTTGTAGTTAACTATTTAGCATTAAAAATGTCCATGTGACCAACATATTTAGCGTTATTAACTTACCAAAACGCTATACCCTATCGGTCCGTTTATGCTCTAGTATCCTACTTTCGTTACCATTTTCCAAGGGAATTTTGTAGTCTCTGAAAGAGAGAGCTGTTTGTCCAATCTACTCTACTTCTCTTGATTACTTAGTGGAAGTGTACCTTACTGGAAAATTTGGATTTTTTATCTTTACTTAATAATGTAGGGTAGATATTTTCGTTTAGTTTGGTGATGAAGAACGTAAGCAGGTTACAATATGTCTGTAATATAGCTGACAAAATTCAACACTCTTCACAAATTCCTCATACATTCCATTAGAATTTCATACTCATTACTGATTAATTTTGAATAATCATTTCTGGAAGTTCTAACAAGAATTAATGTCTGGTGGAATTCAACAGTATAGTGTGTAAGTCACTTACACACCAAATGCTTTGGATAATGA
The DNA here is from genome assembly GCA_025215515.1 of Schistosoma japonicum. Lineage (NCBI taxonomy): Eukaryota > Metazoa > Platyhelminthes > Trematoda > Strigeidida > Schistosomatidae > Schistosoma > Schistosoma japonicum. The sequence continues at coordinate 33,536,396 of CM046064.1, read as the reverse complement.
TCATAAAATAACTGAAACTACAAATCTGAACTATTGAGTAAACCAATCAGTTATCTTAATATTATGTACTCATCTTATAGCATGAAATCCATAGATACGAACCTTGGTTTAGTAGTTAATATTGACTTGTAAGAAATTCTACACTAAAGCAAAACGCTTGTTCAATTGTTCTTTGTTTTCAATAGTTATTAAATTTACATCAATCTGTAACGCATAATTCGAATTCAACAAACTCTACAACATTCATTACACAAAACTTTATCACTTTATGATTTGGTTTTTTTTTCTGGTTAGCACGTTTTTAGCGAGGCTGTTTTTCACAGGATGGGGTTGCAAACCCCATACACAACCCTCCTCCTTTGTCCGGGCTTGAGACCAGTAGTAACTCTTAGAGAGGATTCCAGATGGAGTCACTTTATGATTTACAGCTTAATAGGAAAGTGATGAGATATCCAGTGAGTTGATTGTGTATTCTATCATTATTATTACTTTTCTTAAACAGAATGTATATCCATTTACAACATATGTTTGTTAATAAACAATCCCATTCTATAGTGGTAGATTATTCGAACGTGATGTTATTGATGCTAAGTGTTTACAGAAAGATTAAGGGGCGGGGGGGGGGAAAGAAACAGCTAAGTGTATGTACACAACACGATGTTAATACTTTGCATACATATCTAATGAACAGTAAATATTTGTTTATTACAATAATTCTAATGTCATATTACTTCTTTGCCTAGTTATTCCAATTGTTATAAAAATAAATAAAAAGTTTCCACTGTCTTTTCATTGTTGTTCTTATTGTTGAAAGTGTTGTCTCAGTTGGATATATATTCATATACGACCTAATTTGGAGACCACTTAAACATTAACAAAATACAACGATTATAGTTAAATCCTTTTTTTGTCTTTCTTCTTTTTTCTTTTTCTTTTTTTTTGGTTTCTTCGCAAAAACAAACAATACAACAAGAAAATATGACAAGTTAATCATTGTAAAATAAATAAATAAATAAATGTTTAATGAATTAGTGGTTGTGATATTATGACAGATCTTCTAATGAGGTTGAATAATTATTACAATTACAGTCATCAAATAAAATAATGATTATAATCTTTAACATTCATACACGCACACACACACATTTGAAAGCACTGGAGATAAACAAAATGGTTGGTGGACAGTTTAAACGAGTAAGAAGAAGCTAGACAGAATGTAACTAGTATGATGGTAGAAAATAGATTGTTACCATATTTCGTCAAGACGAACTCACACCTTTACTACACTACCACTACTACTACTACTATTACCAGTAATAATAATAATAATAATAATTATTATTATTATTATTATTATTATTATTATTATTATTGTTCATAAACATGTACATACTGACAGAACGAATGATTAATTTTCATTAAGAAGTACACAAATGTGTTATTTGTGTGAGAAAAGAAAATGTGAAAAAAGAAACTACATTAAACAAAAACATGTAATTTATTTTATGTCTACATATTGAAATGATACTTGAATTGAATGATTCGAACACTTAACACTTGATGTTTAATTAATTGATGCATTGATTAATGATAAATGGTAAGGTATTTGTAGTGAAAATACAATGACAATGACAAAGAAATTGTTAAGATTGATTAGTGAAATAATTCTTTTTCTCCTTCAATATTTACATAAGATACAATGGAAATTGCTAAGATAGTGATTGTATACTGTTGAAGAGTCATAAGCAAAGACGAAACAACTATCCAGTTATTCATAGGTTTTAATGATTGTTTATTTGCAATTAGTTTATAATATGTAACTTTAAAATTGTTTAATTTAAGCCAACAGAAATTCTTGATTCTTAGCGTTTGCCTAGTAACAGAAAAAGATAAAGACATACTATTAAAGATTTAAATAGTTTTAGTTTACATGAAAAACAAGTATTATAGAGACAATTTGACCACTTATAGGATATAGATATACATATATGCATATATGTAATTGTGAATAGTGATTTCGGCTAAATCACTTTCTTTAGAATAGAGATTCAACAAGTGTAGAAAAGAAAAGGAAAAACCATCACTGTTAGGATGATCATAATGTCATCTTAGCCTTATATCTTTAAAAACTAAAGTTGAAATCACAGTTTACAGTGGTATTTAATGAAGAAGAAACAAGATTTGTAATGAAGATAAAGGAATACTTAAAGGTTTGTAGTATACATACGTATTCATGGTTTCAAAACAATTAACACGTTCATAAAATAACGAAATGTTATTATTATGCGTCAAGTAGGTGTATATTGAGAAATCCATTCAATTGGTCAATTCTAGTTATTAATATAAACAACTGAGGATTATAATTCATGATTAATACCTTCATATTTATTGAATAAGTTAGTGTTCATCTGAACTTAATTGATTACTGAATAACTTCGTTTAGTCTCATTGTTAACATGAATACTAGGATATTGATATTTTCTAATTTGTAAGTATTTTTCATGCAATGAACATACGGTGTAAAAAAAGAGTTACATATTTACATGAAATCTAGACATAGTTATTGATTTCGCAACCATTTGTTTCATTATTATGAAGTATCTGTAGTTGTGTACATAGAATAGTAAACATAAAGTAAACTACTCTTACTTAATTCATACTATACTCTAATTACTTGACCCAACTGTCAAGTATAATGAAGATAAAAGAAAGATAGATGTTTATTCCTACGTTAAACTATAACAAAACAGGAAAAATCTATCTATTTAGTGAAAATTATGAAACATTTGATAGCTCACTTACTTTTGGATTGTACAACAATATGAACTTATAAGTTAGTAAATAATCAAATCGAGTAGAGTATCATACCTAGAGATCATGTTGGATAGGAAACATTCGCAGTCACTGGTATAAGATGACCTATATCATGAATTAATTAATATCGACCTAATGGTTAAACGCTAGTAGGAAGATCTGAAAATCTTGGTTAGCGTTTTCTGACAGGGTTATGAAGCCACATAGTTAAAACATCTCATGTAGCAGTTACTCCGTAGTAATAAATTGTACCCTTATTTTGATTAATCCTTGATATAAGCTACTTGCAAGTAAAATATTTGGCTGATAGTATAATTTACAGACTGATGTCCGTTGTGTACCAGTAGAAACTAGGGAACACTGGATAGTGATTTCTTCCTAGTATTAGACACCTCAGCAATGTGTACCCTCTATTACCTCACCCACTAGGCCCTCAGGTTCCACAGTATATACTTAGTTGTTCACATCACTGGGCTGTCATCCAAACGTAAAATTAGTAAATCCGTCATTACAACAAATTTAATACTTATCTCCACAAAACAACCACAATTCAACCAAAATAATCAGATCACTTGTGACTAAATACACGATATTACTAGATTTCTACTGAAAAATTGTGACTGATGGAGTCCACTTATGTAGAGAGTGGGACAATTATCACCGCTGGCATTGGCTCATTATCGTGCTATATCACAAAATGATGGGAATGGGAATTATACAATTAGAAGTCAGTAGGCACTGTAGTTCAGATGGCTGAACTTTCCTTATAAGACTCTAAGCTCCCCAGTTCGACTCCCTGTAGTGAGGGTGGTAATCGAGAGTAAACACTGTTAATAAGTCCCACACTAGGATAAAACAGTTATCACATGCTCCTCTACTTCAATTGGTACCCAACTTATATCAATCTATGACAAGTACAAATAACTAAACATTATACCTGTCACCACAAAACCACCTCAGTTCAAATGAAATATTTGTTAACTGCTTTATAATGTTGTAATATTACCAAAAATGCTGTATTCAATACTTAAAATATAAAAATAATTATATTATACATACTAGTAATAGTAATATTAGTATACAAAGTCGAATTATTAAGTATACATTATGTATCTGCATATATACCACAAATACTGTAACATTTAATTGACTAATCAACCAAATAAGTAGTGTAATACTTGGTAGTAAGCTTTTTAAAAAAAGCACACATTTTGTTACAAATAACTAATCTAAATCAACTAACTGAATAAACCATTGTTCTTATGACATTCTACTTTGTTTCGTTTCTTTAAGAGATATTACTATCGATCATGGACACATATTATGTTGGTAACCACAATGAAACTAGATCGATAGAATGTGATCAGTTAATAAAACTTAATAAATATAATACTAGTTGATATTGTGTAATTAGTTACTGTAAATACCTCTATTATACACAATGTGAGTAACACTTTGAATAGATGATAGTTGGCTTTATTCTTTATGACAGTTAATTGTATGAATTCGAACCCTACAGGGAAAATCAGATTTTTCGATATTCTAGTTACATTTTCCTGGTGAGTGTCAACAAACGTGAAAACGATTTACTTCAGCGATAGTATATACAAAAGTGAAAGTTCCAAGAGAATGAATATCAATAAAGGAAAGTAATAAAATATTCCAACTTATATACAAGTAGGAACATATAAATTATCAACTTAAAATTATATTACAACTAATCCAACTAATATCTAAGGTAGCCAAATGGAAACTGGACTTTGATCATTCTGGGATTGTTTCATAGATGTTCTCAATCGTAAACTGATGAGTTATTTAAGACCCACCTATCAAACAACAAATTTACACAATTCATAACATGAAATACAATGCAATTACTCCATTAATTTACATTATAATAAACTAAGAAAGTACATATTTACAAAACTGAACAAACTACGTTTGACTCTACATCCATCAAATATCTTGGTTCAACGAACATAACCGAAATTCAATATTGCATTACCAAACGCTCAACCTGAGCTAACGTATATAGTGGAAACTATAATAATCAATAAAACATCAGTAACATTTCTAAGGCAACTAAAATGTTTGTTTTCGGATCAGTTAGATAATAATATTAGATTTTATGTTAGTCGAATATGTAGCAATTGTATTTGATGGTATAATAAGGCCACCATTCTAAGCGGAAAATAAAATCGAAATCAAAGTGTTAATAATTTATTGCAAAGACAACTGAATCAGCAGACGCATAAGACACTATGGTTTTAAAAAATCAAATTGACTAAGCGAACTGTTCTGTAGGTATCTAACAGTTTCATTGTGAAATACCTTCTTAAAACAAAGAATTGAACTTTATTAAAAGTTGCTAATTGAAGATCATATTGTTAAACACTTATCACACGCCTGAACGTCATTGATTCAATATATGACGAAGCAATAAGTGGGAACTACTAAAGACTTTATTCAGTAACATTATCATAAAGTGAAACTTCAAATTACACAATTTCTTGTAACTGGACTGTGATGAGATTGTTGAACATATGCATAATCGTAAATGAGATAATGTATACAGAATAGGAGGGATACATTCATGCTTACATCAATAGTCTTGCATAAATAACAGTAAATGTCTTTAATTGAAAATGTTATTGAATACACTTATGAAATAGATTACATAATCATATTACCATTGTAATACTAATAGTAATAATAAGTAACAATGAATAATTTCATCTTCAACATCTTTATGAATAACTAGATAATGCATATTAATGTGTATAGTTTTCTTGAAAATAAAACAGATGTACATTATTAATATGATTGAACATTGGAAAGACATAAAATGTACAACAACATTATCAACAAGTGGATTTTAAAGTGTTGACAAATGTAAGTAAAGTGGTATTTTTGAAGGAGAAGACAATGGCTATATGCCACTTATTATAGTATGATTTATGCAAAATAAATGAATAATTTATGCTTAATGGATTAAGTTATTATGATGTTACAAGAAATTGTTTAAATTCGATGTCACGAGTTGATCGTAGTAAGATAGTGATTGGAAACCCGGTGGCATTGACTAAACTGGTTTTTAGTGGTTGATATTTTGCAATATATTTTCACAACCTAATCCATTGATGTCGGTAGGTGACTTCCTAAAGTTCTAGTGAAAAGTCTTGACTAATAAAGTTCAACCGTGTCAGCTGTGCGGTAGCTACCTATAGGTGGAAATAGGTTAGATCGCACAAATATATAGTGAGTTGATGGAGTTAGAAATATCAACCACTAAAAACCAGTTTAGTCAATGCCACCGGGTTTCCAATCACTATCTTACTACGATCAACTCGTGACATCGAATTTAAACAATTTCTTGTAACATCATAATAACTTAATCCATTAAGCATAAATTATTCATTTATTTTGCATAAATCATACTATAATAAGTGGCATATAGCCATTGTCTTCTCCTTCAAAAATACCACTTTACTTACATTTGTCAACACTTTAAAATCCACTTGTTGATAATGTTGTTGTACATTTTATGTCTTTCCAATGTTCAATCATATTAATAATGTACATCTGTTTTATTTTCAAGAAAACTATACACATTAATATGCATTATCTAGTTATTCATAAAGATGTTGAAGATGAAATTATTCATTGTTACTTATTATTACTATTAGGTATTGCAATAATAATGTGATTATGTAATCTATTTCATAAGTGTATTCAATAACATTTTCAATTAAAGATATTTACTGTTATTTATGCAAGACTATTGATGTAAGCATGAATGTATCCCTCCTATTCTGTATACATTGTTACATTTACCATTATGCATACACTACCAATTCATCTTTATGACCACCCATTGTGAATAAGTGATCGGTCAGTTAATCCCCTAACCCCCCCCCGCCTCCTAGTACACACTCCTGACTATATTATTTGATCTCTCCACCTTCACTAAAGAACCTCTCCACTTTTTATTCATATTGTTTTCTTCTTTCAATATCTCCATTATTATTATTATTATAAGTGACATAAGAATTGCTTGATTATAATTAAATGTCAAGCAAATAATGTGTGTACATCAATATCAACATATTGAACATTGAACATTGAATTGTATACATAAATGGCAATAACTGTCATAAAATTTTATTTAAAAACATTTTGTTGTTTTAATATTTTAACTAAATATTATTTTATTAAATTTTGTATAAGGGTCACGTGTACACCATAGACCTATTGCATAATGATCTTATGATAGTTATTCTAATGAAACTAATGGAATTCATGATAGAAAACATCAATGTATGTAATAAAAGAATAATGTTAAATAGGGCTTTCATATTGTTTCATTGTGATTGTGTTTTTTTTTTTAAGTGAAGTGATTTACATGAATATGAATTTAATAGATGCTTATTTGAATATTTAATGAAGAAATGATCATGTGATTTATTTGTAGAAGTTTTATAAGATGTCATCATTTATGAAATAAGTAATATATTCATATGGTATATATATTTGTGAATGTAATCAACATTGAAATGAATAAAAATGATGATGTAATACTTTTAGTAAACAGTTGATCTTAATCATAATGGTAGTTGTAACAAATCACATAGAATATATAGTAAACTAAATAAATAGTATTCAATAGACTAGGAAGAATAGTTATCATTAAATTAAGTAAGATATAACAATAAGTACTTTGTAAAATGAGTGATATGCATTTACTTGTAGAATTGCAGTGAGTAGAAATTAAAATTCCTGATGTTTCGCAGCTTACTGTAAGTCACTTCTTTACAGAATTCGGTTATTTATATCTCTGAAGAAGTGACTTACTATTCTACAAATTAATGCATCACTCATTTTATAAACAACCTATCCAATGCTCAATTTATTTGAAACTATCAAGGTTAATCTTGGTAATGATATAAACAAGTACTTTGGGAATAATTGAGAATAGAAATCTCCAATATGAACTTAGAATAGAAATGTTCCAGATCAACCAATAATTGTAATCAAAATAAATAAACTAAACTTTCAACTATAATGTAAGAAAATAATCTAGAATTGTAGTAACAGTCCTGAACTGTTCTGAATAATAATGAAAGACTTCATGACTATGAAGTTATGTTTTAAAGTGTGCTCATATTTCTTTGTAATAACCATTGTAGATAGGAACCATGGGATTAATCCAATTAATAAATAAAACAAACATTGAAAGAATTCACAAGCATAAAGAATGTATATTACTGGAACCAAACAGAGTAATGTGACACCCTTCCGTTAGATGATATTCAAGATATATTCAGATGGAAGAAGTTTGAAACTGTATAGACAGACTTTTCATGAAAACCACTACATATGAAACTTTTTACTAATTGTAGGTGATAGCTGATGTTGGTAGCCAATCAGTAGGAGGGACAACATCACAATAACCAGTGTCTATCCTTCAACTAAGCAATTAATCATCTGTGTAAAACATGTTCACTAAGTAAATCAAAGATCTACAAATACTGGCCGAAGTATTTACATGAATCGGACAGGGAGAAGGGCCTAATTTAGATATATTGATTCTGTTCTAAAAACGCTTTAATCAAGAGGTAATAGTATATTGAGCAGTAGAATCTCTAAGCCTTAACATTATTACAGTAACTAGTAAACAATAAAGTGTCAGTCTTCTGAAGTGTGGTGTGCTTAAAGTACGATTTTCATGTTCTCAATGCAAACAGTTCTCAACTTTTTTCTGCTTTGATAACATAAACTCTATTTCATCAGATTGTCATGCCAGTTCCCTTTTCTTGTCAACAGGTTTCCAATTCAATGATGTTATATTCAGTGAGATGGGCTTTACTCATTTCTTTCAACTCTAATGTTTTATTAGTGTTTATTTATAAACATACGTTTCTAGTCCGGTTCGTAATTTGTTCTTTTAATGTTACGAAATGTTCTTTTTATTCTCAGTAATACAATTAACCCGGTCTGCGTTTACATTGTTTAAGACATTTCTCGATAATCACATACTCGATGGCAACATTAGTGTAAGTGACTAGCTATTATCATGATTCAACACCACAACTATATTTCTAATCGCCTTCACTGAAACGTGTAATCTGTTTAAAATATCTGCTTCTTCCAAAGCGATACTTCTATATGGGACTCTACCAGTAGCTCACTGAAACATATGCTTTGAAACGCGGTGATCCGGTTTAATTTCAAGTAGAGAGCACCAGTTCTCTCAGTACAGTAGGTGAGCCTTGCTGATGAACGCCATCTAGCACGAAACCTAGGTCAAGAAGTTCCTTAGCAGTGTTTTTTCATAAAGTTAACACTGTTTACATTGAGTTCGAAGGGGGTTTCCACAAGTTCCGATGATCATACTCCTAGTCTCAATTGTAGTTATGAGCATACAATTATGAGGAATTTTCATATGTAACGGAATATTTATCCAATGTTTCAAAGTTTTATGCGGCTTTACCCCTGGTATCATTGTAATTAAAACTCCCATCAGCATTTCGAATTCCTAACAAATTCATTCTATAATCCTTTTGTCAATAACATTTAGTTTATTATTGTCTATTTACTGAAACTGGCGCTTAGGATTATCTTCGATAATATTCGCTGTACCGAAATACTATCAGTAGTGACATCATTTAAGACGACACATTAATCGAAAAAAATTATGGTTATACATATGTGCAGGAAGCTTTATATTTTTTTAGTTACCAACCCAATAGATTACAACCTTTTAATTCAAAGATATCGTGTTAATTGTGATAGATGAAGTTTATGACGTTTTTCCAATCTTTGGATGTGTAGGTGAACGCAGTTGAAGAATACGTAGTTAGCATAAAACGGCAGTTCGATACCCTACAAGTTTGATTATTTCTCTAGTTTCGAACAGTTTTTAATAGGAGAATCACCTTCAGTTGATGCAACATCTCTGCGAAGTTATATGCTTAACACCTACCAATTCACTTCAATATATTAATATTATAAAGACTTTATTTTGCTTTTACTAATTTTAAGTATTCATCATACAGTTCATTGGTAAGTGTTTTTTTAACTGTGGCACTTAGTCAAAGTGGATTGAAAACCAAGACCCATCAGTTCTGTCCTCATTACAAATAACACATCACTGATGATTACTTCTAACGGTTTAACATCAATACACAGTGCAAGTAATTTTGTACCACTCAAGCTAAGTAACCACATTCGAACTTGATTGATCACTGTTAATGACTAGGTAAACATAAAGCAATTTTTACTACTATTCTGTGATTAATCAGCATAAACTTTATTTTCCACCTACCTGTACATAATGTATCTTCACTGCTATTGAAAATTACTCCCCTCCCCATTCCCACCCTCCTTGACAATTAATTTTTTTTTTACTAATTTTACTAGTAAAAACCCGAAAAAATCAGCATTAATTGCCTATTCTTATATCAATCATTGTTGATGACAAAAACTCATATTCTTGACAGATGATTTGTTTATTGTTGTCACAACGTTAAATAATTATTGATTAATAATTTATTAGTAGATTGAATATGTCACAGATTGATGTTGGTAAGGTACCATTGAAAATCAAGGAGCACTAGACAACTGTTTCGTCGTAGTATGGAACTCTCTAGAAGTGTACTGCCTAGATCCCCCTCGTGGATTTCAGGTTGGTGAACACAAAACCCTCTACACCACTGGGCCGGCATCCAATAGTGGAATTCTCACATCCATCAATTTGTGATATATATCTCAATTCAATTATTATAATACATTAGTTCATCGCATTTGTTCCAGATTAATCTAAGTTAGGTTACATTTAAAACCAGGATAGAGCTTAGATAAGTTAAGGGAAACAGGCATTGCTATTTTACTAGGTGTTAGTCACACTATTTCACTAACTGACTGAAATAGGAACCCAACATTTAAACACCAATTCAGTCGTGTTAATGGTTAACAGATCGTCACGAGATCTGAAAGGTCTACGTTCCATTCTCTAAAGTAGTCCACTGCATGCATGAAAAGTTTAATGCTTTAAAGAAACAAGTAATCACTTCTTTCTAGTGATTGTTGGTAATCAACCAAGATCAGTCTATGACGAATGCAAACAATAAATTAGGAAGCAGTCCCCGGAAATCCATCTCAACTTAGTAATCCAATCCTTTCTATGGTTAGCTTCTTTCTGGGTAATTTTGTTGTTTACGTCGTATTTTTCAAATAAATTCATTTCGAACAGATTGTTAGCTCTCAGATTTGTTTAGCTTTTAATTCATCCCCCTCACTAAACGTTAACAACGATGATTCATATTCAGTGTATTTTTACGTCACTATTCCATTTCTAAGGATAAACGTTTCAATGTGGAACCAAACTATTCATTCACTTTACTCTGAAATATATAATGTATGTAGTACATGAAATAAGTGGAACGAATTAATCTTTATTTTAGTCACAATTAGGTATTTATCCAAGTGTTTAGAAGGTAGTCTGTATAATGACATCTAATGTATATTGTCCAATACGGCAACTTGTATTATGAATATTGTGAACATGTATATGTCCTTTAGTTTCGATCATCCATGTAAACAACTAGAAGTGCCAAACTGCTTACCACTTTGTTTCACATTGTTTAAGCAAAGTCAGTATTGTTTAGTTATGCTTATGTTTTCTTTGTTTATCTATAATTAGTAGTAGATATTTGATTTGAAGAAATCACGTTCATTGACGAGAACCGAAAACATAATATACAAACTGATATATGTGAAAATTTTCAGCGTGTGTTTTTGACAGAAAGAGAGTCATTGTTTGAATGTTGTGGAGATGTAAGAAAATAAGTCATGATAGAAGAATTCGTTGGGATAGTTTCAGTTCAAAACATCAGATCAGGAAATTTACAAAGGAGAGTGATATATTTTTTTTTATTTAGTAAATTTTTAGTTTTGCTGGCTTGGAATACATCAACACCACTGTTTTTGTGTTAATTGAATTGATTTCATTTCAGACACCAAGTGAAGAAATTGTTTCAGCTGCATCTTTTTTACTCACTTTTGTAGTACACCGTTTTATTCCGTCCTTAGTTTACGATTCTTTGAACCTACGTGTCTATGCTGCAAGCCAGTGTTGCAACTGGGTGCTTTTGGTTGCGTTTGTCTTTCAATTTTTCCCGGTTTGTTTTCAGAGTAACACTTTCTAAGCGGAGAAAGGAACCAGTGAAAAAGTTATTACCAACGTCCGAGATGTCGATACTCATGGATAGGGGCGTGTAGTGTGATGAATGGAGAGAATAGCACCACTAGGTTTGCATAAATCTGATACCAGCTACATTCAGAAGGTTCAGTGAACCCAGTTGTGTTTGTTTATTCTGGCAGCAACGCTGTGTCAAAATTGGTTTGTCGTCGGAGATCATCGATTTAGTAGATACTGCTAAACAGCACTTTGTGGGAAAAAGCGATAACTCAGTAAACTGTAGACGCAACGATACGTGCCCGGCTGATTCAGAGATCGATTTCAAGTCATCCCAAATGTGTTCGTTGCCTATCAGCATACAGAAGCCAAGTGAAAGCTGCCTGTAATCGAAATAGACAGAAGACATATAGACAGGGTGTGTTCTCACTGGTTTCGTTGATCTCTTGTTTCCTGAACGGTCAGTGTGAATCACCACATCAACGCCATCTGGAAGAAAGGTCTACTACTATTAGTGACACTGACGGAAGCCATATATTATCCACCCAATCCAAGAGAAACTCAGAGTTTATAAAATACTTGATTCCTTGATTGGTAGCATCTGAAATCATTGAAAAGTGGAAGAAGAGACAAAAGAAAAAAGAAAAAAATGCTCAGTCTTACTAAAAAACAAATCAACTTTACCAGAAGTGGTAGCAAAGCAAAGTTCGGAAAGATGTGGTAAGGCCATTATTTTTTCACAGAGTGGAGGAGTGTAAAAATCCTTAACCCAAAATTCTTTTTGAAAACAATATAGGTTTTGTTAAAGACATAAGTGATATACGAATGTTTCCTCACCCCCCTTCCTCCTACAGGCAATGAAGGCTGTTAACAGGCTTAGGGAAAAACTGGTTAAACCTACTTATAGTGATATTTAAATTCATCGAGAGAAACGGACTGAATACCAAACATTGTGAGCAATCTCAAAGGATCCGGAGTTTTCGTATTCAAAGACCTCTCACTCGCTGATAATTTGAAAAAACTTGAAGCTGAAGAACTCATACTACGACTGGAAGTCGGGGGAAAAGATTTCGGAATCATAAGTTACCGAATAGTGAAGTGCCTTATTGAATGAATGATTTTAGTTGGATAATTACTAAAAGTCATACGGGATTGATCATCAGATATGCCTATGTTGAAAGTTATGGAAAGCACGTATCTGAAATTTTGATGAGAATAGAGCTTAGAACCTTCAAGTTTTGTATCGACAGCATTTCATTTTCTGCGTTCGGAACTTCGGTTGACATATGATTAATTTCCTGAGTTCTAGTAAAAATTTATGACTAATACAGTTGTTACTTAGGGCAAGGATTGCAATACGGTTAGCAGTGGAAAATGCCTGTAAATATCTACTGCTAAGAAGCCTTACATTAGAAAGAAACAGATCTCAGTCATGTCCTAAATAACAACACAATATCGTCTTTTGGTCTATGATTTATAGCCTTTGTGTAAATACTTTTACTGTTACCCAGTTGTTTGACGGGAAACAGATGAAATAGGCTTCAAGTCATATACTCAGTGAGTTCAATGTCAAATACTTGATAAGGTATAACTCCTTTGAGATTTATAGTCTATACGGATTTAACTAGCATTCCATTCAGATTTACAAGCCAAAAAAGTGATGAAATAATCAATTATTTGGTAGTCATATATATTTCGGTTCAATTTTCGAGAAATGTCGAATGATAAGCTGGGTTGGAGTCAATTAATGTCATTCACTTCTAATGAGAAGTCGTGATTGGTGGAGTTCAAACTTGTCAAGAGTGAGACACTTATCAATGGATGGAAGTGAGTATCCTACCACCAGACTCATTCCGTTTCACTAATCCCGGGGATTAAGCATTCATAATGAGACTTGAAAGCCCTAAGACCGATTCATTAGGTGGGGGGGGGGCGATGACATACACCCTCCGACGGGCCTTATACTAGGAAGCAACAGTAGCCCAGAGTTCTATGGTTTTTAACTATATCCAGCCAACATTAATTCGTGACGAATAGAAACAACAGAACTCAGTAATATAAGGTTTTTGTATGTTTTCAAATATTATAGCTCGGCCATTTGATAATGGTAACCAGTAACTTGAAATTATTGATATGAATTCTTTATTCTTTTTACTTAATCTTTATTAAAACTTCCTACAGCAATAAAATTTCAGCTAGTAAATCGATGAGAGCAAATAAATGCATTTAGTAATAATTTCCCCTATATTAGAAATTTTCACTAGTATATATCAGCGACCTTATCTCCAGAATCGAATCTCGATCTTATGTCAGTATTAGACAGTTGAAACAGATTCAAAGAGTTGATATTTAAAAATATTATGTCTACAACGTACGTGTTTTTCTTCCGCCGTTATTTTATTCTTACCCCCTGTTACTTTTTTTTCTTCTTTACCTAACTATACATTAACTTAACCAATCAGTAGTAGATTATATGGATAAAAATCTAATGGTAATGTTTTTTATCCTCGTAGTTATTTATGTACTCCTATCCTATTGTTCTAATAGCATATACTGGATAGACTAGTAAATTCATAATGTTCGTAATGTCCACATATAGGATACGGACTAGAAACTATACAGAACAAATAAACAACCAAGCAATAACAATAATAGTAGTAGGAAGCATTTTTTTTTATTCACGTTCCTAAATTGTCTGAAATGTATTCATTTTATAACGTTACGCATACATGTTAAGGGAAGCGTGTTAGCAACATTGGAAATATGGAGAAGAGATAATTTTCACATACCACCCCACCCCCTCTGCCAAAAAAGCGGACAAATTCGTTTTTTTATATCCATTTGTATGAATTCTTTTTAGTGTCAATCTGTTAATGGCTTAGTTGGCATTGATGTTTGAAATGTTAGATACTGAGTCCGAATCTCTGTGTGAACATATTGAGTTATCATTATTATATTCAGCTGATAGAATACAAAACAGAATAGAATACATGCCTTGGATTACTTTACCAACTACATAAAAATATACTAATGCATGTGACTTCAGGTTATGTCGAATTAATTTGTTTATAACACATTTTTATCAACAAAGACTGATCAAAATTCAATCCTACGAAGAAAAATTACTTCATCGTTAAACCTGTTATCAGTAATATTTGTTGTCTTTAATACTTTGATTTCATTCATTTTCTTTCAAAATACATATTCAGTTGGTAAACGGAATCTAGGACTGAAGCTACATTACGTTTAGGACTCATAATATGAGTGCGGTTGCGATACTCAAATTTTGATATTATCACTTAGACTCGAACTTAGCTTACTTTAAGAGGCAATCTAAATTTAGCACATCATGTGACATAACACTACATAGAGGTAATTCATGTAGGATACAATCCATAATGTCACTGACTGCTACTATTAATATTATTTTTGTGCTGTTATGTTAATTTCATTTCACTATGCTGACGTGCAGTGAATGTAACAAATTTAGTCTATATATGTAACTGAGATATTCTAAGTTGGAAATGGATGATTGGTTGATCAGTGACAGAGAAGTTTATTTTTTATGTTACACAAATAGATAAGTGGTCAGATAATTACTACTCTGTTTATTCACAATGTCTTCAATGTACGATAAGTTTATTGTATCCAGCAATTTCTATTGTTTTCCCTTTTATTTAAAAGGTGAATGCTACTATTTATTGAAGTATGATTATCTTTGAAGATTGCATATCAGTTATGTATAGTTGCCCTAAACTAACATTAGTGAACATATGCAGTGTAATTCAGCTGAACACATCAGATCAAGAACTCAGAACTCTATGACTTGAAATAAAAACACTAAAAATTACGCTTTATTATAAAGTACTTACTCTAAAAGATAAGCAGAAGAACGATCTAAAATCCTAGGCATAGAATACCAATTGAATAATAAAAGCATATCGAGCGTTGAAGTGCAAGGAGGAGGAAATATTTGATAAAAAATCTGACTAAATAAAAGGTCGAATAGCCACAATATGACAACTAAAGAATAAACAATGAGAAGGTTAAAGAATCGTCATGTCATCAAAAAAATTGATGATGATGATGATGACGATAATTAGAATGATTAGAATTACCCAGGTAGATTCAATGTTATAACAACCTGTTTCTGTGCTCACAAGGATAGCAGTGGAAGGGGGAGTGGCTTACATTTTCCTATGACTCAGGCTTCTATAAATACACACATCAACATTCTTTTTTGCTTTAATGTATGAACCATCTTTTTTCCTGACAATTTTTCAAGGATATTCATTCAATTAGTTACATACACAGTGTTCTTTATCGTTTTGATATCATTCTATGTTAATATGATTGTTTCAATGATAATAAAATATAAAGATATAAACCATGATTATGATTATTATTACTACTATTAGTAATACTAATGATAATAAACTAAACCTGTCTCAATTGTTAACTAAACTTTATCAATGTCAATGTAATTTCCTTTCTTCTCCACTTTCTTTCTCTTATTTTTTCCTTCTTCTCCTTCTTCTTCTTCTGAACTTCATTTCACATCTCTATTTTACAATTGTCTTATCAATAATTGCCAATCTGATCAACTGTCGACTATCTATTACATAAAAAAGAAACTTTTCTCAATTTTCTCTCTTCATTATTTTTGATGTTAATTCAAAATAAACAACATCATGGACATAAAAAAAAAGAAAAGAAACAAAAGTTGAATAACATAAACTTGTTTGTTTCATGTTCATAGAAGTAGATGATGTAAAAAGAAAAAAGAAAAGAGAACGGAGAAAAACAAAACTTTATAGGAAAAAAATTGTAAAAATCAAGTTTATTATAATTTTTGTTAAGAGTTATGATTTTTTTTTTTCATTGAAAAATGATTATGATTATTACCATTCTTATGATTCTAGTTAAATCAAATCTTTCATTGTCTCATTCAATTTATAATGAGTGAATAGAGTAGGAACTTAGTCAAATTGCCATCTGGTTGAGTGAAATAACCAGAAAGTCAATTTAAAGTAAAATGATTGTAATCAGTATTTCTTTATGATGTAAAATAAAGAGAGATAGAAACAATAAGGAAAAGGTGGGAGGGATTGGTAAACATTTGAGGTTATTAATGAATAAACGAATGAATGAATGAATGAAAGATACTACAAGACATAATGAATAATTGAATATGAAGGCGGATCTAATGGATATTATATGGCTGTGTCTGTAAGAGTAGACATACATTATCTGATTATGAAACAATTTTAGTGATTAGTTTTGACCTTGACCTGGTCAGTTAAATAGTCTGTAGTGATCTCTGCGTTAAAAAGATTCGAGAGCTGGGGGTGATGATGAATTCAGAACATACAGTGAAGATAGGTTGTTACCAGTCTAGAAAGTGTATTATGAAAAATAATAAACAACATCGAAATGAATAACTGTATTATTGTGTTGTACTACACACTTCAATATGTAAAATTAGTATCCTTTTTCAACAACTCTGTGAACTGATACTTCATGTAAAGAGTAATTATAGCAATTTCTCAACCAATTCACATACCTCCATCAAACATTGAACATATAAACATGAAACAAAACAACAGTTCATTACTGACAAAAAGCTGCAAACATCCTCAGGAGGGTACAGGTATTTATTAACAATTGTCTACGTAGAATATTGAATGTCTGTTGGCCGAAAACCATCAGCAACAGCTTACTATGGAAGAGAACAAACCAACTTGCAGTCGAAGAGAAAATCAGCAAACGACGTTGGAAATGGGTAGGACATACATTGAGGTAATCATCTGACTGCATCACGAGACAAGCACTAACTTGGAACCCTGTTGGAAAACGGAAAAGAGGAAGGCCAAAGAACACAGTGCGTTGAGAGCTGGAAGCAGACATAAAAAGGATGAACAGTAAATGGAGACAGCTGGAAAGGATTGCTCAGGACAGAGTTGAATGGAGACTATTGGTGAGCGGCCTATGCTCCTCTGAGAGGGTTAACAGGTGTAAGTAAGTAAGTAAGTATCCACATCTCACGTACAACACATCCATACTTCATTTCCATAACACACCACACCCACCCCACACCAACCCCACTCCTACTCAATACACATCAACATATTCTCATGTTACACACTAATGAAGAGTCACAAACGAGGATGAAACATCCATACAATCTTCCTCATTACTCTCAATTCTAATTCATTTATTATCTATTCACAACTATAATTCACTAATCACTCACTCACTCACTCCCTCACTCACACACACACACACTATTCACTCATATTCATAATAATGCCTTCATTCAATACTACCATCACAGACTATCACACTACACTATTTATTACACTAACCAATTCTCAACATCAATTCTCCAATATTTCAGCAATTATCTATTTAGTATACACTCGAATTATCATTAGTCACAAATCGATTTCAGACATGTTTTCAATTGTCACGATCTGTCATCTAAATTCGATCGTGAATGTATCCCACCAGTTTATCTACAACAACTGATTTTTTGAAATGTGAGTTTGATATCATCAATTGGTGTGTTAGACAACTATTGAACCATGGTTCATGAATTGTTGATGGAGAGTTGGTTTGTGATAATGTGTGGCTTCTAAATGGCAATGGATATTCATGACCTCATGAAGTAATCGATTCATTGACTCTAATAATTAATGGTGCGTAACTAAATGTTAGACCACTGACGTACAGCGGTTATGTTTAGGATATATTTGACATTACCAATGGTAGGTAACTGTCTAACACTCAAGCATAGTCAATATAATATTACTAGTGACTTAATTCAGGAGGTAATTCTGGAGCTGTTGTGAGAAAAAGTGATCAGTGTAATTCAGTAACGTCGGGAATTGTAACAGTTAAACACTAATAGCAACGGATGAAGCATGGAAATTATAAATGTCATCTATTGGATACTGACTCAACATTTTGAGATTTGAGGGTTAAATCAAAAATAGAAATTTCCAGAAGGCAATGTTTATTAGGGATACAAGTATGCACTGCTAAGAAGTTTTATACTAAGAAGACAAAGCTGATAAGTTCTTACTGGTTTTTAGTACTTACCTAACGACAGTCGTTTAATGATATTAAATACAAAGAATTGCATTCGTTACTATGGGATTATTGATATCGTAATCTTCTTCACTAAACTCTCCTTTCATTCTCAATTGTATCTGACAAATAATAAACAAATAAATAATTGAATATGTCACAGATTGATGTTTGCAGGGTATCAATGAAAACCAAGGAGCACTAAGAGCTATTGCATTCTAGTGGGAAACTCCTCATCAGTGCACACCCAAGATTCCAAACCTGGCCTCTTTGGGTTGACGGCGATGATCGTCAATCCATTTATCACAAATTAATGGAAGTGGTAATTCTACCAATGGATGCCAACCTAGTGGTGCAGAGGGTTAAGCGATCACCCTGGAACCCTGCTAACAACAATCTGTGACATATTCAATCAACTAAATAACCAATCTCCGCAAAAATAACCATTTAAATTCAACCATAATAAATAGTTGATAAACGAATCCTTTTCTGGGAGAAACAAATTATCATTTCTTCTTATTTCATCTTTTTCTGATCTACAAAAATGAAATCAGTGGGAAAAACAAAATTTTCAAATTCACTTACATTAATGCACAGAGTTGATTGACTGGAAATAGAAAGATAAATAGATAATCAAGTGAGTATTATAGAAAGATTATATATATATATATATATATATAGATGTAACAAGTAATCAAACTTTAGGGAAGAAAGAGCGCAAGATTGCGTATGATAGGCGAACCCTCTACCCTCAATTTATGCATCATCATAGATAGATATACATCATTTGTCAAACAAAGAAAGCAATCAAACTTAAACATAGTGACAAGGATATGTTGTGATAATAATAATCCAGAATAAATGAATATACTACTTAATACACCTTTCAAACCATTGTATAACCACCATATCACTGTGTATCTAGTAAACCTGATAACATTTTTACAAATACAACGACTAACAAACCTGTAAATGTCGATTTGTACGTGTATACAAATGAACAGTTTATTTATCCCACTTCTAATAATATTAGAAATATTGATGATGTTGAATGCTATAATAGATAGTTGAATATATTAGTAGATAAACTTGTAGTAGGTAGGTTATCCTGGATAATGGACTTGTTGAACATTATCCTGAAGTAATAATAATAATAATAATAATAATAATAATAATAATAATAATAATAATAATAATAATAATAATGGGAATTACTTAAAAAAAGATCAACCTACTGAATATTTTCTATTAAATAATTGTGTTTTATTATTTTATTTATAATTAAATATTCATAAAATTCATTAAAATAGTTAACAGAATTGTAATTATGAAAAGTAAATAAATGAAGAGTAGATCGACAGTTAGTTAAGGAATACATCTGTCACAGCTGAATTCAAATAAACGAATAATAATAATAATAATAATAATAATAATAATAATAATAATATGGCATTATAAAACCTGGTTTATCCTAACAATGTTTATCTATTTAACTGCTTATCTATCCTTGATTTATCTACCTATCTATCCATTTGTCTATCTCTATTGTACCTTATATATATATATATATTCTTTTTCATTAATTTTGAAGGTTTTGCTATAATCAGCAAATTAGATTGTTTGAATGAAACAACTATTTTCATAGAATTGATACTGTTTTTACAAGCTTATTAATTTGGAATAGCTGAATCATGTATTCACTAAGCTTATTGCCGAGTTGCTTATTCTGATAATAAACAATACTTATTGGTATAGCGTTATCGGATTTCATGAATTACATAATACTATGGTTTTGACGCTGGTTGAATAAAAGCGGATTTTAGCCAATCACATTCCATTCTCAAAATATTAGATTAACTTTAATACAGAATACAGAAATATCCAGAAGTTTATGTTTTGATCTTCAGTATCATCGAAGACGAAATGTAATTGGAGGAGGAGGAATTTCAAAAATCTTCACTAGAACATTTGAAAACGGCTTAACTGTGTGCCTGAAATGTGAATCCTAGTTCAGATACAATCCACATCCAGATTATGTCATATTTACTGTATAGTCGTACAAAAGATATTTTTACTTATTTTAGGCATTTTTGTTACTCAATGTAGGTAACTTCACTTATACTTTATTAAGCAATCAAGTTTCTATCATAATGTTTCGAATTTTGCTCAAACTTCAAGTAACTATTTTGAACTGTAACTGGAGTATAATGCTGTCATTTCGTAATGGCTGATGCCATTTTCAAAAGGAGAATATCGATTACTGAAAAAACTGGTGATCAATCAGTTTCGCGTTCTGAGTTGACCTGACTAATTCAGTGATATGTCCTTTGTCAAATATAAGCTTCACTATCATAGACTAGTATGTAAAAGTACTGAAAACAAAGTATTATTATCTAAATATTCTGTATCGTCGCCTTGACGCCGTGTTCGAATAACAGTACTGAAACTGACTGAATTCGTCACAGACTTGATCTTAGTAAGTAACCTTTGAAAATCAGGAAGCACTAGACATCTGTTTCGTTCTAGTGTGGAACTCCTCTGTGTCACAATTTCATTACAATAACCAGCTCTTTAGAGACTAATTTCAGGATGTTCCTGAAGCTCTGGCAAAAAATTGTGAATGATGGAGTTCAAACTTAACTGGAGTCAGATAGTTAACACAATAGATGATCGTCGCGCTATATTTCACAGATTGAATGGAAGGTGAAAATTCCACCATTGGGATGCCAACGCAGTGGTGCGCAGATTTAGATATTTCATTAACCTGAAGCCCCTGGTGTGAAATCTAGGAGTATACACTACTGATGAATCTCAAACCAGGACAAACAAAGAGTTCCTGGTTTTCAATGGTATCCTACCAACATCAATTCTGTGATGTATTCAGTCAATATAAAAATACCAATCTTTATAAAAATAACCATCTCAATTCAATATAGATATATTAATTATTGAACATGTAAACTGTTACTTAGAATCACTTGCACAGTGAATAACGTGTACTGTTGTTTAAAGCAAAGCTTCAGTGTAAATACTGACATTAGAACATATGTCATATTAAAAACTGATTATACTACTACTACTACTACTATTACTACTACTAAACTTACTACTACTACTACTACTACTACTACTACTACTACTACTACTACTACTACTACTACTACTACTACTACTACTACTACTACTACTACTACTACTACTACTACTACTACTACTACTACTACTACTACTACTACTACTACTACTACTACTACTACTACTACTACTACTACTACTACGTACTACTACTACTACTACTACTACTACTACTACTACTACTACTACTACTACTACTACTACTACTACTACTACTACTACTACTATTAGCGCGCCACCGCCACAACTACTACTGCTTTAGTGAAGAAATGTTATAATTGCAAACAACCCATCATTATCACCACCATCAGCGCTCAATCAACATGGTTCATGCTCTTATTGAAATTATACTTACTACCTATTTCAAATTGTAGTCTATTAGATTGGAAATTGTTTCACTAACACAATGATACACTTTTGAACTGAATATTAGAAGATATCATAATAGTTATAGTTCTCGTATGTGTATATACAATTAGGAAATGCTTGACAATTATGACAGATGTAATAATATAAAGTAATAAGAGTAATCAAATGGTATACGAAGTCCTTTACTTTAACTACTTTATTGTCCATGAACAAACAACAGAATGATGACAATTTGAATTGAATTGCCTTCATATTGTCAAATATTCATCTTATCATGAATATAGATAATCATAATTTCCTTTTTTTCTCTTCTTCTATCAAAACTTTATTCTCTTTTTCTACTCATAAATTTAGATAACATGCCTAAGTAATAACACCACCTCTTCATGAAATACATTATTTTCAATAGAAATAAACTACATAACATATTGAAGAATTAGTTTAAAAGGTAACTTGTACACCTTGAGGCAATGACAGAAGGTTTACAAATGAATGAGAAACTAGAAAGGTAATTTTCTTGTTTTCCGAAAAAATAAAATAATAATGATAATAATAATAAAGACTGGATAATCAGGAATAAGGAGATTTTTATTTTTATAAAAAGAAGTGTGTGTGGGGGGGTGGAGAAATTGAAAACATTTTCAAAAATGAAAATTAGGGGAGAGGGAGTAACTAGTTTTTGCTTCGAAAAGAAAATAAAATCTACTCCTCCTTCCCTCCCCCTATCTCGTTTATTATGATTATTGCTACTACTATTATTGCTATGCTATTATTATTATTATTATTATTATTATTATTATTATTAGTTGTTACATTGAACATTTATGCTCATGGGAGTGTTCAAAATGTTCGAAAGTTTATTCGAATTAGTAAAAACATCATTTTATTTGAAAAGAAAATACTACATACATTACTCACTTCCGTACTCACCCACTTACTAACATACATACTACCAATCATTGTAAAAATTCTCTTATCAGATGTTACTATTTTATGTAATTCGTTCTTATTTTAACTTTAATTTTTCTTTTTTTTTATTTACAATAATGGTTAATTATCATTATGGTTACTAGTAGTATTAAGGATTGTTAACATAATTATTACTATAACTTGTAGTTGTATCAGTAACAGTAATAGTATCATGAATAGTAGAACAGATGATGGAAACAACCAGGCCTCATGTACATACAATGCATATTCGTCTGTCTATTTTTAAGGAAAACTGAGGCGTGGTAGTAGAGTGGGGGGGTCGGAAAACAGTTCTCCACTCATACATACATACATGCATACATACATACATACATAAGCATATATCTGTATCGATGTATATACACATTTATCTTGTTCTTTAGCATAATTGACTTCTAAATAACATTCATAAACATAGAAAGAAGAAAGTCAATATATAATGTTGATATAAGCAGCCAATAAGATTGACAGATAAGACAAGAAATTTAATTTGACGGCTATATAAATAACATAATGAATATTTTTTTTGTATATATATATATAAAAAAAACATACAAGACACAACAGGGTAAGGAAAAATAATGACATAATGAATAGAAGACATAATTAACGATTACATACTGATGATCATAGTGACAGTGTATGCTTAACAGTAATGTATCCATTATAAGTTACGCCCATTTAACATAAACATCTTTTGGAGTTTTCTTTTGATGTAAAATCTAGATTATTAACCAATCGATTGACTGACAATTATTCATGATGTAAAACACAACAGATTCTTATCAACTTTCTTTCGTGATCACAAGAAACTGATAGACTGTATAGAACAGAGCCAAATATCTTCTTTCATTTAAATGTGTATTCAATCATCCTCGTGATAGTATTGATTCAAACCAGAAAACTTAGATAGAATTATTCATAATTGATGTCGGTCAATATATATTACTTATTTTATTCAAAAGTAGTAGGCTTATCCATAATGCATTAAGTAGGTTCCCAATGAATGCTGTCATTATTTTGAATAGGAGTGATTTGACTATTTTGCATAGCAATATAACCAGTACCAATTAAATGTTACAGAACTTAGAAATACTGAAGTAGGTAATTATATAAACTTGCTTAAAATAACATTAGTACCTTTATTCATTACTATATATTTGTATTTAGAATGTATTTGGATTCTCCCGTTAGTTTGCCAAGGACTGAAGTAGATCAATGTGATTATATATACATACCTGCTGCACCAGTATAACCGTCTGCACTAAGAAACTCAGTGGTGAACGTGGTGGCGTTTGGCACATAATGAACTAGGTTTAAATCCCAGTATGAATATCAGCACTGGGATGTAGGTACATTCAGTTGACGAGTCCTAAACGGCATGAATAGCATGTCCTGGATTCCGCTTGCCAGTTACAATCCAACTCAAATTACACATTTGTGTTGTAGGTAGCAATAAGAATGAAAATAATTAAAGATATATAGTAGGGTTCGAGATGAAAGGAATGCAAATATTAACTTAAAGCATGTAGCAATTTACAATGCATTATTATGTATAGAATGAAAAAAGTTGCATCATTATAACTATTCCTAAATCAACTCACCAAACCACACACTACACAAACAAACATGGAACGAAACAACAGTTCATTACTGACAAGGACTGTAAACCATCATTATTTCATCATCCACATCTCACTTACAACACATCCATACTTCATTTCCCATAACACACCACACCCACCCCACACCCACCCCACTCCTACTCAATACACATCGAAATATTCTCATGTTACACACTAATGTAGAGTCACAAACGAGGATGAAACATCCATACAATCTTCCTCATTACTCTCAATTCCAATTCACTTTATTATCTATTCACAACTATAATTCACTAAATCACTCACTCACTCACACACACTCACACACTCACTCACTATTCACTCATATTCATAATAATGCTTTCATTCAATACTACCATCATATACTATCACACTACACTATTTATTACACTAACCAATTCTCAACATCAATTCTCCAATATTTCAACAATTATCTATTTAGTATACACTCGAATTATCATTAGTCACAAATCGATTTCAGACATATTTTCAACTGTCACGATCTGTCATCTAAATTCGATCGTGAATGTATCCCACCAGTTTATCTACAACAACTGATTTTTTAAAATGTGAGTCTGATATCATCAATTGGTGTGAGTTAGACAACTATTGAACCATGGTTCATGAATTGTAGATGGAGAGTTTGTTTGTGATAATATGTGGCTTCTAAATGGGAATGGATATTGACGACCTCATGAGGTAATCGATTCATTGACTCTAATAATTCATGGTGTGTGATGGATACGCTGCTAATTCTGTTGATATCCAATGGCCAATTCATAATAATTTTGAAAGATCACATTTATTAGGAATGAAGGTTATCTACTTAACGCTAGACGTTACGGAACTAGACTGTTCATTTGTTCTTACTAGAACTCCAGGAGCTATGTTTATCACAACTTAACTACCATGAACTCTAACACATTCAGTTGTCGTTTTTCAAAAAGAGATACTTAAAAGAAAATCAGCCAACAACTGTAATCTTTCCAATTTAATTTTCCAATAACTTTTTATGTAATAATTATTTACTGTGCTTATTATAATTACGTTGCGAGCACGTCCAACAGTTAAAATTCTAATATTTTGGTTTAAACAAATGCTAACATTTGAGTAAACCTTTCCTATCTCTACATTGTGCCAGTTATGTCGAGTTACTTGGATTCATGGCCACACTTCAAATAGATCGATAAAATTTAATCAATTGAAAAACAACAAATTGGCCATTTCGATGTAATTAACTAATTGCATACAACTCAGTCTATCAGGGGAATAGTCACGGTCCTGGTAGCTTAGTGGTGACATTCTCAGACTGTGAAGCAAGGTAGTCAGAAATTGAATCCTCAAGGGAGCACGAGTTTTTTTCAATGGTTTTAAGTACGCCTCACTGACGAGCTTTAAGTAGCATGAAACCTAGGTTCAGAATATCCTGCAGACTACCCTCCAGAACGACTCTTTAAATAAATCTTAAACATATTAGTTTATTGCAATATTTGAACAAGTGGAAGACTGATGATTCAAATGTTTAAATATGTGATTGAAGCCCTAACATGAAAATGCTAACACGTAGTTCTTCTTTCTGCTTTTTCTAAAGACTTCTTTTTCTCATCTACGGTATACGGTATTTTCTGTCGTTTTTTTCTGGATATCCTAGTGTCCTGTAAACGAATTTTCAGTAACTGTAACCAGCTGATAAAAGGTGATAAAAAGATTTTATATTGTTTTGTTTCTACTTGTAGTTTTTTTCTTTATTCTGACCTATCAATGAAACTGAAAGTAATGACGTTTTATCAGTTCTATTCTAACAGTGATTTACATCTAAACAAGACCAGTCCTAAATTGTATTATGTTTACACTAAGGTAAATTGGTAGAAGCTATCGGTAACGTCTATAATATTCACCAATTTTAGTGCGCCTTATACTCTAATCATTTTTATATTCATTTATTGGATCAGTATTACATACTAGAGTACTGTTACCATTCAAAATTTCATTTCGGACTCTAGAATTCAATATCCATAGTTATTTATTTAATGCGTCAAACTGCGCTACATTAAAAATGCTCGTAGATGGTAATTGCATGTAATTCGAATCGTTTGACATGCAGTTTCTGGTGAAAATGCTACTAACGTGATGTATTGATTTATAGAATGAATCAGAAAACTGTAGAAAATTTCAGTAGGTTATACCCTTAGAACAATGAAAACGTTAATATAATCTCAGTTCAATTGACTTCGTTTGAAATTAAAGTGATAAACTTATAAGATATTGGTAATTAAATCTGAAGTTCAAATTGTTTCGAGATCTGTCTAACTTGGTTTATAATGTATTCTATCTGATTACATCAGCAAGTGTTTTCTTACAATTGAAAAATAAATAACCATAAGTCAGAGTACTGGTAGAAACTGTAATTCATTGATAACATAATTGAAAACTTGTTGAGAAATGACTCATGTAAGCATATTGCTACATGAATTCATATCATCCTGATAATTGGCTGACCGGCTAAAGATTTACATGTTTCGATTTGACTTATACTATGATTGCAAGATGCAATGTTACATTCTGGTGACCTAAATTGATGTAATTGAAGTGGGTACTCGAACAAACCATGTAATTATTGAAACTAGAGTACCTTTACCGTTGTATCATTAAAATCGGCATAGTTCAGAAATGGAGTGCGAAAAACTAGTAGTTCATTGAATAGTAATAACGGCTTATATTATTGTTTCCCATTTTTTGAAGCTCCTATAACCTTCTTAGAGCTACATCAATAATTAGTATGTATTCATAAATTCTAAAATCACCTTATTGTACTCTGCATAGCTAGAAGACTGAAGAGAATATCTGCTTCAATCTGAGTTCCAGCCCCCGAGCTCGAATCCCTTAAACACTTTAAGTTTCAAATCAAGTGATAGAAGAAAAGAATTAAACGTAGTTTTGTAAATGGTTAATTGAATAATATCAGTGTAGAACTTCCATAAATTCTAGAAAATAGTGATTGGGTGACATGTCTTCAGCTCCCTCAATGCTTCTGGAGGCCTTTAAGAGATTATTGCTGATCAGCTCGACACTGACTTTAAAATATCTATTAATAAAGATAACGGAATGTTAATTTGTTATAAACAAAAAATTAAATCATTTGTTCAGTACTTCTTGCAAACTGCTTGAAACTACTTTTATGATCACATCATGTCAGGTTATGACAATCAGATAATCGCGGATAAATACACTTGTAGAAAACTAAACACGCACTAAATTCTCTCTCTCTCTCTCTCTCTCTCTCTCTCTCTCTATATATATATATATATATATATATATATATATATATATATATAATAAATGATCCCTAGTGATAATTATAGGCCCGTTGGTAATATATCTTTTTTAAAATACCACTGCCACTCTCAGGACATCTATATGATTACTTTAATGTTTTCCTTTTTTTTTAGTCTGAAAGTGGTTCGGTCAGTCGTTTTTTTTTCGGAGGTATGTATGCTAACGAAAAACATATATCATCTGCGTAGTTCGCTTGGTTAACAAGGACGACAGTTGGAGTTTTAGAAAATAACTTCATCTTATTTCGGTTTATTTTTATCATTTGCTTACAGCCTGTAATATTTAATCATCAAAAATTTACACCAGTTAGCAACGATTTCGAATTGATTGGTGACTATTTTTATATTTCCCTATCCCTTAGTACTGATCTGATATGATCAAATGAGATGCTAATATAGTGATTAGCTTAAGTGATTTGACATTGAATGTATTATGTTTTGATGTTATGTGGTTGTTGTTAATCGACGAGCAACCTTGAACTTAGGTCTCGGGCTAACTGATACTAGTTATCAGTTGTACATGGTTCTACAAGCAATCCTTAAAATGTGATACAGTGTGATGTATGCTCAATCTAACATATAGCATTCATTCTCCGATGATTGCCAGGCTAGTCTAAAACTTAGATCAAATGTAGTTTACATTCCCAACTACTTATAATCACCTGAAAACTATTAAGTTATTACTTACTATCATAACATAACTATGAATATATTGCCACAATTCTACATTATGTTAAGAAGAAAAATTTTGAAAAATAGATTAGTACAGCAACAAAACACCAATGAAACGTAAAAGAAGCGGTTGCTTGGTTAATTGAATGAACATACAATAATGATAATAAAACATGTACAAAGTTAAATTTACTTAAGGAATACAGATTATGAATTTATAAAACGTGAACCAACAGAAAATAAAAATGTAATGCATTCAGTTACTCTTTTGTGAAGGAATAAATCCTCTATTTAGGTGTTTGATATGACACTTTTCAAACATAAAGTTATTCACTATTCGATATTGAATAGGTAATAAATCCAATACTTTTGGTCATTTTCTAGTTGATTTAATGACTGAGTAGTGTTATATTTTAGAGCACAGATCCTAATCAACTAAAATTATTCTCAAGTGTCTGCTATGAGAACGTTAGTGTAGAGGAACCCAATATACTGGATGAAAAATGTTACAATTTGAAATGAAATCTCCATTGAACATTACAACTTCTTTTCATTAAATAAACGAAAAATAGCCAACAGTCTTAGATTCAACATAATCATTGAATATTGTGTGTATTATAATTAAACCCACATTTTTTCTTGGACTGAGACATATGAATCGGTGGACAGTCGCCTTCCTTGTGTCCGCGTCTGTTACACATCTGATATCTATGCTTTTTAAATTTACAGAAGCGTACATAATGCCAATCTCCCCGTAACCAGCAAACAGTATTAGGTTGTTGGGTAGTGACTCTTTTCTACTAGATACCTATGAGATTAGTACGACCTGAAGTAGTCCTGGAG
The DNA here is from genome assembly GCA_025215515.1 of Schistosoma japonicum. NCBI lineage: Eukaryota > Metazoa > Platyhelminthes > Trematoda > Strigeidida > Schistosomatidae > Schistosoma > Schistosoma japonicum. The sequence continues at coordinate 33,506,349 of CM046064.1, read as the reverse complement.
GACAAAAGGAAAGAAACTACTTCCCTACTCTCAACAAAGTGGACAGATAGAAAGCAGTAAGCCAGTGAGTTTAGTGCAAGTGGATCCTAATAACAAATCCTACGAATCTGTCCAAAGGGGGAGGTTTTAGCACGAAACGAGCCTGATTAAAGCATGCCCGAAACATGCTCACGTAAGCTGCGATTGTGATTGGTTCCACTCCTAGCCAACTAGAGCTGACAACCAATCGGGAAGTTTCTGGAATACTCTATACCGATGTTTATATAAACTCTAGTGTAATTATTTGCTTTACTTTTGCCTTTTGCCTTCTGCTGTTATTTTCCAAATACATCTTGCCTACTTGCTCTACTCTTATTCTGATTTGGGTTCAAGTCTCTGTCGTTGTCGAACCGTAGAATACTAAGCTGGATTAATACATAATATTACCAGGACTAATAGAGATAACACGATTAACAGTTATGATAGAAAGTACTCATTAAAGCAGATGTAATATTATATATTAATCCATCTGATAGCACGAGTATTGAAATGTACTTGTTTTATCCTCCAGTATAATTGTTTATAAAGTATTAAAAATTCTTATTGTGGAAAACAGATTAAGATTCAAAAAGGAATAATATTGGATTAAATGACTGTAGGCAAACATCAAAGTTGCATAGATCCAAGCTGTCAATAATCAGTTAAGTGTATATGTGGACGTGAGGGAAGTTAATGCTTTATATGTAGTATGAATTCACGTTACATGATATCACAGTTTGTTACAGTGGCATCAAACTATTTGGAGAGTCATAAATCTTCTGTTTTAGCAAGACCGTGATATCGAGCTAATGAAAAATGGTAGTTGTGCTGCAGTTTGATCGACTGAATCAAGTCAGTATTAAGAGTTTGATATTAAATAAACGATTACTGAAAATAATAATCTACTTTATTTCCTATTCTTAATATTAAAGATTCTCTATATTAGCATAAGTAAATACTGAGCTGTCCTCCTCGATAACGACTTTCGTTAAACGATTTTTATTAAAGTTGGTTTGTGACTGGCAGGTGAAATCCAAGATGCTCATTTCATCCAACTTAATGTTTAAAACTAAAGTTGCTAGAATTGAGTCCCATAAACACTAAACTACATCCAACTGATTAGTACCGATTAAACTGAAAGACTTATTTTTAGATCTCACTAACAATTACAGACCAATTCTAATGTTTAATTTCTTTTTGACAATTTAATTAGGTCATTATCATTATTGTACTGATCTGAATATTAGTAAGTACCATGATGGTGTGATTTAGTACATCAATACAAATTTTCTTTCATTACCCACATAATCATAATTTACTAACAAGAGACAGTGTAACAGTCTTGCTACTTTCATGTCATCATTTATTTCCTTTTTTTTTTTTTACGTAGCTATAAACAAAATTGTTAGGTATTGTCTACTTCAAGTGATTGTATTCAATGTAAATGTTAAAAAGAATTACTACATTTAAGCATGAATCAGTGATTACAGTCCTCAGTGTGTTACAGTATAAAGTGACTATTCATTAGTTACTAGTATTATCATAATGTGTACAATAATGCTTAATAATATGCTATAATTGTTACTCACCTTAAAATTACTCAGTAATGTTATAGATAGCATAAATGAACTTTATACTTATTCATTAATGAAAGTAGTCTGTATGACTGATATATGAGGGTTTATGTAATTTGCAAAAGGTTAATTACATAAACAACATTAGTAGTATTGTTCTACAACTATCAGATGCTCAAAAATATTATATTACATGCGGGTTGAACAATATTATCAATGCAAAAAGTATATTAGTAATTTCAGTAGTAGTATACATAATACAGATTTGACGATCTGAACAGGTTTGTAGAAATTTAAAAGTAGTATGATATAAATGCAAAATCATAACAATAGTGTGTTTTTATATTCAGTGTCTACTGAAATTACTGTTATAGCTGTCACATAAAGGCTCGTTAAGCTATTAGCTGTGAGATTCCTATACACCTAATGATAGTTAGTTAAAACCCTTTTGTCTCTATTATTACTGAGATTGTATGTAAAATCAGTATATACTGTCTTTGAAATAAGTAATATATCATGATTTATTTGATTGAATTCGACACAGATTGATGTTGGTAGGATGCCATTGTAAACCATTAAGCTCTGGACAGTTGTTTCGTCTTGTTGTGGGACTCATCAGTAGTGTATATCCTAGATTCTGATTCAAGGGCTTCGGGTTAACGAATATCTAACTGTGTGCACCACTGAATCAGCATACAATGGTGGAATTCCCACTCTTATCATTTTGTGATACATTAGTAGGATGACTATTTATTGCCATTGGTGATAACTATCTCACTCCCGACAAATCTGAACTCCATCAGTCACGATTTCTCACTAGTTCCTTAGGGACATCCTGAAGATAGTCACCAGTGGATTGCCTATTGCAAGTGAATTGAGATCATTTGTGGGAATCGGTATTAAGGTTAATTGGTTGAATTTAGCACAGAATGTTGTTAGCAGGCTACCATAGAAAACCAGAGGACATTGGACAGCTACTTCGCTCTTGTGATTTTGTTGAGGTTTCCTGTTTAATGAATTCATCTCGTATCCAACATTCTTAGTTATTTCTTCCATTAAATTAGTAAGAGATTGATATATATTAGAATGTCATCTCATTGTTTAACATTCTCTCCCGACATACTGAACTACACTACAGTGATTTGTTTATCACAAACAATTGTGAATAACTTCATCCTTTTGAACTGAATACCATTTAGCAAAATCAATACACTTTATGATGCAATTAATACACAACTACCAAATCAGCAGAAGATGACTGAAAATAATAGTCGAGTATAACATATTCGTATGCTGTGAACAATTTTACAATTTTCAAAAGTACACATGATGTTTCACTGAAAAAGAAAAAAAAAAGAAGTACACATTAAATAGGTTAAACTATTGAAATTAATTTAAAAGATTATTTTTTTACAGTTTATAACTTCTTAAATAAATTAACATCATTGTTTCAATTGAACTCATTCAACTAATTCATTCATTTGTTTAATTAATTTTTAAGTTTTTTTATAAAATAAAATCTATGACTCATATAATGAATTTATTGTCTTCTCTACCATTCACCCCTCCCCCCCAACACTCTTTCTCCTACTTCAAACCCTCCCTCCCCCCACCTTGTACTCATTTTATTTTCATAAACAATCATATCAGTTTACATAACAATAAAGTATTATATAGACACATAGAATATTCAATCACCCCTCCCACCCCCCACATTATCTTTACCTTTTTTATTTTTAAACTTTTAATGAATAACAATTACGTTTTAATTAATTATTTATCTCTATTTATTTACTTACTTATTTCTACAAGTGATTATACTTTTTTTTTAAAAATATTTGTTTCCGTAATCTAAACACCAGTAAAGGGAGGGGGTAAGTTGATGCTAGTCAGTAGCTTATTTACACTTCCGGTACTGGAGGGGGTGGTGGGGGGGGGGAAGGACGGTGAGAAGGATATAATATTTACTTCTATTAAGTAAACTTCTTTCATTTTGATTATCCCAACAAAATATATAATTTGAGAAAATATTCAATATAAAGTATGCATATATGCATTACTTATATCGAATAATTAAAACGAATGCAAAGAAATGAGATTAAACCTCTTCAAAATGTGACCTAGTTATCCAGTTGGATAAATTATTCAATAATGGTCAGTGTCTAATTTTAGATGACTAGTGATTTCCGTTACTATACAATTCTAAAAAGAGGGAAAATTTTAAAAAAGAAATATAATAATCACTAGTTAGAAGAAATCTTTAAAAGGAAATGCTCATAATATTATACGGTTAAGTAAATGATTAGTTAATTAGGCTAGTGTAGTAGGGTGAGATAGGGTGAGAGATGAGGAATAGCAATCGGATAGAAGGTTATCTATGATACTGCTCAATTTTTAATTTGTTGTTTAATGATGTAGAAAATATTTTAATCTGTCTTTGTTTGTTGAAGCGTTCAGAATTTACTATCTACGTTTGTTTTATATATACAAGTGAATTAGCTGAACATTGAATTAGCAATATTTATAGGCAAATAATTTAAAGATTAAAAACCATCCATACAATTTAATACACTGATATCTAAGGTTATCTTTAATATTATCTAATAATAATAATAATAATAATAATAATAATAATAATAATAATAATTTTCTACTCTTTTTCACTTCGTATCATTTTAATTTGTACTTTAAAATTGATTATGTAATTTAAATAAATAAGTTTTTTTTTCCTACGACCTCATTGATGAAATACCTAATGTGTATATGCATAGTAATGTGGAACTACTTATATAGAATTTAATTGTGTTATGCCGGATTACTAAAGAAGAGTGACAAACTCTCAGTACTGTTTAGAATATGCTTTCATATGTACCCGTTGCACAAGTGTGACTGTCTGGACACAGTAGCCTAGTGGTGAACGCAGTGGTGTTTGACATGAAGCGGATTGAGTTTGAATCCCAGTGTGAACATCAACATTGGGATGAAGGTACATACAGCCGATGAGTCCCAAATAGGACAAAACACGCGTCTTGGATTCCACTTGCCAGTCACAATCTGTTAGGGATTCCTAAGCCCTAAAGATAGAATGATTGATTTAATTAAACGAAAGAAGTTGTATTGATTTTTTTGTAAGCTTCATTTGTAAACTGTCCATCACATTAATTTGATTTCAATGTGAGTCCTACTCCTGAGTACAGTTGGTCAGTATTTCATTGTATTAATTAAATGTTGATGATTTCACTTGATGAATACTCACTGTAAATTAACTGTTATAAAAATCGATGTATTTATGTAAATAGATTCGCAGTTCACTAGTGTTGTCTGGTTGGCTTGTGTTCTTCTTATTTCGGCTTGGGACTCAGTGGGTACAGGGCAGACGCGCAGTTACCGATTAGGCACTATAAATTGGCACTCGGTCACCCATCCCCCAATTTTCTCGCGTTCACAACACAATCCAACTTAAATTATATCTCAGTACTGTGTTTTAGTACACTATTTCAATTATTCCGAGGGTAATGTAAACACTTCGTTTCTATAATTGTTACGTTCCTCTTACCCTATCCTCCCGATTAGTATATTTACTTTTCGTATATTGTCTTTTACTATCAACTACAGTTAATTAGTTGTGTAAAAGTTGCTCTATTCACTGTAACTAGTTTTCCTTAGTTCTGCATTAATGTTAATGTCGTAATCGATTTTCTGTTTGGTCTGGTTTCATGAATATATAAAGCAATCTATGAAATATAATTCCATTCTATCTGGTTGGTCTGTCGGCTCGTGTTCTTCTTATTCCGGCTTGGGACTCAGTGGGCATAGGGCAGACGCGCGATCGTCGAGTAGGCACATATAAATGGCATTCGGTCACCCAACCCCAAATTTTCACGCATCATAACAAATTGTAGTAGTTTATTTATTTCAGCAATTAAATTACATCTGTAGAATATAATTTTCATCTACACTGTAACTTATTCGTCGGATGAATCATATACATTTCATTATTGATACTTACATTGTAACTTGGGCTTGATTGTAGTCTTGAATATAAACAATGATAAATTATAAGCCCTTACTAAAATTTTCATATCAACTGAATAATAAAGATGATTATCGTCATTGCCCATTACATTGGATAACACACTTGATGTTTGAAGCGGTAAGTACAATATATGAGTCTTAGTGTGAACATTCAAGTTTATATGGAAGTATATCCATTTGATGAATTCTAAATAGTATGAAATCCATGTTTTGGAATGCAATACTAGCCATATATCTAATATATTAAAATCTCGTTGCATGAAATTATGTCGAGTCTTTCTTAAAAGAAAGTAAAACTATCAATAGACATTGATTGATTGAGATTCTGGATCCTAAACCCCTGCTGATTAAATTAGATTGTTTTTAATGTCATTCAACATTTGAAAAATTTTACATTCATGTAATCCATCACTCTCCTGACATAAATTAAAATCTCATTTTAGTGTATTTATGAGTGAATTGAAAGTAGTGTATATATTTTACACGTCGATTCTTAAACAGTAACAGTTACTGGATAATGTTGAATTTGAACTACTTATCATAGATGGGCCAGAATTAGACAACTATTAAATGCAGAGAGCAATGTATATCTGTTTTGTCCTAGTACAGAATTCGTCAGTGTCAGTGTGCATCCATGACCTCACCAAACAGTCTAGCACATGATGTTCAGGTTACGTGGCAAACACTGAACCGTTAGACCATTAATCTAACAGACGTCCAACTGCTTACTTATCTAACTTCAGTCTTTTTGCCATATATTTCCACCACTTCATCTATTCTCATCTATGAGCAACTGTCTTACATCTGATGTAGCTGAACTCTACTTGTTACATCTTCTGTTCTCCATTTCGAATTCAACAATCTCCACAATATCCAGTTACAACTGAAATCGAATCACTAATGATTACATTTTGCAGGTAATTTCTAGTGTCCTATGGGAAGCACGCGACCACTGGAATTCAAACACGTAGAGTGTAAGGCAGATATCAGTCGACGACGTCGCACAAATATTTAGCGAAGTAACTTAAGTTAGGTATATAGACCGTTGGATATCTATGGAATCAGTGGTCTAACGATCAAGCATTCTCCGCGAAACCTATATATCCTGATGGAATCATGGATAAGTACTGCCTCTGAAGTCTCCTGTACTAAAACGAAACAATTATACATTACTCTTTGCTTTTTTTTCTAATGGTTGTCTAATTCAGGTCAACTCGTGATATTCAATACATATATGATAATTAAATACAAAGAGAACTAAAGAAGACAAGGTTGTTATTAATTAAAAAAGTAAGAAAGCATATAATCACCCCCCCTCCCCCCATCTCCTTATAAAGAACAATTATATTTATTTTCTAGGATTTTTCATATATTTTTTTTTAGAATAAAGATATTTGCATTTTTAATAAACGCGGTGCAATTTGTACACATATATGACCTGTATTGAACTATTTTAAAATTAATGCAAACTTTTAAAATTGCCTAATTAAAACAAAAACTCATCGTATTGTCATATGAAAATGAAAGCGAATTCTACCTTCATCTTCCTTTGTTCCTTTCGTTTTTTTCATACATTAAAGAAGGGAAATTTAAAAAAAAAGAAAAAAAATCTCAATGATTAGTAAACTAGTAAAAGAAAAATAAATAAATAAATAAAACATTTTTTTAGTGAAGATGAATGAGGGTGAAAAGATAGTCATAATTATATTGTACTATCATGATTAAACATAATACAAAAATAATGAGAGACGGGGGGGGGGTCGAAAGGGTTAATAAATCTTTTCCCTATTATACTTATTTTTATAATTCACTTTTACAAGAAAGTTTATTAATTACCGTTATGTCAGAAATGAATATAGAATAAGGCGGAGTATAATGACCTTAAAATTATTTCTTATTTTATTCTACAAAAACAAATTTTTATTTTTAATTGAATACAATTTAATTAAAGTTTGATTGAAGTCAAAATGCTTAATTGTTTTATAGTTTAAATAGTTAAACTGCCATTGAAAACTAGGGAGCAGTGAATATCAGTTTCATCCTAGTTCACACCTAATCGTTAGTGTACATTCATGATCCGAGGACGGCGAGGGGGGGGTTACTTTGTATTTTCACATGGAGTGCTTGATCTTCACTAGTTTACTTTTGTCACATAAATGAATTTGTGATAATGGGCAAGCAATCATCATGATTATCTGAAGTCATTAAGAATAATTATCTCACACTACTGATCATGTCTTCCCATTAGAACATTAAGAATTATCTCTTGAATTTAACCTCTGGTGATTGGGATTCTAGGTCACTAAAAATAATTTGATAAATTCATGTTACTTTTTATAATGAAATAATGAATATCTGAATTTGATATTTTTGGCGCCGAAATACGCACGGTATCCATATTTCTATATTCCCTGCTGACAAGGACTTTATATCCTATTGACCCACAGTTTTTATAATTCTGTTCAGAGAACATTTTTATTATACACGTATACGCGGTCTTTGTTCTTGATTTATATATTTTCTCTGGCATACTTGTGAAATTATAGATTTTTGAACAATTTGGTTTCTTATCTGTAGTTTTCTGGGAGGAGTTGAATGATCTCATTTAGTGTTAGGTAGCATAACTTAGTTAATATCTGGTGTCTGACTTATAGTCCTAATCGTTGTTGTAGTCTAGGAGCTAAATTTACTCAAACAAACAAAATTTTGAGAATTTTTTCTGTAAACTGATTTTCAGCAAAGGCACTTCAAGGTATACTACTACTACTGCCACAATTCAACAGGTGCTTTCACCAACCACCCGTTAATATAAGCTCATTAACATGATGCCATTAAACAGTCGTATCGAAAGTCAATTATTTCTTCCTAAGTAGTTGCTTTACATTTATAAATATGGTGCTAGTTGTCTGATGGCAGTCAATAAAAATTCCCTAACCTAGATTTTTAGAGAGCTAGTATTTACTACAGCGAAATTTCTGCAGTCTCAGTCAAAACGATACTCATCATTTAACTGCAAATCCGGTTTGAAGATGGAAACAAGGCCTCCTGTAGAGTTATTAAAATGTTTTGTTTAATACACCTTACTGAACTTCGGTAAAAGTAAAGTACAGACATTTCTGATCTATTGATTGTCGATGGTTCAATGACGTAAACTACTGCCTATATTACTTCATAGAAAATAACTTTTGCTTACGTTTTGGAATAATGATTATCGTCTTCTCTGCCCACATAGTAATGTTTAAGGTACAACTTATTCAGTTACTTTTGTGCGTACTATTTTTCTATATTCCTCCAAGTGGAGTTATGTGAGGCATGCATATGGGTAGAACGACTCATTGAAAAGATCTTATGCATGATTGACTGAGAAAGAAGGATACAATGTTTTATTTAGGAATCCTTCTAGTTCACTAAAATCTTGCTTACTATGAATTTTAGATTCTACTTGGCTATTTACTTCAGCGCTACCGAAAATGACTGACTTTACACATATATCCGTTTTGGGTTTTCCAATTACCAATAAATAGACATGATTTGAACTCAGCCTACAGCTACTTCTAGGGTTGCTGCCGGTCTCAAGCCCGGATAAAGAAGGAGGGTTGAGCATGGGGCTAGCATCCCTATCTCGTAAAACACAAGTGTGCTAAAAAAACGCTAACCAGATTAAACAAACTAAACCATTTAAATTCTGCACTGGGAGTGGAAGGAATATTTATAGCGCTTCGTGATGAAAGCCGAGATTCTTCGGAAGTCATGAGGCTGATGTCCCCTTTCTAACGACCTAGAGCAAAAACGTTTATGGGTACATGGAAGTGTTCGGACAATGTGGGAGGCCGGTAAGATCAATCAGGTAGCAGCAGAAATGAAGAGATACAACTTGACAGTGATTGGGATCAGCGAAACTCATTGAACTCAAACTGGACAGAAAAAAACATTAGCTGCGGGAGAGGTGCTACTATACTCCGGGAACGTAGAGGAAAATACCCCCCCCCCACACTCAAGGAGTTGCTCTGATGCTGTCCAAGAAAGCGCGCAATTCACTAGTAGGATGAGAACCACATGGACCCAGGATCATCAAGGCATCTTTCAAGACAATGAAGAAGGGGATTACAATGAACATTATTCAATGTTATGCACCCACCAACGACGGCAACGACGAGGACAAAGATCAGTTTTATGATAGGCTGCAGTCAATTATAGTGAAGTGTCCAGGAAAGGATCTGACAATCCTAATAGGAGAACTAAATGCCAAAGTCGGAATGGACAACACTGGTTACGAAGACATCATGGGACGACAGGGACTGGGAGAAAGAAATGAAAATGGTGAAAGATTTACAAATGTATGCGCTTTCAACAAAATGGTCATAGGTGGTACAATATTCACCCACAAACCCATACACAAGATTACATGGGTCTCACCGGATCGAATCGATCATATATGCATCAATAAAAAATTCAGAAGATCAATGGAAGATGTGAGAACCAGGAGAGGAGCTGATATAGCTTCAGATCACCACCTAGTGGTTGCCATAATGAAACTGTAACTAAACAAGCAATGTACAATTCAAGTAACAGCATTACAACGGTTCAATACAGCCTTTCTTCGAGATACTGACAAACTCAAGGAAATCAAAATAGCTCTCAACAACAGGTTTCAAGCCTTACAAGATCTGCTGAACGAGGAAGAAACCACTATGGAGGACAACTGGAAAGGAATCAAAGAGGCACTAACTTCAACTTGTCAAGAGGCAGTGAGCCTCAAAAAACACCATTATAAGGAATGGATTTCTACTTGAACTCTAAGCGAAATTCAACAAAGAAGGAACAAGAAGGCAGAAATCAACAACAGCCGAACTAGAGCAGAGAAAATCAAGGCATAAAATGGATTTACAGAAGCAAATAAGCAAGTAAAGAAGAGCATTCGAGCCGACAAACGGAAGTATATCGAAGGCCTTGCAACGACAGAGGAGAAAGCTGCAAGAGAAGGCAAATATGAAACAGCTGTACGACACAACGAAGAAACTGGCAGGGAAATATAGTAAACCAGAGCGACCGGTCAGGAACAAAGAAGGCAAGCTAATCACCGAGATTCAAGAACAAAGAAACAGATGAATAGGAACACTTTGAGGAGCTCTTGAGTAGGCCAGCTCCACCGAACCCACCAGACATCAAAGCAGCATCTACAAACCTCCGGATAGATGTCAATCCACCAACGATGGAAGAAATCAAGATAGCCATCAGACAGATCAAAAGTAGGAAAGCAGTAGGACCAGACAATATACCAGCTGAAGCACTCAAGTCAGTCATAGACATAACGGCTAGGAGGCTAAACGTTTTATTCAAGAGGATCTGGGGGGAAGAACAAGTACCGGCTTACTGGAAAGAAGGGCACCTTATCAAGATACCAAAGAAAGGAGATTTGAGCAAATGTGAGAACTACAGAGGAATCATAATGTTGTCAGTACCAGGAAAAGTCTTCAACAGAGTGTTATTGAATAGAATGAAAGACTCAGTGGATGCTCAACTTCGAGATCAACAGGCTGGTTTCCGTAAGGATCGGTCATGCACAGACCAAATCGCAACACTACGGATCATCGTTGAACAATCAATTGAATGGAACTGTTATGATGCGAGAAAGATGGGGGTGAGTGGGTTGGCCGAGTGCCAATTTACTTGTGCCTAGCTGGTAATTGTGCGTCTGCCCTGTCCCCACTTTGTCCCAAGCCGAAATAAGAAGAATGAGAGCCAATAGATCAGCCAGACAGAATCGAATCATATTATATTTCAAGCATTCTTTTATATATACATAAAATCAGACCACACAGCAAACCAATTAGAAAATTAGCATGAATACAGAACGACGGGAATAGTGATAGTGAATAGGAACAACTTGTACACAACTAATTGACTGTAGTCCATAACAAGAGACAATATAATAACAGTAATTGTGTTAAACGGGAGGATAGGGCCAGCGGAGCGTAACAATAATAGAAACAAAATGTTTACATTACAGACAGTTAGAATAAATGAAATGGTGTTCTCAAAACACAGCTCTGAAAGTTTGTTACACTTATTTGTGGTCCAGCATAACAGGAACTCCTCTCTGTACATCAACTTCATTGACTATGAGAAGGCGTTTGACAGCGTAGACAGGAGAACAATATGGAAACTTCTTCGACACTACGGTGTACCAGAGAAACTCGTCAACATCACCCGGAATTCTTACGACGGACTACAGTGCGAAATCGTGCATGGAGGACAGCTGACAGATGCATTCCCAGTGAGGACCGTTGTCAAACAAGGCTGTCTACTATCGCCTTTCCTCTTCCTTCTAGTGATTGATTGGATCATGGAAACCTCCACATCTGAAGGAAAGCACAGGAATTCAATGGACAAGTAGGATGTGATTCGATGAACTGGACTACGCGGATGATCTAGCTCTTTTAATCCTATGCACACCAACAAATGCAAGTGAAGACAACCAACGTAGCAGCAATCTCAGCATCACTAGGCCTGAACATACATAAGGGAAAGAACAAGATCCTCAAATTCAACACAGAGAGTACCAACCCAATTGAACTTGATGGTGAAACTCTGGAAGAAGTCGATACCTTCGCGTACCTGGGAAGCATCATCGATGAACAAGGAGGATCCGATGCAGATGTAAGGACAAGGATCGGCAAAGCAAGGGCAGCATTCCGACAGCCAAAATATATATGGGACTCCAAACAACTATCTACCAACCTCAAAGTCAAACTTTTCAATTCGAACATCAAGATAGTTCTTCTATATGGAGCTGAAACGTGGAGAACTACTTCAAACATCCTCAACAGGGTACAGGTATTTATAAACATCTGTCTACCCAAGATACTGAACGTCCGTTGGCCGAAAACCATCAGCAACAGCCTACTATGGGAGAGAACGAACCAACTATCCAGCCGAAGAAGAAATCAGGAAACGACGTTCGAAATGGATAGGACATACATTGCGCAAATCATCAAACTGCATCACGAGACAAGCACTAACTTAGAATCCTGTTGTAAAACGGAAAAGAGGAAGGCCAAAAGTAAGACACTGCGTCGAGAGCTGTAAGTAGACATTAAAGGGATGAACAGTAACTGGAGACAGCTGGAAAAAATTGCTCAGGACAGAGTTGAATGGAGAATACTGGTAAGCGGCCTATACTCCTCCGAGAGGAGTAAGAGACTTGAGTAAGTATGTAAGTAAGGCATGCTGTGAATATCATCGCAATGCATTTTATGTACATTGCTTTGTCTAATTGGAAACAGACAACGATTTTGAGGAATATCAGGCATTTAAGTTATTTAAGAGTATAATTTAGATACAGATAAATTCCTTAACCAGAAGCTGACCACGCTTTCTACTAAACTTCATCTGTTACAGCCCGAATTCTGCTAGGACCTCGATATATTAATAATACCTGTTTGACAGGATATAGTATTTTCTTTCATTTTTACGAAACTCCCTAACAATAGGCACATTCTCATACTCTTCCGGTCACTGAGATGCATCAGTAAGATAACTTTATGTTGATTGATATATATTCGAAATTAGTGTAATCACTATTTTAGCTTCTTTGAGATCAGGAGTTTGTTATACAAAGCATTTACAAATCACATCGTCTTCATTATCAGACACCACCAATATTAATAGCATTATCCACATTACTACATCCATTTTATCCACTTGTATTGTTTGTATGCTACAAATATCATGTCTGTGCCTTTTGTAATCACTATATTGCATAGTGAAAAACGATACTTTAGGTTACTGTACTTTTCTATCTTCCAGGGATTCTCAACTTCTAGTATGATGTGCTTCACACATCAAAACTGGAAGATAAAGCATACCGCTTTATAACAAATCGTAAAACTGAATACGATCCAATCTTCAGACCACTACGTCGTATTTCGGCTAATAATATCCAAGTTTCGAATTACGATTATTAGCTCACTAGTGACTGGTGGAGTTCACATTTATCGGGAGTGAGACATTTATCACTAATGACAATAGATGATCGTCGCAGTATGTCACTAATCGATGTAAGGGGGAATTCCACCACCACCGGCGTAGTACTGTAGAGGGTTAGGTGTTCGTCACCCAGAATATACGGTGCTCACTGCTGAATAGTCCAGTACTATACAAAATAGCTATCAAATGCTCCCTGGTTTTCAATGGTACCCTGCCAACATCAATCAATGACAAGTTCATCAACTAAGACCTAATATCAATCTCCACAAACCACCTCATTTCAAGTTTTTACCATTATTATTTAAGTTTTTTACATTCTATAAAAGTAAGCACTGCACATTAGTGCCAACACAATAAAACATACTCATTTATATAAGTAGTAATGTTTATTGTTGTCTTAGGAACGATTTGCAAGTAATATATTTTGACACATTGTAAATGAACATTTTGATGATAATGAAATAAACAGTCAAATAAAAGGATGGCGTAAATTCGAATGAATGAGATGCCAATAGTAAGAAATTCAATACGTTCGCATATGACTGTTTGTGTTCAACATTGTGCAATCTGTTTATTGTATATTATTCAAGTCAGTTAAATGATAAAAGTGCTTATATGAATGCATTCATGTGAGCCTGACATTGAGTATCATACTATACATACCAGATTCAGTGATACTTTGGTACTTAATAATGTGATTACAATTGTAATGTGCATTGATTACATTAGAAGTTATACGATAAGCTAGAAGGTATCAGGTTAAAAGATGAAATGTTTCAATTCACCTCCCTGTTCTTCTTTCATATTAAAAATAAGGTAAAATTTTAAGTAATTGAAAACTATTTGTTCAACATTGATGAATAAAGTAAGCAACATATACATAATTGAATTGCGAATGGTTTGTGAAGATTGGCATTAAGTTTTAGTTTATCGAATTCGTCGCAGACTGATGTTGGTAAGGGTGCCAGTGAAAATCAGAAATAATTGGACAACGTGCGCACTGTTGACGAGTCCCCATACTAAGACGAAACAGGTTGCCCAGTTCTCCCTGATTTTCACTGGCCACAATACCGATATATGCATAATTATTTATTATCAAGTAAACTTACTGATGAAATTTCAATACGGTTATTATAAAGTTGTCTATTAAGTAAAATGCCTCTCCTTCCCTCCCAGTTCATAGCTATGTGGTTACGTGTCTGTGATTACAAGTGACAATCAGCTACATACATGTACTTATCATATGTAAATATGGACACGTGGTGATTTAGTAAAACATAACGATGAAATATGTAACCATTGAATTTTGAACTACATTTAGGTGAATAAAGACATAATGAAAATGGAATCTACTTTCTTCTAGACTGCTTAAAATAAGGTTGTAAGAAATATAAAGAACAAACACTTGCCTAGAAAACATAATGTCTGGTTATTGTTAATTGAGAAAACGTGCCCGTCGAACACACCGGCACATACACACACACAGATGCTTTCTTATTTCAACAAGAAATCGAATAAATTATCTTATCTTCATGTATGCTTCTCTTCAATTGTTCATTTGTCAATAAACTGATATAACTGAACAGATTTTATATGATAATCGAAAATACATTGAAATTGATAATAAATGAATTACTAACAAACATAATTACTACTTTACCGGAAATCTTAGATAATAATAAGCCATAGAAAGTAAAGTAATACAGACTTATTTAGGATTCCTATATACACAGAGTTCATTAACTATGATTATTAGTTTGAGCTTGATCACTAAAGTGTATATGTATGAGTTCTTGTGTAGCAAAAATGGAATGTAATAGTACTTCCTGTCATTCAGTGATTACCCAAATAAAATCAGTACATGATACATATAACGAGACAAAAATTATACGTACGATCATATTCTTGAAGAGTTCACTTAAGTGTCCATTCATCTCCTGTGATATCGATTAGATATACTAGAACATTAATGTACACCAGTTGGTCAATAAACATAATCATCTCTGTGTTTGTCTTGTTCTTTTAATGTTAATCAAATTTACTTACTAAGACATTACATAGGTTATTAATATTAATGTCTGACTATTACATTTTGTGCTATTTCATATAAAATGGTTAGAACTTAAGGTTCCCTTTAACATTCAATTGTTGGGGATGTATATCTACAATCCTGAAGTAAGTGATACTCTCCGCGTAACTCAAACCCTTGTCATCCAATACTATAGTCAATGGTGTTGCCGGTAGGCTTTGTATAGGACCAATAACTTGTTACTAATTCCTAATAATAGTAATAAATATCAGTAATATTGTTTGCTTTATTCAATGTCATATGTCTGTTTATCATAAGGAATCCTCAATAAAAAATTGCATAAGATTAAAACTAAGTGACCGTTTTATAAGTATTAGCTATGAATATTCAAATGGAATGTACAAGAAGTTTTTAAACATTGAATGACTCCCATTCATATTCACTTATAAGTGTGTATAAATAGTCTTGATCACATGATGATATCTATTTTCATTGTCAACTACAGTTGATACGTGAATGAAAACGCTTAGGTATACATCGTTATTGTACATTAGTCAACTAAAATAAATCTAAACAGAAATGTTTTAAATTTCATCATCCTTCCCAAATGATTAGATAAATAAAGAAAATAATCAACTTATGCTTGAAGTTAATACTAAGGACTGTAAATGATCAATCTTTTACAGCCTAGATACATTCTGGAAGGATTGCTTCGAGATTGTCGTATACTTGCAAGTTGAAATAAATTTGAATTGTGATTTGTAGTAAGATTAAGAGCTCTCATTTAATCGTATGTACCTTAATCACACTGTTAGTGCAAACGAATCTACAAAGAACGAAGTATGTATCCTGGTTTTTACTACTAACCAAAATCTAGCTTTAATTAGATCATTTCATTGTTTATAATTAATTTACTTTAAAATTAAGTATAGTAGGTTTCCGGTTGTCACTTAACATAGATAAAGTTAGTGAAGTTGAATACTCAGTCGCATAGTTTAATTTATCGAGCGGTTTCTAGAACCGCTAGTTAACCGTTTTCGATACTCTAAACAATTACTTTGTGACCATACCAACATGACAGAAAATTCAGACACTTTAAAAGTCTTATACAATTATGAAAGATTTTTTGACCTCTAATAGTTGTCAAGGTTTTGTACGATATCCCAGTTTTCGTACCTTCAAATAATTCGATCACTTATTCACAAATTGTCAGAGCCAATATATTTTTTTCGGTAATCATCACAAGATCCTATCACAGTCAATATTAGCTCACTAGTGACCAACCTCTGGAGGCGATTCTTGGAGTTCTAGTGTAAGAGACGTGACTAGTGAAGCACAGCTAAATTGGCTCTGAAGTGATTTTCCACTGATGTTAGTGGATGTGGTCGTACAAATATATCGTGGATTGACTGAATTTAGGAATATCAGCCTTTGAAAACCAGCTCACTGGTCCAATGGTTAGGTGTTCGTAGCGAAGTCTGAGTTCGATTGACTGGTGGAGTTGATTATGCACATTTCTGAAGAGTTCTATACTAGACCAAAACAGCTATTCAATGCTTCATGGTTTTCGACGATTATCTCACTCAAATCAGCTTGTGATATCAAATTCAGTACTCAGTGACAATGAATATTTTATTTGATATGCAGAAAGATAATGCACATGGTCAAATAATTTTTATCGTTTTCTCTCTTGATGAGAAGCTATATATAGTATTGATGACACAATATAAGTAGTTCTAACCTAACAGGATTGGATTACTTGAGTTACCAAATAACAACAAGTATACATTTCACTTCTTCTTCTCACTATTATAATTATTGCTATAATTATAAGAATTAGTTATTAGCACTTCACTCGTTGAACAATGTAATACTTAAATGGATTTAATTGATCAGTAGATAGTATGATGACTTTTGATGAGAGGGATACTAACTACTAATCGTAGTATGAACGTTAACACTAAGGTTGTGTGTGCATTCAGGTAATAAATAGACCGAATTGTTTGTATTAGATTCCAATTCTAGCCAAAATGCAAACATTAAATTTTGTAAAAGAATTGAGATGGTTGTTTTTATAGAAACTTGGTATTTTTATTTGTGCACTGCTAGGGAATTCCAGAGGCGAGATATCCGCTTGCTAACCTAAGGACGAGTGTACCGTGCAGTAGTTCGCTCTGTCCTACTAAACGGGAGCGAAACATGGCCGTTAAGAGTAGAGGACATTCGTAGGTTACTGGTCTTCGATCATAGGTGTCTCCGAAGCATTGCTCGAGTATCGTGGGACAACCGAGTGAGCAATGCTATCGTTAGGAAACGGGTTCCAGGAAAGGAGGGCAAATCAATAGATGAGGTATTGAAACTTCATCAGTTGAGGTGGTTGGGACATGTGTTATGCATGTCTAACTACCGACTGCCTCGACAAGCTATGTTTTGCGGCGTAGGAATAGGTTGGAAGAAAGCTGGAGGCGGCCAAACCAAAACATGGCAGAAATCGATGAAGTCACTGACAAGTGGACTAAGTCATGTTGGTAGATGTAGGCTGCGTGGTTGGGGTCCGCGAGACGAAAGTCAACAATGGTTAGAGACCTTAAACGACATGGCTTAGAATCGTTCGCAATGGAGCAGGTGCATTCACTCTTTATGTTTTCTCAAAATCTAACCTTCCGAATTCTCTATCTTTCTCCTTTCAAATTTATCTCACTGAATTATACTTTTCGAATCATATCTTTGCTTCCTAATTTTCTGCATTACTGCTAATACTTCTACTATCGCTTTCACTCTTGGATTTGAACTGGCAGTTGTGTCTCTGTGCTGATGTGGTATGGCAACCTGAACTGATGTACGTACGTACGAAGTTCTGCGTTGTATCTGTCTGTTTGTCTGGGGAATTCCACACTGGGACGAAATGACTATTTACTGCTCCGAGGTTTTCAATGGTACCCTACTAACATCAATCTGTGACGTGTTCAATCAAATAAACTTTGTTACATAGAGTTATGTAGTAGTTTGTCCTTTAAGAATTCACAAATGACAATAGAAACTGATTGGTTATAACCCTTCTTCTTAATAAGTTAATTCCCACTTACTGAAATGAATTTATTAAATATTTATGAAATATTACGAGTAGCATTCCAATTTTCATCATTTAAACAGGCAATTCTGCATATATTCTATTGTAGAACTGAAATCTATCATGCTTCCAAGCAGTATCTTTTATATATTCTAAAAAAATTTAATTGTTCACTTACAGAATACAATTCCGTAGTGAGAGTTCAAAAATATTTGGCTAGTTGATTAACGATCGGACAAGATGACAATTTTCTAATGAATATGAAACACTTGATTCACCAGGTGGATGTATAAAGATTACTGGGCATTGTAACTTTACATCATGAACTGAATTCGGTTAGATATACATTAAATACCAGGAAGTACTGGAGAGATTTTTCATCAGAGCATAGGATTTATCAAAAACGATTATTTATGAATCCCCTCCCCCCCCCCACCGAAAAACCAAATTATGAGCCTTTATATTTCGTGGAATCAGTTAGCCTCTAGACCATTGATTTGAAATTTAATAGTTTATATTTCCAATTTTAATCAATTCATGATATTGCCAAATCATCTATTACCAATGGAGGGTAACTAAATCACGCCTGATTAGTTATAATATCTCACAAGATTTTCAGAGAGTATCTAGACTCATTACTTGGTTGAATCTCGGATATGGATTGCTTAGAAGTCTCATATTAAGATAAATCACTTATTCGATACCTCTTGGTTAATTATCTAACCAAAATCAATCCATGATACAAAACCATAAATTGTTTATTCTTATCAATATGTTGAACCTACATCGGACAATAAGTGAATAACACTACTAACATATACCACATTGAGAAAACTCATTGAACAGTACAATACAACAAATTCTATTAGACTAATTGATAATACAAATGTATCAACATAATTGGAATTTAATGCATCTGTTTCCTTCTACAATTTCTAAAAGAAAATGATAAATATAAACATAAGAAAGTGTCTTTCTAGTAGTTTATATTTTCAATGACTTGTTAATTTCTTCTCATTATCATATACACAACTGAAATCATATGGACTTGTTATTACTTGTGTATATGAATTGAAAGATTCCACTATCATCAACACCATCTTCTCCTCTTTCATGTTCACGTACACAAACACACACATACACACACTTGAACAAATAGTGTGGAATAAATAACAGTGTACATGTTAACTATATTCGTTACTTTTAACTATTCTGATTATTTATTATGGTATATACATATTGAAATAAGAGAATTAATTAACACTGTGCTTTGTATTTTGGTGAATTTCACCTTTGTGTACTTGTGTGCGTACGTTTAGTGTCATCAGTGTAAGTGCAATTCACTTCTTCAACTTCGTTTACTATATTTCGTACTCTTCTTCATTCCTCCTCCCTCTCCTTGGCACTATCCTACATACTCTATCATTTTAAATTGTTCTCTTCAAAGTATATTCCTAATGCAAGTAGAAAGGTGATAAATTACAATTCGAAATAATAAGGTGGCGCATTTTATATTGGCATTTTAATTTTGAAGAATTTGTCTTATTTAGTGGACAAAAATGAAAAGATATGAAGGAAGCAAGAGAGAGGGGAAGGTATAGCTGTAAAGAAAACACACAAAAATACTGAAAGTACATAAAAGGCATATTCTATGATTTAACAATTAAACTGATCATTGAAATGATGAAAGATGTATCACTCTGCATTGAGTTGTCACTGAGAAGTGGTCAATGTTTTTCATACGTCCTTTATAGCATTAATCGAATTCTGTCAGTCAAACTACAATGCGACTACTAGTTTAAGTAATACAATGTAGCTTTCTATTTCAGTATGGTGCCATCAATGCAAAGTTACTTAAACTACTGGCTACGTTTGATTAACTCGACTGATTACAGTTTTATCGACACTTTAAAGGAACAGACAGAAATGACAATTGTCGCTGCCCAATGATCAGTCAATGCGTTTATATCAGTCTTGCAATGGATTGATCACAGCCCAAATAGTTCAGTAGTAACGATCGCAAACTATGAAACTGAATTCTCCTAAGCAGCAATACTTTGAAAAAATGACAAACACACCTCTCTAGCTAATGTTAAGTACTGTAAAGTCTATGCCGAGCACAGGTTTCCTATCGATTATCTTCCCACCCTCCAAACTTTCTTTCACATAGATTCTAGGTCATAGTTCATTGAAGAATCAATTTCAACTACTCAATAATTTATACTACTATCAAAATATTACTAGATAAACAGTACAGATTACATATTCTAAAATTCTAGCCTTGTTATCTATCATACACTGGGGGGTATGTATGTTTTATAATCGAACTTTACTGTAGCACAAAAGTGTGTTTATTTGTGTCTACTTTCCCTCTCACCTCCACCCGACAACATCAAAATGTAATACAACGAAAATAACGAGAAAAACGGCATAAAATACACGTCAATGATTTTCTTAATTAAAGTTTGCATACAGTAGTTTTTCTATCACCTATAAGTATGATATATGTATATAAGTGAGATGAAAATAAATCATATAGGTTTGTCTAAGTTTCATAAACAAATAACCAATAGAGCAGAACAATCACGATGATATAATCACCTCTGCGTACAATACTAGCTGACTAAACAAAGCATCAATATTCGTGTATTTCCATTCAGGTGAAAACCAAGTGTGATGTTTACGTACTGGCACATGCACATGCACACACACACATACAATACACTACACTGGAATATTCGATTTATAAACTTTAAGTAATGAAGTAATACATCATGCATAATGTCAAAAACTAAAGTTTCATATTACAAAGTAAACGCTACTGAATGATTACATAATGGTAACTTTAGACCACACACAAATGTTTGTACACAATATGATTTACTTTACGATAAAAGATAAATGATAAACTACTTTACTTTCTGTCCTTGTTGATTAAACATATGATAATAGTAGATGAAGTTTGTGGAAGTAAAACAATAAAAAGCAGACATTTAAAAAAAAGTACTGTCGTAAGACTTGCATGTGAGTGACTTCTAGATGATCTTACTGGACTTTTAGTCATGGTTGCTTTATTTCCCTTTTTTACCTTGTAGATTGCTTACTTCTTATTCCAATGATCGCTCTATTTAGTTGCTGACCGAATACATACGAATAGCATTAATTCATCCAAACTTACGCTGCTGCTTTGTATAAATAGGGATGAAATGTTAACGACTTAATTATATTTAACAATGTTTTAGAGATTATTAGGTTTGAAGTTTCATACTGCAGATTAAATTTGATTGAATAGACTTACTTACGCCTTTTACCCCTCTCGGAGGAGCATAGGCTGCTTACCAGTATTCTCCATTTAACTCTGTCCTCAGCAATCCTTTCCTGCTGTTTCCAGTTACTGTTCATCCTTTTTATGTCTGCTTCCAGCTCTCGACGCAGGGTGTTCTTTGGCCTTCCTCTTTTCCGTTTTCCAACAGGATTCCAAGTTAGCGCTTGTCTCGTGATGCAGTTTGATGACTTGCGCAATGTATGTCCTACCCATTTCCAATGTCTTTTCCCGATTTCCTCTTCAGCTGGAAGTTGGTTTGTTCTCTTCCAAAGTAGGCTGTTGCTGATGGTTTCCGGCCAATGGACATTCAATATTTTGCGTAGACAGTTGTTGATAAATACCTGTACTCTCCTGAGGATGCTTGCAGTAGTTCTCCACGCTTGCTAGAAAAACGCTAACCAGATTAGATAGACAGTGAAGACTTGAAAAAACATTGAATAGTTGTTTCTTTCTAATATGAAACTATTCAGTAGTGAGTATCTACGACTCCGCCTCAAGAGGGAGATGAAAAGTGAAGGTTCAATGACTCTTGATTACACAGTATTATCGAGAATTAACTGAAGTTAGCAGTTTAAACTATTAGATACTAACTCGACAGTTGGAAAATCAAGTACTGTCTGTAGTTCAGTCACTGGTAAAGTTGTGGAAATATACATCACTGCATAATGCTAAACCGAAACATAACAAATATTCAGTGTTTCATGGTTTTCAATGATTTTTTTTAACTAAGATCAATCAGTAACAGGAAACTTCAATAATCTTTTGACTGTGTAAAATATATATTTATATTATAGGTTGATTGGTTTAATGAATATGTATTTTAGCATAGTAAAGTTGTTCGCTTGTATCATAAGCGCACAGAGTGTCTGGCTGGTCAGGTCATATAAAGTGGGCAATCGAAATGAATAGTCTTCCATCATCTAAAGTAAGTCTTACAATTTCACTTTGAATACATGTATGTTGTGCATTAGTTTTTGGGGTTTAAGTTTGATTAGATAACTTAAAGTGTAGAACTATATGAAATGTGAATAGTTAGATTATCTGTACTATATACTGAATGGATTACTTGAAATCTTTCACTTGATCTCGTAAATGATATTATAGTCTGTGTTTAAGTGTTAATCTCTTGAATCTACTACATATTACATAACAGATTATATTTTAGATCTGTTTGCATCCTCTACTCAGTTAATTTTGGGAATGTTGTCCTATATAGATTAGGCAAGTGATTTTGATGAATGGTCGGTGTACATTACTCAATACATTTTGGTAAATGAGTATGTACACATAAAATTCATCAGTTATAGTAACTACATGTGGTATCATAAAAGGGAATAACAATAGATGATTGTATGAAGAATCTTTATATGAAGTGTCTTTTGAATTGACTTCTCTAAGTAGTTCAAAGGTAAATTCAAGTTAGATGCATATTTTCATGAAGTTATTTGTAGACAGTGTACTTTGATTAAGATGTGACTGTGATTATCCTCAATGTTTCTAATATGTTTTATTAGGCATTTTTAGTGAGCTTCATGTTTATTTTATGAATAAAGGCTGCATTATAGTGTAACCGCAGTCGAACATTTCATTTTGAGATTTAAATACCGCTAATTATGTATTTCTAGTTCCGTAAGTCTAGTTGCGTTACCCTAGATATGTTCATATCAGACAGTTATAGGCAGCATTAAAAATGTAGACTAGTAAATCAATGGTATTCAGGCAGCGTAGCGTCGAAAGGTCAGTTTTAGTTTGTTGAGACTAGTTAGTATTCTATATATTCGTCATGAAATTGTAAGCCTAAATGCACTGTAATATGTAGTATTCGTGCATTAAATGTATGGAAATACAACCAAACTGGTAAATGTAATACACTTGTTGTTCAATCTAAATATCATCAATTACCCTAACATTAGAGTTTTTGAGAAATTATTTTAACTTGATGAAATATCTCGAAAAACGAATCACCTGTATAAACTCTTAAAAGTTATTTGTAATTGAGTGTTGTGAAGATTGTTGAATTTGAATTCGATATCACGAATCGGCTTAAGTTTTGCAGCTACTGAGATCCAGAAAGCACTAGACAGTTGTTTTATCTTAACACTGCATCCCCGCCCCCCCCCAGGGAAACAAGTTCAAGGACTTTTAGAGTTCTTCACAAACTCTGAAGTGGCTTTCAATGGTTGGCGTTTCTAACCTAGCCAAGAGATACCTACTGAAGTCCAAATGAGAAGGCGTAACCAGTGAAGTTCAACGATGTCGGCTGTGATGCAGTTACCTACTGATGGTGATAGATGTGGTCATGTACATATCTCTAATTCACTGATTTAGGAAATGTCTACCACTGGAAGTCGAGGTTGGGTTATCTGGCGGTAAAGCGTTCATAGTGAAACGCTCCCGATTCCCTGATGAAATCATGGTTGCGCACTGATGAAGAACTGTGTACCAGGATGAAACAGCTCTCTAATGCTTCCTGGTTTTCAGTGGTTGTCTAACTGAAACCTATTAGTGAAGTCAAGATCTACAACAATATTGTTCTCTAATTACATACTATAACATTACTATCACTTAGTTTGAAAGCATTGAAAATCTTCCCATTGATGTTATTATAAACGAAATTGATTAGTTTCTGTGATGAACATGGTAGAACTTTATATGGACGGATTGAATTCAATTGCTAAAGTGAAGATTAAGAAACTGACAATTATTAAATTAAACGAAATATGCTTGTAGGACTTCATTTACCAGTTACAATTCAACTTTGAGCATACAATTATAAATTAACATTAATAGTTATTTTGTTAATGCTGATATCACGAATTGATCCTCAACCAGACAACCATTGATCACCTGGAAGCACTGGACAGCTGTTTCGTCCTAGTATGGGACTTCCTCAGCAGTGCGCATCCACGACCCTGTTGGGGATCGAACCCAGGACCCTCTGGCTCCGCGACGAGCGCTTTACCATTGGACCACATGAGCCGAATCCTAATGGTTGATATTTCTAATTCAGTCAATTCGTGTTACGTTTGCGCGACCTCATCCATTGTCATCGGTGAGTTACTGTCTTACACCCGACACGATTGAACTCCACCGGTCACGTCTTCACACTAGAACTCCAGGAATTACCTCAAGAAGCTAGTCACTAGTGAGCTGATAATTAGTTACATTTAAGGAGTTGTTGTGGAGATAGTTAATACTGTTAATGCTGATTGTTGATTCTGTCTAAAATAAGGTAGATGAATTAAGTAAATGAACACGTAATTGAACATGTTCATTTGTTTAGTTAAGATACTCACATTAATAAAATTCACTGTTTAACTAAAGATAATTAAATTTGTTATTAAAAAAAAAGTTATGAAAAAGAAGGTTAAACATTCAACTTTATCATAAATCAGTGTATAAATACACATTATTAAATTAAAGGCGCCATTATAAACACAGATATATACCGATGTGTATAAATGAGAAACAAAGTTGTTTTATACCTGTTCATAATTAGATGTACATAAAAGACATCGATACAAGCACTTTTTATATTTTAATTATTAACTGGTCATTCATAATAATAATAATAGTAATAATAATAATAATAATAATAATAATAGTAATAATAGTAATATATATTATTGTTATTATTATTATTATTATCACAACGCATATTACACTTATTACTCATACGAACCTACTTACTATTCACTAATAATCATCTAATATTATCAAACATTTGTAATGTACATGCACATTTTAGAAGTAAAAACGTCTAATTTTATTATTATTATTATTATTATTATTATTACTAATATTCACCTTTCTTTTTTTTTCCTGATTAATTCACCTCAATTTCGGATAGAATTTTAATAAACTGATGGTGATAATAATGATGACGATGCTAATATAGAAGAATGGTAACATTGATAATTATGAAACAGATGAGATACAGGAGGAGGACGTTGAGGTGGAGGTAGTGAAGGTAGAAGGGTTTACGATAAATATAAACTTTAAAAACAAGAAAAAAATAACAATATTCAAAGTTAGAAACTTTTAAACAACAACAACTAATGAACTAACAAAATAAATGAAATGAACGAATAAAACTTAATGGGAACACAAGAAATATATGTATGTATTGTATAATGCATAGAGTATCATAAAATACATTAATTTCATAGCAGAAACGAGAACAGAGCAGAAAGAAGTATGTAGTAAGAAGAACTAGGATGAGAGAGAGAGATAAACTATAAAAGATTTCAAGGAGGGGGGCGTCGAGAGAGGGGATAAATGGAAACATATTCTACGGCGCCATTTTAAGTCCAGTTTCAAGACAAACAGTGTTCTATGATAATGAAGTTTATTAGTTTAGAAAATTCAAAGTGACTAATGATTTTTGCATGAGTTTTTATTTAGAGAGAGGAAAAAATATTGTTGCGTTAAAACTTTTGGTTTACTACTGATGCAGCAATCTTATTTTTTAATAATTTCTTACGAGATAATTTAGATTTAATGTTGAGTTCTACAGACAAATCGCTAACATTCCACAAGATCGGTATATAACATACCATTTCACAGTTATTTTAGAGACAGCATACAGGTTCAACTTATAAAACTTTTCAGATTAAATCCTTAATAATGATAGCTAATAGTGTGCAGTTGTATGATTCATGTAAACTAATTCACTATCATTACCGATTGACAACATTAAGAGAACTATTAAGTGACAAATGTTTTGGGTAGGTTGCTCTGTAGTATGCATCTGCGATTTGTTTAGTGATCACATTCAGTAAATTTCTGACACACACAGAATATAATGCAATGTAACCATTGATTCAGGATCCCTGTAGTATACAATTTCAAATGTATTTAACTTGGAATATAACACTATCATCATACAGTACTTTTGAAAGGGAATTGCAGATGATTTATAAGCTATACTGAAACAACTGACTAGTTATCTATTGTTATTAATATACCTTCAGCTGATATGTTTCAGACTGACATTAATGAGGAGACTGGTTGAAAGCCAAGATGTATAAGATAACCGTTCCATTATATAGAGCGACTCCAAGACATTCTGCCTCCAGCTCTTCCACAGAAACCGAATCCAGGATTGTGTAGAGTACTTAAACCTCAACCTAATGAGTTAAAATCCATTGATTTGTATTTCTAACTTTAATTGATCCTCGATTTACATGATCATCATTCATTATTACTGGTAATATTTGTCAGATACTCGACATTCTTGAGTCCCATTAGTCATAGCTTATTATCCAAGTTTGCCACAAAATTGTCACTATTCGGTACCTACAATAAGATGTTTCCAAACATTGGTTCAAGTTCCATGCAATTTATCATATATCCACTACTCATTCATAAGATTTGGTTTCAAATTTATGTTACTAGTCAATTCATTATTAATGTATGATATCAAAAATCTCCGAAACATTTGTTCGGATAATTCATTGCTTACTTACTAATTTAATAAGTAGCACAAATATTTATACAAATGTTTCTCGACTTTTTATCACAACGAAACTCATGCTATCGTTAACTCCTTTGAACCACAAGTGGATGAAGATTCGACACGTAAAATAAAGCAACCGACTAGCCATTTGAATTCTCCATTTTCAAACTTATGAACAAAGTGTCCTCATAGTTTTAGATAATTATCACTTTTAGTTAAGCGCTGCAACATATTATGAACTTATAATCACTTTCATGTTCGATTACTCAATCAACGAACAAACTCTATTAACTGGTATCTGTTTCATAAATCGAATGATGGCCCAAATGACAATGAAGCTGGGTGACCAAAGTCAAAGTCTCAAAACGAGAATTAATTCTTTCAAGTGTGTACTTATGACCAGCTTACGACTGACGAGTAGCATGAAACCTAGGTCAAAGCGCGTTTATGATTGACTACTTCTAACTATCTTCTCTAAAGTAACCAACTATAATTGCACATTCATTTGTATCAAACAGTCTTTCGGGATTCTAACGTAGTGAATGATGAGCGAATTACGCCATATGTCTGTGGCAAACTCAGATGTGTAGTCTAGCCGACAAAATCCTTTTGATAAGTAGTAGTCAAAAGACGTGTTGTTTTGGAGTCTCACTAATTCCCTAAAATACTATGTCGCTGAAATACTTAATGAAGTAGTGAGTCTTTTTCCTTGAGCCTGCAGTTCAACAGAGTCTCCATGCAGTTAAAAAAATCACTATACAACCAAACACTTAACTTTCAACCTTAAAGCCGTTAAACCTTGTGAAAAAAATAAATACTATACTACCTATGGGGTAATTAAGTGTATTGATCTAGAGTTTATAATCTTAATTTAATGGAAATTTGTTTGAATGTAGGTTATCTTTGAATTATCAAACAAATCCACCGAATTAATGCGAGGACTGCATGAAATGATATTAAGATTCCATTTTCGGAAATTGCGGAAGATTTTCTTGTATTCCAGAGTTATGCTATTCATTTTTGTAACAAAGAGGGTTCCATATACTCAATTCATATTTATTTAACGAATGACTATAGGACCTGACTTGAGGAACACTGAATTTATCTAAAATTTTATACTGCTGATATTACCATTAGGGAGACAGTGTAGGGTGAGTGGTATGCTAAACCTTACAAACATACCGTCGTCCATCTTGAATTTCCAGTAAACATCATCTTGTTTGACGACGGTAGGTAAAGAACGGTTCTGATAATAGCGCATTAATCAATCTGAGTCATGAGACTCGTCTAAGCGCTGCGTGTGTTGATGTGTTTGTTACTTGTTTTGTTATTATAATCTTAGATATACTCTGACTATTATCTAGTTTTGCATTAATCAAGAAGCTTGGTTGCCAAGGCTAGAGAAGGCCAAGTTAATGGAGTTGTCAGGCGATGTAACTTTGTACAAGCCATTCAAGTTGTAGTTAGCCATTAGGAATTAAGCCAGTAGACAGTCATGCAAATAGACTAGCTCAGCTAATGGCCGGAATCATTAATCTCATTTCCGCAAAACATCTAAATACTTCTTTGCATAAGTTGGAAAGGATAGGCGAAAACCTGTAGCGTTAAATAATCCCCAAATAAACGGTTACATTGGTTCTCGTTATTGGTTCTGACCATGTTTGTTTTAGCGGACACGACTAGCTAAAAGCTCTCAGTCATGCATCACTACCACATCGAGACACAACACAATGTGGGAAACATTCCTCTGTTTCTAGTTAGCCAGCCTAAACGTTGTTATCCTATTGACGCTCTGCTTACGATCAAATGTAACTTCTCCCCCATCCTTCATTGCCTTCTGATTCACCCTGAAGCGTTCCCCAGATATATGACCAAGTTGCGCTTGTCGTATAACCAAAGGACACTTCTATCGAATGGACCCCACTCTTACAAATGAGAAATCAGAAGGCAATAAAGGATGGAAGCGAAATTATATTTGATCGTAATCAGAGCTTTAATGGGATAGCAACGTCTAGGCTGGCAAACTATAGAGAGATGCTACCCACGGTGGTTCGAGTCGTGATCTTGTGAAGATGCGTGACCGCGCGCCTTCAACTAGTAGTGTCCGCTAAAACAAACATGGTCAGCATCAATGTTGAGAGCCTATGCAACTATTTATTTTGGGGATTATTTACCGCTACAACCCTTATTCGTGCAAGTGGGTTCAATTGTTAGAAGTTGCTCTGGTTACACGAAAAAACGTAACTTGGTCACATACCATGATGCACTTTAAATATACTGCCCGCTATTAGTCTGCGATCACTAATTAGCGTGTTTTTTATTTTTTGAACGTGCTGTTGCTGTTCTATTTGAGATGATTCACAAACACTGATATTAATGGTTACAGTATATCAGTGCAATTTTTGTGCCAAGTAGGTGTGCAATCGGATTTAAATCTCATAAAAAGAATAACTAATGCCTAGTAAGTCCCATGAGAATAGGGTAGAGTTTAGGATGGAAGGTTTTGTGTTGCCGATAAGTACTAGGACAAGAAACGAAGTAAGTGATCTTGAAGGTTAAAAATAAATTGTCTGCACAAGGAAAAACAAAGAGGTCTAAAATTAGTATACATTCAGTAAGATCATTTACAATGACTAATGTACAGTATTATTTAAAAAACTAATAATCTCATTTAAACATAAGTGAGATATTCATGATATAGATTAGTACTCGCTAAATGTGTTAATACTATAAATTCCGAGTCTTTAGCTATCAGGGTAGTAGGTCTGATGACCTGCATTTATCCTTGTAATGCTTTTTAGTGTAAACGTCCAATTCTTCGAAAGCTTTCGCTGATAAAGTTAATACTCTTTGTATTGACTGATTGTCCTGTTCGTTAATATTTTGGTTTGAAAAACAGTACTCTACGTTCAATATGACATATCGTTAACTAAAAGAAATAAAAACAAGATTCCTTTTAGTCAGTAAAGATGAGAACACTGAATTCCAAAATCTTGTCGCCCAAAAATTTTGAATTTTCTGCTTCACCCCTCATTCTTGTGTTGACCTCTCATATCTAGTTCAGGTGAATCCAGACATTCATGTGACTTTAATTCATGTACTTTAATTCCTGATGTTTTTATCAATGCGTTACTATGTATTGCAATTCATGTATTCCCGTTTTACCTGTACTTGTCTTCTTGTTCATCCCTATGTTATATTGTTTTGGTGACGTATTTTAATCTAACCTTCTCATTCCTTACTTATCAGTTGGCTTTCCACTTCTCACCCCTTTGTAACAATCTATATTTGGGACGCTGCTATTTTTACATGCAAATATATGCATGTATGTATATATTTATATAATATTGCTGGTTAGATTCCTTATAAACGGTATTCCTGTATTGCAGCATTGATAGAATGCGTGATTACTGATCCAAGGGTTGCAAAGCGCTGACTACCGATTGCTTGTGATTCATATCACTGGCGCTTGCAATACAATTCTTCTTTCTATTATTATCATTAGTATACTACTACTTCATTTGAGTTCTCACTGTGTTACTACGTGACTACAATTCGTAATTCAAAGTGATAATTAGAGCATCACAATTCCGCAATCGAGCTTTTAGCTCACTGAAAGCCCCTCTTCTTTTAATGCAATCTACAAGCGGGTAATCCTCGCAAATATGTGTATTCTACACAGGAAACTTGTGTTTTTTAACACCTTGTATGTCTTTCCGTGCTACTTAAATTAATGTTTGAAACTCTTCTAATTTGAATTTAACTATAAGCTTACTTATTGATCCCAATCTATTTCTAACCATGTGCACCAAGTTACATTTTTGTCAAGCATGTTGGGTAGCTGGTTCTATAAAAAGAAAGACACGAGATAACGTTATTCTGGTTTTCACTCCATCGGTATAAATAACTTCCACATAATCGCATTATGCCGGGCCTAAAAATCTTCAGGAGGCGTGTTTACACATTTTAAGACTGTCTTTATATTTTTCTTAGCGTTAATTGTAAGGACGTTTCTTCTTCGTATATCTTCCTACAGGGTTATCCATATCTTTATGATATCCAAATTTACTGTGGTGGACACTCGATATATTCAAGTTTAAATTGCATCAAACTTATTCTCAGTAGTTCGTTGTGTGGTCGTTCATGCTGCAAGTGATGGTCTTTTCTTGGTATCTGCTTTCACTTTTTCACTTTTGTGTTTGCCCATAACTAAAATTGCTCTGTTCCTACCACAGTTGGGGCAACGTTATCAAATGTAGCTATTTGTTACTTTGTTGAGGAAAACCCCTAAAGGTCACTGTTCATTTGTACCAACAGAACTATCTATTCCGCACTATTAAAATAAGCTCTCACTTTGCTTTCGAAATACGCACATTTATAGGTGCTATGGCTTCCACTGACAAGCATCTAGGTGACGTAGTGAAAAGCAGTACATTTGCAGGATAACTGTGTCACTTGTATGCAACTGGCGCCAGACGAGAATACATTTGGTGGAACTAGTATTCATAGATATCACATTTAATGTCGCTCTTCACTGGGTGACGACAACCTGGACAATAATATGTATACTTTTTATAATGAGTAGCTTTTTCATATTTGTAAACAGAACCTGAAAATCCCTGCGCACTAACAATTTCAAACAAAACAAAGTGAACACTTTGGTAATGATCCCAGTAAAGCAGGATATAATTGGTTTCTATAAAAGCACAAATAGAATCAGAACATGACTTATGCTACCCTGTATGGTGCTTAAAATAAACAGAATTTAAGTAAAGTATAATTAGGAAATATTGATTCGTATAAAATATGAAACCAGGAAACTTATTGAACAACTAAAACACCATCCGCCTTTGTAAAATAGACTCATCATAAGACCACAAGTTTTAAATCCAACATTCAGATTACAATAGTGACAGCAAGTTTCACTGACAATATTAAGCCACTTTTTTTACTTCTGTTAAACATTAAAAAAAGGAGAATAACTGGTCGTAGTATTTAAACGCAATGATTGGATATTGAAAGTGTTAAGACTTACACTTTCGGTTTTTTGGGTAGTTTGAATCGTCACGTTGCTGGGAATTCATTTTGAGTTTCGTCTGTCTGATTACTAATGAGCAAAGCACATCAACCGGAGTTAAAAAAGTAAACGAAAGTTTAATTAAACTAATCAACAATCTGTTTTAGGTATCTGGACAAGCGTTTAAGACGTAAGTGTTTTTGTCCAGTTTGCCAGTTGCGAGATTATTTATTCGTGCCTCAGGTTGTAATTTAGTGTATTATTTATGTGTGGTAGTGTAATTCCGATAAATGGATGGAATTTAGAAAAGTTTTCAACACACCACTTCCTTTTATCCTTTTACCACCTACGTATGTGTACACTACACTACAAACTATCATCACAAGGTC
Organism: Schistosoma japonicum; assembly: GCA_025215515.1. Taxonomy (NCBI): domain Eukaryota; kingdom Metazoa; phylum Platyhelminthes; class Trematoda; order Strigeidida; family Schistosomatidae; genus Schistosoma; species Schistosoma japonicum. The sequence goes on along the minus strand of CM046064.1, from coordinate 33,473,445 downwards.
CGACTAAGGTGTAATGGTGGTAATCGTCTCACCTTCATTTAAGCTACCTTAAAATCCTTTAATCAACATGCACAGTATTCCTACCTAAGCTACATGGTCTAGAAAATGAACATTTCCTTATCGATCAATGGTTAAGTTTTCTAGCGTCTTGGTATCATGTTATTTAAAACTAGGCTTCTTATCTCTCTTCAGATTGCTAAGTGGCGTATCTGGCTTGTGTGTTAGAATCGAGTTTTCCCAGCATGATCTATTGCAGATATATGTATAGCTTATTACAAAAAGCTCAAGATACTGTTGGTCTATGCAGCTGTAAATTATGCTTAGATGCTTCGAGTTATGCATAATAATATGGATAGATACTTGTTGGCCCTGTTATAGGATACTCATTTGTCATACAGACGAGTAGTTTATTCGTAAGAGTTATATTACTAAACCACAAAAATGTGTAGTTTAGCATAAACTGTCAATTAGAACTGTTAACAACTCTTTCACGTCACCGTACTTAACTGTTCTTTGACAAGTTAATAAGTAACGTAAACCCATTCATTTTGCTGTCCCACAAATGCTGAACATAGAGCGTTTTTCAGCTTCCTGTGTTCATTTGTACTTGGCGTTAGTTCCTTAGTTTTCTATCAGCATTTTTATGTTACTCTGTGCTTGTGGATTTCATCCTTCATATGATTCCAGGTAACTATGCATAGGCCAATATATTAGGGCTGTTTATCTACATTGCCTAAATACATTGGGCCTGTGATAAAATTGGCATGACTTGAACCATGAATTTGTTAGTAACCAATGGATCAGTTATGCACATCAACTTCCTGTATTCATTTGTACTTGGCTGATAATCACTTCTCTTTTCAATGTTTTCGTAGTAAAACTCAATGCAAATCGAGAAGTTGTTGGTATTTTGCGTGGTTTTGATGCTTTCATGAATATTGTCGTCAGTGATGCCTATGAAGTCACTAAAGATGGTACTCAAATCAAAATCGATATGGCTGTTGTTCGTGGCAATAGCATTAATATCGTGGAAGGCGTAGATCGCATTTGAGTGTATATATGTATTTGTTTATTCAATAAATACTTTTCTCTTTATGCTGATTTTTTTATTTACCAATTAGTTGTTTACTGTCTCAATGGAGATGTTCGTTTTACGGAATATTGGTAATTATGTTTTTTAAGATAAATGGTCACTGGTAGTTACAAACCGTAGACTACGGAACTCTGGACAGCATTTGTAATTTCGAAGTTGCATCCTTTTCTGATAAAGCAATTACACTTGTATAGTGTAATTAGCTATATGCCACAAGTGCTTACCTTCATGTCACTTATTGATCCGTTTCTTAATCTGAGAACCTTAGTTCGTACGTAACTTTGTGAATTTGTGGTCAAGGAAGCTCTGTTCGTTGCATTTATAAGTTCTGGTTCTCAATAATTAAAGTACATCTCAGCAATGACGTTTGTCCGTACAACTGGAGCATCATTCTCGATAAGTTTACATCTGACTGGAGCAGGTAAGTGGTTCTCTTAGTATGTTACGAATACATAAATAATCATCAGCAACGACAGACAGACAGATACAACGCAGAACTTCGTACGTACGTACATCAGCCCAGGTTGCCATACCACATCAGCACAGAGACGCAACTGTCAGTTCAAATCCAAGAGTGATAGCGATAGTAGAAGTATTAGCAGTAATGCAGAAAATTAGGGAGCGAAGATATAATTCGAAAAGTATAATTCAGTGAGATAAATTTGAAAGGAGAAAGATAGAGAATTCGGAAGGTTAGATTTTGAGAAAACATAAAGAGTGGATGCACCTGCGCCATTGCGAACGATTCTGAGCCATGTCGTTCAAGGTCTCTAACCATTGATGACTTTCGTCTCGCGGACCCCAACCACGCAGCCTACATCTACCAACATGACTCAGTCCACTTGTCAGTGACTTCATAGATTTCTTACATGTTTTGGTTTGGTCGGCCTCTAGCTTTCTTCCAACCTATTCCTACGCCGCAAAACATAGCTCGTCGAGGCAGACGGTAGTTAGACACCAGCAACGTGTAACTGGGCGCATACGCCCATCGGTCTAATATGTCATACCACAGCACTACAAGATTAAATTTACAGGTACCACGACAACAATACAAGAGAGGAGAGTAAAGTAATGGTATGTAATAAAGAATAATAGAACTTGAGATCTAGATTAAGGTAAAGAGTGTATAATCTTGCGCCGCTATAACCGATTCTGAGTCGTCGCTCAGTGCCTCCAGCCCTTCATTGCGATTATCTTGCGGACTACAACCAGGTAATTTGCATCTGCCAACAGTCAAAGACTTCATAAACTGATGTCATGTTTTGGTTTGGTCGCCCCTACTATTCCATCTTACTTAAACCCTGGTCAACATCGCGCGACGAGGTTGGCAGTGGTCGGGTATGCTCAACACATTTCCCGGCCATCTCAGTCGATGAAGGTTAATGACCTCGTCGACTGATTTACTATGTTTATCAAGAACCTTTCGTCCAACTTCCATATTACTTATTCTACTGTTCCACGATATACAAGCATTGCTACGAAAATTCCTATGGTCAAATACCTGAAGTCGATTCACGTCTTGGGTTTTCGTGGCCCACGTTTCGCAGTCATATATTAAAACGGCGCGGACTGCCACGCAGTACACCCTGCCTTTCCCTGAGAGATGGATATCTCTCCTGCGCCACAAGCGGCGTAAATTGGCGAATGCCAATTGGACTTTCTGAATCGGTGCTGAGATTTCGTCAGAAACCGATCTATCAGGAGTGATGAGCCTCCAGAAATAAGTGAAGTGGTCAACGCATTGAATTACTTCATTCCCTTTAACTAATTTAGGTGAAGAAGTAGGCTAGTCCTATAGTAACATTTTGCATTTAGAAGAGAAGCGCATCCCAAATTTGATTGCATTGTTACTCAAGGTGATCAGAAGACTGCATATCAGCATCTTCGCCGAATATGACTATGTCGTCTGCGTATTCTAAGTCGACGAGAGGACTTCCTGGAGGGAGATTAATTCTTGAAGAGTTAAAATAAGTGATTGGGACTTATAAGAGTATATTTATGACGAAATTAAATAAAAAAGGGGATAATGGGCAAACCTGACGAACCTCGCTTGAGGATGGTGTCTCTCGTGACAAGTCACCATAAGCTCTGGCTCGACCGGTGGTGACCAAGTAGAGAGCCTTTATAAGATTTATGTACTTTTGAGGTAAACCTTTTAATGACAAACACTGCCAAAAGACTTCACGGTCCACGGAGTTAAAGCTGCTTTCAAGTCAAGGAATACAACTATAGTCTGACGTTGGTACATGTGTCTATGTTTAAGAATCTGGCGCAGGGTGAGTATTTGATCAATTTAACCATGTCCAGATCTGAAACCAGCCTGGTTTTCCCGAGTCTGCTGTTCTCTAGTGTTGGATAGAGGACAATAATTTAAATATTTCCCCATGGAACATTAAAACACCGTTCCTCTGTTTTCAGTTGAATCTAATCAACCTGTTTTCGCTTTCGAGTGAATCTGCATCACCTCTTCATATCCACACTAGTTTCTGATGAAAAAGCTCGTATTGTCAATTGCATAAACAACTCCCTAGATTAGGACTCTTCATGAATCCAAATGTGTTTAGGTTTCCAAATGAGAGGAAGGGACAGTATATGAGTTAATGTCATCTAAAACACGATTGTATATTTCTCGAGCGACTGATTTTGCAATGAAATTAAGACAAATGTCCGGTCTAAATATCGTATCATATAGGCATTAAAATAACTTGTAGAAATCTATCATATATATAATTTTCGACTGCATGATTATAATAAATTACTTGACTGACATTTAGTCATAGAAGTGACACTAGTAAAACGAATTAAACATGGAGTTCCTTTCAAGAGATTGGAACGATATAACAAGTTATGAGATTTATGATCGTTGATATAATGTGTGATTATTACTGTCCATAAGTCAGTGTAAAATATACTGTAATCAGATATATTATTGGGAACAAGAGTAAGTAGTTTAACACATAGTTTTATATTTTGTGATTTTTGAAAGGCATTTAACACTTTTTATGTTTATTGTATTTTTGGAGATTTAGTATTAAAACTTACCTTATGGTGAGGACTATTCAGGAATTTAGAATAGAAAGCGTGAGCATCTCTTTTGCGGATTACAACTGAATTCTACTAGAGTAGAATTTACCTAAAAATGAGGGTCATGACAAAGTAGTTCATGAGTAAGCAAGAATAAACTCCGGGATGTATATTAGAGGCAAATCAAATAAGTAGAGAAATTACACCCTATTGAAATGTTTTCATATAGCCATGTATTTATGTGCTCTGCTACATAAGTCTCATTCATTAAGTTTATGTGGCTGCGATGCTTTTACGAAAGTGAGGGAAGGAAAGGCGATCCTTCCGGTGGTTAACTTGGGTTGGCAGTGTAGATTGAGAAACTAAAGGTCGACTTACTTTCAGAACTGTTTTACGTAAGATTATCAATTATTTATGGTTGTATCTACAGTAGACAACTTATTTCTGTTATCATCATGTTCACATCGTTCTAACCTCTTATTCGATTTACTAACTGTTGCCATATTATTTTCCACTCATTAACTGCCATTAATTAACGATGTACGTATTAACTCTCCTCCTCCAGTTTCCTAACACTATTGTCATTGTTCTGTGTTAATGTTATTTTCCTAATTGGTAAACTGCACAGTCAGGCTTTGTATGTACATAAGTTAATGTGTGATACATAAATTGACTAGTTTTTTTGTTTTAATTATATTGTGTTCTTGTTTCTGGTTTGGATACTAGCGAGTTCATGGCAGGCTTGATGATATCGATCGATCAGTCTTATTATTCATGGTTACTGTATTCGTTCCGGCAAGGTCACAACGATAATCTGCCCAGCCGCTATTCACTATTGCCGAAACTCATGTCATATTAAGTAGATGTGTTGAGTTTCACCTGGCGTAATTGTAAACTCCTGGTCGTGAACTAACATGGTACGAGACTCCAGGATCCTGTGGGAGCTAATGTCACACTGAACCTGTCTTGACCGTTTTCATGAGATTGTATCTTTCTACGTTGTCTAGAAGCCTTATAGAATAGGAATTTCGCACCATAGGTTCAATCAGTTGCATTTATGAAGACCACCTACTTTTGTTTAATTACCCGTGTGATTTCTCCGGCTACATAAATGCGATGATAATTATTGCTTTAAAGTTCACGTTTATTAGTAACTAATCAATAAACGATAATGTTAATAGGGCTTACTAGGGAATTATAGACTAACATAAAGTCATTATTATTTTGATAAAATAAGTATTAAGTATTTCTTGCATATACGAATGCGGACTGACTACTTCCGTGAAAACTTTCTCTAAGTAGTTAGAGATCACTGTTGTTTTGAAGCAACTCTCTCTATGAAGCAATGTTTCGAAGTAGTTATCAGTGAATCATCTGTTCAGATCATACCATTTAAGAAATTTGATGCCACTGCCTCTCGTATATTCGGCCTCTATTGTCTTCAAATGGACTAGTTATTTCCTGGTCTAGTTGAATCATGCTTTTGTACTCAAAAGAAAAGTCTATTTTTGGATTGTTGACTGGAATAATATGAATTAGAATATGGGTTAATTTTCACTTTGCTCAGCTTCTATGGAGGTAAGGTTTTAGGAGATTATTCTTCTTAAAGTTTTTCACTAACGACTGACAGCAGTTAACAGTTTAAAGATCTACTGGAAAGATGCCGTCGCGAACTCCTTAACTATTGGCGACCATGGCCTCGTGTGTAGTTGACACCAAGTGGTGAGCAATATCATTTTAGGCCACTATCTTTTAATCTGATTGTTTTTGTATTTCCAATCTCAGCTTAAATACAAGGTCAAACTATTGTTGTAAAGTAACTGAAATTTAAGGAATTTCATCTCTTAACATTAAATCCATTGTCAAACTGAAAAAAAATTCTGTTGAAAGCAGAGGAAATTCTTTATTGGACCAACGATCAACAATAAGGATGCTAAAATTATAGCTAAATAGAATCATTATAAAAGAAATATTAGTAACAGAATATGTTGTTTTTGAGAACAACAAAGATTACAGTTGACAAACCATTAAGTAATCATAAAGAAACTCAGCTTAATTTAGGTTCGGTGATGTTTTCAAGGTGTGTTTATCAGAGTATTAGGAAAACTAGTTCCTTCTGTAAGATTTCAGTCTGTGTTACCCAGCACCACAATCTGAGAAGTCACCGCAGTTATTTGTTCTGTGTCTGATCCCGTTTATCAGTGAGACATTTATATTCACTGGTTGTTGGGTAGTGACCAATGTTATATTTATCTAATCCTAGGTTTTCGTCGAATTTTCATCAATTAAGTATAAGTGTAGTCACTAGTTAAGATGATTCGATATACAATACGCTATGTTTTAATGCTAGCCGGTTGGAGGTGATAGTCGGCAGGACACCACTTGTTATAAGTTTCTTGATATTTCGTGTCTACAGTCTTGCGGCAGCTGATGGATGTAAATCACAATTATATTATTTCACGATATCCCATATAAATTTAGTGTTATTTCTATTCTACCTTCCACTCTATATTAAAATATTATAGGATCGATTAACTTCAACGGAATATTTTTGTGATTTAATATTCTATTACTTATTAGTAGTCAGTTACAGGTGTTTAAAAAACAAGTTTTGCAAGTAAGTCAGTAACTTGTAACATATTTTGACATCGAAAATCCTCAGTAACGCAATACTGATAAGTTTTTTCACTGATAAACAATATTTAATACTTTCAACCTAATTGAAAGAATGATGATAGGTAAATCGACAAACATACACGCTTCAATGACTACTGTTACTTACGTATATCATGAAGTAATTTAAGTTCTAAAAAAAGAACTATAAAGCTTTGAAATGTAAATCGGAATAACATTCTCTCTTATTATCATTCCTAACAGTATATCAATCAATAGAATACAACGAAAATAGTCCTCAATCCATGTTTATGTAATGCCATTCCATGTTGATAATGAAATGAATTGATCAACAGTTATTAAATGACATAGGATTCCTGTTGGTAAATATTCTTATCATCATATTCATTAATTGTACTTATGAACATTTTTCAATGAAACATACTTATAAATTTGTTTAAATGACACAGAGTAAATGTTCAATGAAAATGTTTTTTTTTAAAGTCCTTTACTCTGTGCTGATTTGTAGTGAAATTTATATCTGTAAAGAAAAGTTAAGTAAGATATTTAGAAATATCCACATGATTTTAAAGTCAGAAGAGAAGAATAATCGATATTATGTAATTTTTGTGATGAAGTATGTTCCAAAATAGAACCATTAATAAATAAGTTTCAATCTATTAATCATGAACAATGGAAAGTGTCTCGAATGGTACTAGGTGAATCAATTGAAGTTTCGTATCTTTTTCAAATATCAACGTCATAGTAGTTACAGAACCATTCATACTAAATAGATATAACAGTCATGTTTCCAACCCCTTATCAGAATTAATACATGATCCTAAGTGGAATCTAATCTTACCAAGAGCACGATATCACTGAGTCAGTATCTATTAACCTAGATTTTCAAATTCAATGCATATACAGCGTAAATTCTGCAAACACTAGTTAAGCTATTGTCTTACATCTAAGATGACTAACCCGAAAGATTGTAAATTCCTACTGGAACTTGAGGTATTCCATCTCAGTCATAGTTTTCAGTAAATATACAACTATTACTTTTCCATTTAGACGGGAAATTTCGTGTAGTTTAAATATAGTTTTTTCCAGAGAACTCAATGAATCTTAGTGTGATTATCAACTTTAGGATGTAAGTGTATTCAGTTGATAAGTTATAAACAGGATGAAATAAATAGTCTACTAAAAACTACAATCCAGCTTTCCTGAGACACATAATTAAATGGTATCATTAAGACAGGACGTGTACAATGCTTCCTACTTACTTACGCTTGTTACTCCTCTTAGAGAAGCATATACTACTCACCAGTATTCTCTATTGAACACTGTCCTTAGCAATCCTTTTCAGTTGCTGTTCATCCTTTTAGTGTTTGCTGCCAATTCTCGATGCAGTGTGTGTGTGTGTGTAGAACGTACATGCATCAAAATAGACATGTCATTTACAGTCGCCTAGTATCAACATTGTGAAATCTAAACCCTTTCTAATAGTCGTTAATTTATCAGTTTTGGAAAGATTTAATTTCGTGGATATCACTTTTAAATAAAAATGGTTACTAATGAATCAGAGTATGAAATCATTTATTTACATTCATTAAAAGTGAATAAAATATTCTAAAAACACTTACTTTATAGCAAGGCACCTTTTTAACAGCTACTGAAATGCAAGAATAAATAATCGGAGTTACATTAGAGTAATACGGGAATGATAGTTGAAACGCAAAGACTGTAAAAAGCATTTACAACGCTTTCAGTAATCCAATGGCAGTCTATCAACTTCTTCAGCTTGTCCTTTATAATCTCTAAACCTCACTGAATTCCTTAGTGTACTCTTAAATCAAGAGTAAGTCTAACTTCATTTATATTTCAAAATATACTACTAACAGAACAAGAACTGGATTTCCTGTTAAAGGATAACTGCTTATTATCTCGTGTTGTTCTACAGTATATACTCTCCCATTACAACTAATACGTAAAGATTTCATTAAAGTCTTTGCTAAAACTTCCGTATATTTGTTAAGAAATTAATGAAATGTTGAAGAATGTTTATGAAGATAGTATCTTGCAGAAAACTCCTCGTTCAATTGAATCAAGAGTTTCAGTGAAGGAAGTAAAGACTATAACATTTATGTTAATCTCTCACAACTGTGGTTTGGCGAGTGTAGGTTTTCATAGTTTTACGATGGCCATTTCATAATCTGGACGATTACTAATGAATTTAATGTGAAAAAAATCATCTATTCACGTAAATTCAGAAGCATGTACGTTAAGAAAATAATACAACAACGGAAAGGCTAAGAATCTAACATCTACCAGTAGGTTTTTTAAACAATAGAAACAGTGATGGAACAGTCAATACGGGGCATTTTTGTGAAGACTGATGAATCGCAGTAAATAATTCCTCCCCCCCCAAAAAAGGTTAGCTATACAGGCATTCGTTATTATTACTGACTATGTTTTTTTTCAGTGGACATAACTAGCGGAATGCTGTTGGCCACTCATCATCACTAGACTATGGACACAGCACAGCGTCGGAAGTAAATCCTCTTCTAGACATTACAAATCAGTTTACATCCTATCTACGAATTAAATTTGTCTCCCTCCTCATTCACCACTATTTTCTGTATTTTTATTGCTAGTGGGTTTATTCGTTATAGATGTTCTTCGGAAGGCAACACAGTGAAACTCAGATTATATCCAGGGTACTGTTTTAGATACATCCTTAGTTGCGTATAAAATGAAGTTTATATAACTTCAATCTGTGTGTTCTATCGCACAGTTCACACATATAGCAGTTAACACTAGCCACTTAAGTTCGAAATGCATGACGACTATAATTATCATTCATTTCACTTAATATAACTACATATGGAATTATGTTAGCATCATACAGAAAAAATGAAAGCAGAATCTTCTGAAAACCTTTTTTCTTCACCGTAGATTTTTGATTGCTGCTAATGGTTATGAAGTTCACAAGAGACTGGAATAGGGAAAAAGTAATTGTCAGATTATCTAGTCTTTAGATGATCATGTTGTTTTCGTAGGCTTATTATACATAAAATATCCACTGTGTAAGAAATTACAGTTAATATCTACTCTGTTATCACTCAGCTTTAATTCCGAGCTTAGATGAAATATAATTATAACCTTACTAAGAACACAAATGGTAGCATAGTGAAAAAATAGAAAATGGATGATTGCGGTCCTTAAAATCTCTTGTTTCTATAATAAATTAATATATAAAATCAAAATACCCATCTTTTATTTTTACATTATGAATGAACAGATGTTTTATTCTGACAATGGAACTCTTCAGTAGTGATTATCCACAACCTCACCACAGATCAAGCATAGAACATTTAACCGCGCTAACCAATCAATTGGAGTCTATTAGCTTTTATTCCTAACTGCAGCCAATTCGCAGCATTCCTGATAGTTCTGTGGATATATGTTATTGATAAATCTCATAATAGACTGAAATAACACTACTAGTTTTTGACTTTCCATAATTATCTAACTAAAATCAGATGTATTATGTTAAACCACAAAATACAATATTCCTCATTCCCCCTAGCTCTTCCCCTTTGATTTATGAAGTCGTTTACTATTTACACTGTCAATCTTTTCCTTTATCAATCAACAATAGATGTTAATTATTAAGGAAAATCAATTTATTTACTGCTTTTTCTTTAATCGGGACCGTTTTTTTCGGAGTTAGGTACTAAGTTTAGTTGTCTATGTTGGTTAAGGATTGATGTTAGTTGGGTATCACTGAAAACCAGGGAACTCTGGACAGCTGCTTCATCTTAACACTGTCACTCAGCAGTGCACATCGTCGATCCCGTTATGGAATGGAACGTAGATCATTCAGGTCTCACAACAAAAGCTTAACAAATAACAACACTGGGCCAACGGGATATCTGTGGTAAAATTCCCAATTCCATCGACTTATAGTATAGTGCAATGATCATCCATTACCATTAGTTTTAAGTGTCTCATTTCTGACAAATGTGAACCTTTTGAGTTATGACTTCTCACTAGAACTTCAGGAGCATCCTAAAGTTAGTTATTAGTGAAGTGATTATTGTAATTGAATTAAGGTACATTTTTGGGGTTAAATATCAAGTTTAGTTAATTGTATTCACCACAGAATGATATTGGTTGGGTACCAGTGAAAACCATGATACAATGAACGGGTCTCACATTCTTATTTGGGACTCCTCAACAGTACGTACCCTTCTCCCCAGCAAGTCATCAGGGAATGGAAACCTGTGGATATACGCTGTTGATGAATTACATACTTGACTGAAACAACAGTCTACTGATTTTTAGTGTATGATGATGCAAAATCACAACATTTCCCCCACCTTCCCCCTCCTATTTATGAAATTATTTATTATTTACATTGTCAATGTTCACCTTTCCCAGTTAACAATCGACAACTGATGGTGATTATTATTTATGGGAAATTACATTTTGTTTATTTATTTTTTAGTTATAATGATATTTTATTTGATGAAATTTGTTTCTTTAGCATAACACATTATTTTACGAATGTCAACAGGTTATGGGTACTTTGTATTTTATAGATAAGCATAAAACAATGACCAACAGTACTACTACTACTACTACTACTACTACTACTGCTGGATAGAATTTAGTGAAATTGTCAAGTATGCATGTATACCAGCAGTACACTCATTACAATTTCAATGCATAATATGTTGCATTATGAAATTTGATATGATTAACCGAAAAACCATTATCATTAATGATTGAATCAATTGATTTGCCATTTTGACAATAAAGAACACTATATTTTAATTAATGTGTAAAATGAATATTTTGTTCTTGCTTATCTTCATTGTTCCCAGATATATCTATGTGAACATACATACATAGGGAGGAGTAATAGGACATTATAATCAAGTGTAGAGAATCAAATGCTTAAATGGCTTTATAAAGTCAAATTACATTAAATGGACCAAAAGAGTCAGAGAGTAGAAAGCATTGCTCATCTATCGTAAAGTACATAAATGTTATGGATCACAAATTTAACTTGGTAACGTCTTTCAAGTCTTTGTACAAGAATCATCGTAAACGTATGCTAAAATATTAGAATGAACTTATATCTCCCCGTTGATTTGTTATGAACTGAAGCTGGTCAGTCTCTGTTGCTATATGTGCATCCTGAGAGGATTGCTTCGATGTAGCAATAATTCAAAGTATTATTTAAGTTGGATTGTGATTGGCAAATGAAACGCGGTGGTTTTTGGCAAGAAACGGAACGAGTTCGAATCCCACTGTGTATATCAACATTAGGATCCAGGTAAATCCAGTCCTAAATAGGATGAAACACAGTCCTGGATTCTACTTGTCAGTCACAATCCAACTTAAATACGTTGAAGCATTAATCATTAGATAATTCAAGCGTTCTTTGTGTGTACAATTTGAATTTGTTATAATCTTGAATCTATCCTAGTAATTTCAATTATCCTTCATGTGATAATTTTCTATCTATTTCATTTTCTATCTCACTCTATTCATTCTTTAATTATTACATCGTTGTCATTCGACCTTTTATTTAATTTGACCTTTATTAGTTTCACACTTTATATACCTTGACAAGTATATGCATGACTGGATTATACCAAGGTATATACCAGTAAATTACATTACATTTTTCCAGTTCAATTCCATCTTCTCATTACACTATCAACATTAGTGATAATAATAAATGAAATATAGGTTACTCAATACTTATTAGTATACATATTATCTATTTAATATGATTCATTGTCATTTTATTCTGATGTGTAAATGTACATGGGAATGATACAGTGTAGGTATCAATGTAGAGATTTCATTATCTATTGTCATAAGATTCAAATATGTTAGATTAATGTTTACGGTGGTGAAAGTACTTCATAGTAATAATAATAATAATAGTAATAATAATAATATTGTGTAATAATAAGGAATGAACAGAATAGTAACATGAATGTAATTGTACCCCCCGACACACACACCCTGTGTATTTACAACAAATTCCACTAAAATGAATTTATTTGTTAATAGATTTATTAGAGAAAAATATATCATCCTAATTAGTTTCACATTCACATTAAATTCTTTCTGTGATGTAAAACTACGAAATGTAACAGTCACTACAACTTCTTATCCCCCCCCCACCTGACATCTCCTTTCCACTATCATTAATATAAGTACATAAATCAGTTTTGATTAATCGAATTAGGTCAAAAAATCTGAATCCCGCTTTGTTTGATTGTTTAATTTGGTTAATCAGTCAGTAAATTTTGCAGATAGGATGTAACTCTGTGCCAAATACATAAATCTGTACATGAATTACTGAATACATGATGCAACCACTTAAAATACTAAAATGAGTACGCAAAATAACATTAATCATAAGTGTTTTTGTGCTTCTTTTCAGGATTTCATCCTATCAGATATGATATAAAGACTGACAGAAAGTCAAATGTTGACTAGAAATAGATACCACGATACCTAGTTTACTCATTTGCAGTAAGGCATAATATACACATTTTCTGAATTTATCTGTTAAGAGTGTTGAAATTTGACTCTGATATCACGAAACGGCAAAGATCTGATAACTACTGGGAACTAGGGAGTGATAATTAATAGGTATTTTGCTTTATTATTTACGTCTCAGTAGTGTACATCCATGACTCCATCAAAAAAATCGTGTTCAGGAATTCCATGTTTCATGGTAAAGAACTAACCGATAGACTGTATATTTCCATGACTTTATTCAGTGGCATCACTAGATTATTACCTATAATCCGACGAGGTTAAACTCTACTCGCCACTTCACACCAAAACTCCAGAAAGTTAGTCACTAATGATGTGATATTGGTTATGATTGGGTGTTGCAGTAAATAAAAGCCTGATTCTCAAGTGAAATGCTAGCAAATGAGTCCTGGTAATCTATAGGTTAAGCCTTCACCATGAAATATGAAGTTCCTGAAGGTTACTTTCTAGTGAAATCATAGATGTGCTACTGCTATGAAGTTCCATAATAAGGCGAAACAAGTCAACTACTGTCAGTTTCCTAGTATTTAGCAGTTGTTTAGCCCATGTCGAATCGCGATATATAATTCAAATTCAGTAACATTCACTGGCATCCAATCACAAATGTCATAATTACCTAAAAGGAGAGACTGGGTTATATTGAACAGTGCAAAAAATCTTCGATCTCTACAGTTATACTTGTGAGTATGAAAATGTCGATTTTGAATACATTTAAGTGCAACATACCTGACCATTTCTCAGAACAGTGATCTTTCTACTGTAACAAATTGATTACATTAGTCTGCCGAAAACCATACTATTTGAAAGCTATTTATACATACAGGCACTGTAAGTATACATTATTAGATCAAATGAAATGAATTTCAGGGTGTAGGGGTGGCAGGAAGTGGTGAAGATACAGGAGTTTTTGATTGAGGTAGTTTTAGCTTTTACCAATTATAATGTCCCTACAAAGACATATTAATCTAAAAAAAATATATTTGTACATATAGCATTGAAACGAAGTCAAAGAATAAACTCTGAGATTGCATTTTAGAATATGAGACTAATGAGGACAAATTAGATACCCAATATATTACTATACTCAAAGACGGTACTGATTTGTAGGACAGGTACATCTGAAGGTAGATAAAGACAATAAGACTTAAAATATTTAAGCTCACTATCTAGAGGTGGAGAGGTAAATCAATTTCACTAGTCCCAGGAAATCAACACGATACATAACAATGCTCCTTCGGTTAATAATGTCAATCAAGAATAACAAAGTTAGCATAAATTCGGATTCTTTCCAAGGTTACATTTAAAAAAATCATTTGCCATCACAGTACTAAATCAAACTAATTTTCATTACGGAGTGATAACATACTAGACATCAACTGAAAATAGGAATACATCAGTTGACTATTTTGTTTTACTTTTAGATTTTTCACCGATGAAGACTCGTGAATATTATTTACTATTATCAATGATATATACCCCCCCCCCACGGCCCCAACTACTCGACAACGATTGAAGGCGAATAATCATGACATATCAAATGGACTTCAAGAATCCATTTAAAAGTTATTTTGATAGTAAGTATAAGAATATTATCAGCATAGAAGATTGTTGAATTTGAAATTCATTCTTTCTGTGGTCTAAAATAAAAGTATCTGTTTGAAATATTTTCCTACCTTAGAATGTCACTGAAGAACTGTCCACTTTGTTGAGTGCACAGCAGTATAACTTTAGACGGAGAATCAATGAAAATTAAGGAAGTTCAGTAGACTATTCGGTTTTAGGGGGCGTGTATAGGGGAGTGGAGTAACTGGTCATTAGTGATTAGAAATAACCTATGATCTTCATAACCCAATGGTATACACATTGTTAAGAACCTAATAAGTTGGTATTCAGTGGTCTAAATTTCTACTTTCAGTTGATTTTCGGACTAAAGTTATTTCATTAAACAACAAAATTACTTTCAATCCACCTTCATCATTGTACACTACGTTTGGGACATAATTGCTTATACATAAACATTCTCTGTAGATTGATTTCATTTAAGTATCACTGAAAACCTGAGAGACCTAGACATTTGTCTCATCTTAGTATGGGATCCCTCAGCAATGTGTACCGTTGATCCTGTCAGGAAAACGAACCCATAACATTCATATCATATAATGAACGATTAACAATCAGCACCATAGGGTCAACGGGAATCCAATGGCAAAATTCTCACTTCCACCAGTTTGCAATATAGGATGCCAATCATTCATGGTCACTAGTAATAACTGTCCCACTCGCTACATGACTGAACTCTACAAGTTATAATCAATCGTAGCCCTATATTACAAATGATGGAAGTGCAAATTTTATCATTGAATATCGATTGGCCCAGTGGTACTTATGGTTAAGCGTTCACTGTGAAACCTGAATGTCCTAGATTCAATTCTCTAACGGAATGGAAGGTGTACACTGCTGGGAAGTCATATACTAAAATGAGACAGCTGTACACCTCTCCCAAGTTTTCAGTAGTATTTAACCAATATCAATCTGTTATGAATGCAATCAACGAAACTTAATACCTAACTCCACAAAACCACCTGAATTCAACTATTCATATCTATTAAATTCTTTCTAATTCGTTAATTAATATTATTTTCGTAAATTTTACATACACTTTAGAAGTGAACAAATAATACGTTTTGAATATTGTTGATTTCGATACATTCACTAGTTGTCTAGTGAAAAATTACATTGAGTTATTGTTACAAATATTCAATTTTTGTTACGTAATCTCTATAATTTTCAGTTAGTTAACTTTGACTATGAAGTGGTCTTACTTACTGATTTATTGATAAAATGTTAATTTGCATGTAAATAATACGGTTTCGATTATTTGTAAAGACACAAATGTTCACATTTTCAATCTCATGATAATTTCTAAACGATAATCGTATCTTTATAATTAGTAGTAGTAGTAGTAGTAGTAGTAGTAGTAGTAGTAGTAGTAGTAATAGTAGTAGTATTAATAGTACTAGTAGCAGTAGTAGTAGTAGTAGTAGTAGTAGTAGTAGTAGTAGTAGTAGCAGTAGTAGTAGTAGTATTAATAGTAGTAGGAGTAATAATAATAATAGTAGTATTAATAGTAGTAGCAGTAGTAGTAAATTGGTTTCTAAGTCGATCACATACAACCACTTGTCATCAAAACATAATCTATTCTATATTGAGGCATTTAATCTAATCACTTTATTGTGACTTGAGCGAAAGTATTTAATCAATTTTTAATGATTCAATAAACATAACATCAGTCACTACTCAGTAATCAGTCAGTGTAATGATAAGCTTCAGTTCATTTAGTGTGTAAGTGAACTGATTAAAAGTTGATAAAATTATTTTGCTTCCAAATAATCACAGTTAACAGCTGTAATTAGTTGTCCTTTGGAAACTGTGTAAATAATTCATGGGTTGAAGTTCATTACAGTGAGAGGAGATGAAACAACTTAAGATCTAATTACTTAGTGGAATTCATCACTATGGATTCAATATATCTATTTATTAATAACTAGTGACTTCATTATCATGCTATGTAAATAGCCTTATCATTGAAACTACACAAGATCTCATGATATAAACACTGAGTTTTTTCAGTCTAAATCATTCCATTCAAATTCTTTTAGAAATTACAAATCAACAAAGCTTTATAGAATAAAATGTGTTGAATTTTTGTGGAGATTATTGAATTTCTAAATTTTATTTCATAGACTTATTGTAAGCTGACAGCTTCGTCACCTGGGATCCAGCTCTAGAACTTCAGACTTTATAGTGAGGGCTTAACATGTATCTAATAGTTTATATGTTAACTTTCAGGTAACTTACGAGATTACGTGACCATTACTCAATATTATCGGTGGACATCTAAGTAACACATACTCGAAATGTTGATCACATCTTCTTACTATAACTTCAGAAATCACCTCTAGAAATTAGTCACCGGTTAGCACATTATTATTATTATTATTAACCTCAGGCTTAATGCATACTTGCTGAGTCATTTCATAAAATGAATATCTTTTCACAGTAAGTCGATGATGTAAAATTTCAAAATAAGACGTTATTCTGATGTTGTATTTATTCAGTTCACCTGACATGAATTCTACTCTGAAGGATCTCATATTCGTAGTACATTATTCATTATTGTCACTTGTAATTCTGTTAAATAACATCAGCTACATCTTTTTGGTTTGTATAAAGATTTCAGTATTAGTAGGACTACTTTTCAAGTTTCAGAAATGTTCAGGTTTTAAAGACTGACAATAGTATTCAATTCAACTGGAAAATAGATATAACATTTACTTGTGTAGTAAATATTTCAAATCCTATATTATCTCATTTTAAATTAAACTATTTTCTTGACTACTACCTAGAATGCAAGTTGTAGTAAGTTCTATACATCTAACAGTTAATGACATATAATCCATTGTTTGGAGATGAGGTATGTTACTGATATCAAACTGATTTAGTACACTGAGTTAATACACCAATTATCTAATTTCAGTTCCCAGGAATATAAAGAACACTGGGTTTGTTTAGAGCTAACTCCTGAGTTTATGAAATAACTGTTGCTTAACTTTGATGTTAGATAATTACATACAATCAATAAGCATCAATTAGATTAAACTTTCATTCTGGTTTGATGATCGTCATACAATCGATAACTACAATTTCACGAGAATCTATGCTTCCAGTATTATTCGACCTGTGGGAATCTAGTGTCACAGTAATCGAGATTGTTAAAAGAGTCTATTCAAGCAATATTTATTGCTTACAATAGATCTCGATACTACAGTTTTACTCTAATAACAGTTGATAAGTCAATATTACTAAATACATTTTTCACAGCCATTTGTTTCGACAGATACAAAATTGTTCTACATTAAAGCAACTTATTAATTCTACAGTGGACTACAATGATATCCAACCTCTGCACTGTAAACAGACTGTCGGTTCTTTATGTTTATATTTTTATTGCTTGTTAAATGTATACTTTTGAGAGTATCCTATGAAATGAATAGAAACCTGGTTCTTTCATAATGATTCTTCTTATTTATTACCAGTTTACAATTAAAAAATAATGTTTTCTTTATTTGATACCATATATGTGACTACGGTAGAGAATACTCAACATGAAATAAACAAAATAAGAAGAATGATGCAAACTTGTTTTAAACAGTGAATAATAAGTTGTTATTCCAATTCATCAATTGAATGCATGAAATGTATGATTATTCCCAGCTTTTTTCCTTTATTCAATAGACAGAGATGGAAAGTGATTAAATAAACTGCGATTATGATCCTTCACTAGTTTCTCATTAATTTG
Organism: Schistosoma japonicum; assembly: GCA_025215515.1. Taxonomy (NCBI): domain Eukaryota; kingdom Metazoa; phylum Platyhelminthes; class Trematoda; order Strigeidida; family Schistosomatidae; genus Schistosoma; species Schistosoma japonicum. The sequence continues at coordinate 33,454,768 of CM046064.1, read as the reverse complement.
ATGCATGACAGATTATCAAAACATTTAACCTATGTAATTTATAATCTAGTTTTAAGGTGTACTATGTAATTACACTTCTCCCCTTCTAAATGCAAAATGCTACTACAGGACTGGCCTGCTTCTTCCCCTAGATTAGTTAAAGGGAATGAAGTTATTCAATGCGTTGACTACTTCACTTATTTCGGAAGGCTCATCACTCCTGATAGATCGGTTCCTGACGAAATCTCAGCACCGATTCAGAAAGTCCAATTGGCATTCGCCAATTTACGCCACTTGTGGCGCAGGCGAGATATCCATCTCTCAGTAAAAGGCAGGGTGTACAGCGCGGCAGTCCGCGCCGTTTTAATATATGACTGCGAAACGTGGGCCATGAAAGGCGAAGACATGCGTTGACTTCAGGTATTTGACAATAGAAATTTTCGTAGCAATGCTCGTATATCGTGGAACAGTAGAATAAGTAATATGGAAGTTGGACGAAAGGTTCTTGATAAACATAGTAAATCAGTCGACGAGGTCATTAACCTTCATCGGCTAAGATGATGATGTACTATGTAATCAGAGAAGTTTTAGGAGTAGATTGTATGAGAAGCTGAAAGTAAAAAGACAAGAAAAAGTTACTCAACGACTCAATAAGAAGACGAAATGCACTTACATTTAACAATCAAAACAATCGATCACAATTAGGAACGACATAAACGTAAAACAAAACCAATCAGATAATCAATACTAGAAGTTGGTAGATTTAAGCTTCATAATTATTACATCATAGATATTTTATAAGAAACTGTAAGTACATGAATGTGGTTAACAGAAAGTCACCTTTCGAAAAAAAATGTGATTACTTAAAAGTCTGAGGAAGTCACAGATTTTCATGGAATTAATTACCTTAAAGTTAAAAATATCCATTAAATCAAACGATAAAACTGTCCTTTTCTTTAGCTAAATATAGAATGTACAAAATTAACCAAATCACTAAAACGTCACTTCTTTTACAACTTTTTTTTAAAACAAAATGCAATAATTTACTTAAATCATATTGGATTGAGTACTATGAGTAGTTTGTTGATATTCTTGTAATAAATAAATGTATCACCGACTTTGTTTAATCCTTGTCCATCTCCCTTTTCTCTCTTAGGCATTAATCATATTCTGTTTACTTTTATACTTGAAGAATTACTAACTCTCTCTCTTCTATTCGCCTTCTTTTTATTTCTATTTTATAAAATTATATTACTATCAGAAAACATTGACCTGTTTTGGACACTTCAATCTTTCTGTTTTAAGTAGATTGTTACAATTTGTAATGTATCAACAATGATGATTAAGAAGACATAAAAAAAAAGCGAATCTAACTGAAGAGAACAAAAAAAAAACAAACGAAAAATAGTCGAGAAGAAAGTAGAGAGATTTGAAAATTAGAAGTAAAAAAAGAAAGAAGAAAAATCTCATCTTTTTCTTCACATGTGTATCTGTGTGTGCGTATGTGTTAAAAGGAAATCTTGAAATGAGGAAGGAGATAAAATGAAAACTATGAGCAAGGTATGAATAGAAGTTATTTCTGAGAATTAAGAGAAGTTCAATAAATAAAGAAACATATGCATAGACTATATTCTTATTCTAATTCAATGCCTCATTTAGATTTACTAAGTACAGACTACTCTATATTCTTCTATGTATACATGTAATAATGAGAATAGAACAGAATTAATGAGAACTACATGAATGTATTGAATAATGAAGATGATACAGTGTATTTATGAGATTGTCTGAATACATTTTATCATATTTATGATAAGATTCATGACAAGAGTTTTGTCCAAACTAGGACAATCAATAGCTGAGATTATCTTCAATCTTTTCAATATTCATTATACAACTTATATCCTCAGTATTTCGGGTTATCATTCTATTTGTTTTATAGGTGTTTACTGTATAACAGAATGACATTTTCACTAAATGATTTCATATAAGGTAATAATTTGAGGGGGGGGGCAGGTATTTTTATGTTCTTCAAATTCTACATTAAAGTGTTTCGTAACGAGGTTGCTGCGGCAAATAATCCCCAAAATAAATTGTTGCATAGGCTCTCGACATTGATGCTGACCATGTTTGTTTTAGCGGACACAACTAGTTGAAGGCGCGCGGTCACAGCATCTACGACCAGATCACGACTCGAACCACCGTGGGTAGCATCTCTCTCTAGTTTGCCAGCCTAGATGTTGCTATCCCATTAAACCTTTGTATACGATCAAATATAATTTCTCTTCCATCCATTAGTACTTCTGATTTCTTCTCATTCGTAAGAGTGGGTCCAATTGATAGAAGTGGCTTTGGTTGTACGACAAGCGTAACTTGGTCATATACCCGGGTACACTTCACGGTTAACTTTAAGCGTTTGAAATAACATTTTTAATTGAAACTACACTTTAATATCAGAACTCATTCGCTTAATAAATGGATATATAGTTTAAATTATTAAAACCAACACACATATTAAGCAATAAAAATGTTGACGATAATTGGGGTTCATTGAATTCCTTACAGGAATGTAAAGTTCACTACAGTTAACGAAGGATATAAGAAGTTGAACATGTGAACCTTTTGAATAGAGAGACAGATGTTAATGAAGTAAATGTCGTTACACTATTTTACTTTAAAGACTCCAATATTTTTCTGTTAACATTTAGCATTCTATTATCGAAATTCATTCATACTTGACAGTCAAGTTTCAATCAATTGAAGAGTGGGAAATCTACGAAGCCAATATCCTTTAATCGTTTATGATATCTAATTATATTATAGTATTAGATTACAAAAAGAACCAATCTCTTAACTAATGATCTTGTATCTAGTATCATTTTATTTAACGGTTTGAAGTCAATAAGTTAGCCCCTTCAGTAGTCATCAGTTGCTCACAAAGTATTATACCAACCCTCTTAATAATTAGCACTGGATTCATAGGCTTCAACGGTTTGAAACTCGTTTAAGTCGTGAAGAGTTAAATATGTAACAATATCTAACGATTATTAGATTGACTAAGTTTTAAAGATTTATCGAAGAATTCTCATCAAAATTGACATCTAATGTTTCATGATAACTAGGAGATTCGTAGATTGTGATTGGGTCATTTCGTGGATTGTCTATACAATACATACTATTAATGAAACATACTATTTAGATTACTCGAATAGTAAAATCATTGACTGTCTCCTACAAATAAGATCTGAAATCTTAAACAGACCAGAATAGGATTGTACTATTTACAATTTAACCTCAATTGTAAATATAAATAATTGGAAGGTATAGACTATCTGATCCCAATCAATAATTAGAGATGTTGTGTAACATGGCTCAGCGTTAGTCGTAGTGAAGCAAATGAATTTATTCTATCTTACTGTAGATCCTGAGCTCCAGTGATTCTTCTCAGTGCTCTGTTTTTCTGATTGTCATCACTAAAACATTTATCTTGACTAAACTGTTTGTCGTCATATCTGTTTGACGATATGGCTACTAGAAATGATTGTAACTGACTGATAAGCAGATAACAAAATTAATTGGATTTCATATATTAATAAAATCTGGTCGGTTCAATAATAGATATGAAAAACTAGCCAGTCTGTCATTCATAACATAGAACCTGGTATATATGTGTATTGATTCAAGCTGATATACCTCATTGACACAGCAAGATAAATATCAAACTAGTACAAATAACAATAACGTGAGTGGTAGTAACAACAATAAACATAGAGAATGTGATTCTGAAAACATTAGTTCGTGGAAAGAAGAATATAAAAAGATTTGAAATTTACAACTTAAAGGGATGATAAATAGTAAATACACCTGCGCAACTATAACATAATCGGAACTATGACATCTGAGGTCTCCAGCCGTTGACTACGACAGCCACATGAACCCAGGCCTAGAAGTGTCCATCTACCAGTAAAGGTAAAACTAGCAGTAAATGAATTCGTAGACTGATACCGTGTTCTGATTTGGCCCTCTTCACATCTCTCGTAGCACTCTCTTTACATCAGTTATCATTATACATCTAGGTTATCGATAGCTGGACATATGCAATACATGTCCCAACCACTTGAGTCAGTAAAAACTTATAAATGCACCAACTGATATGTTACCTTTTCTTAACACCTTTAGTTTAATCTCATTTTTACTTACCTGGTGGTCTCAGAACACACAACAAATGCTTTGAGGAACTCTATCACTTATAATTTCATCTACTCATAATAGTCATGTTTTATATTCGCCTAGTTAATCTGAACAGATTCTGATTAACAAACTACAATTTCACCTACTCTATAGGTGACATAAATTTATAAATACTAAATGAATTTTTCGAATTCATACCGAGATTTCATCAGACACCAACCTAACAGGATTGATTAGACTTCTACAAGTACATAGAAACTCATACAATTAAACATAATAATAATAATAATAATAATAATAATAATAATAATAATAATAATAATAATAATAAATCTGTCTATCTGTTCATTAATAAGATAAATTTCTCTATAATCATCATTATTTCTTATCTTTCATAGCATTAACATTGACTGTGTATGCTTCATTCTACATAATTAACAATCATTAATCTAATTGAAATAGACTGTAAATTAATCGACAGATGTAGTGTGAATGAGGAAGAAAAAGTATTGGATGCCTGTTTTTCGTTGTTGTTGTTGTTGTTGTTGTTGTTTACCTTCAAATGGTTAATTAGTTTCTTTATTTTATTTCTGTTTCTATTTAATCAAATTTTTTGATAATTTAACAATTTTTCGTTACATTATTCAGTTGTATAGTTTGCTTACTTTGACGTACTTTTATTCTTATTCTAATTTACTTAGTTCTGTAAAGAAATCAATGAAACAATCTGTGAATTAATGAAAATGTGAGTAATGGACTACTGAGGAAACCTGCACTAAGATGAAATTGGTAGTCAGTATTTCTTAGTTTTGATCAGCACCCTAAGTATGATCAATGCCATAAAAATAGTCTATAAATGTAAGTAATAGAAGCATGAATAGTTATTAGCTAGTAAGTTAATTTTGAAAAGTTTATCTATGAATGTAAGCAAAAGTCAGCTTGAGATTACTACAATGACCGTTAATTACTACTAATTGGTCAGAATCAATATCGAACCTAGCATAAATGTGCATCGATTCTAATTACCGCACAATATCAACAGCGTACAATAAATATCAGTGGCATTAGTATCAATTATGATAAAAATGATTAGGAATAGAGAGTACGATTCGGAATAATGGATATGGAATAGTTCCGAAAACTCAAGACCTAGGACATCTACTCCTTCGCAATTGATTCTGAGCCGTATCACCCTAATGTCGGCTATAAGTAATCGTGGTTATCATACGAATCTTTTCTAATATGGCTCAAATCAACTGTCAGTATTTTCCGTCAAATGATGTTACGCTATGATTTGGTCGTCTGCAGCTTATTTCTGATCTAATTTTACACTAACTTCCATCTCCAATTAGCTCTTGTTGTGTATATACAACAAACATCCAATCTTCGTATAGATTCATAATTTTATCAACCCATTATCAGAGTGGCTTAACACTATGAGTCTGCTACTACGTGATTAGTTCATGTGTATACATTTTAATTCTACAGGATATCATTGGTGATACAAATAACTTATTTTCTATGTGATTAAACGATTCACATTTGAATCTAAATGAGAAAAAGTTTCCTTTATATCATTGATATGTCTTGCTGAAAATCAAGTTTGAAGTATTTCATATGATCATATCCAGCCATTTGATATATTCGAATATATGTTCATTGGTGAAGTTAACTCACTAAATAGTATATATACTTCTATTTGAAGACATCTAGTATTGAATGATAATAAGGAATCTTCCTAGAAAAAACAGACTAATAAACCAAATATCCATTACTCCTAGGTTTTTATAAGGTTTAGCTTAAGTCAGTTCATATATATAAATATAATAATTAACAATGAATGAACTCGAAGCATATGAAACAGAATGATATAACAGTGTACTGAAACTCGACGGTTCTATTTTGAACTAGTTGAAAATACTTACTATTGATGAAAAAATGGACTGATATCAATTACCTCTTAATAATGAATAGTAATTTCAAAGATTGTCTTTTTTTCTATTCAAGAAGTCTTTGACAGATCGATTTTAATTAGATGTATTTATAAACCTACAGACATACTATATGGGTATCACTCAAAAATACGAATTACTGAACAGCACTTTCATCCCTAGCATACTGACTTATCAATTTTCTCTCAGTACCTTACATTCAAACTAGAGCCTAATGCTTTCCAAGTTTCAGTGTGAACGCCTAACCGTTAGCCCTAGTGAGTCATCCGGTGTACAACAGTAGGATTATCACCTCAATCATGTTATGATATAACTTTATGATCAGTCAATCCTATTGATAATAACTGTCTTTTCTGATACGGATAAACTTTACCAGTCATGAATTCTCTCCAGTGTTTCAAACATATCTTGAATTTAGTCTCTATTTAGCAAACTGTTATATTGAAGTTGTGGAGATTGGTTTTGTTTCGTTGTCTTAATTCATCGACCCTCTGTGAGGTCATAGGTGACTACTATCATAGAGGTGTCCCATACTAGGACGACGTAACTCTCCAATGATATCCAATCAAAATTAGTCTCCGATGAATAACTACACTATCAAATTGGTTACTTCACAGTGATCAACCATAATATGCATCACAGTCCTACAGAGTCTTGTTGACAAGTGTCGAAAAGCATGAAATCTGGGTCTAAGGTCTCCTACCGACTACTCTCAAACCACTTCCCTCTATACATAACACTAGTAATATCAGAGTCACCTAGACTAGTGGCTAGCTACATCACAACTTGTTCGACAGAATTTAATTAGCACTATAAAAGACTTAATTGATTAATAGACAATGATCGACTAATGTAAAACGTATGTAAATATTCTCTTCAAATCTACAACTTTATTTAATCATCAATTGTCATATCCATTGCTTCCTTTTGATACATTTTACAAATTTGTCAGTATTAATTAAAGTATAAACATGAAAGTATTAAATATTCAACATTCAATAAATATGTGTATTCAATGTTCAATGTTTATAAACAAAAATCTTATTGTACGCAAATTAATCTCATTGGCACATTAATAACTATGCGAATAATGTAATAAAGATAAATAGAACTATCATGTAAATTAGAGATTGTTACATTCACTTACTTATACTCATCTATCTGTTTAGTTGTCTATGTATTTCTTTCTTTTTACTGTCTATTTTTAATGAAATTGGAGATCAATGCTAATTTAGTCAAAGTTTATTCTATGAAAATCTATATACATAAAAAAAAGGAAAGAAGGAAGTGTATGCATATTAGAAGAGATTGAGAGAAATAAGAGAAGGAGAGAGGGAAAGAGAGAGTAGAGTGATTAATTTTTGTTATTACAAATAGTTACTCTATGTGTATGTGTATATGTATATGTGGATGTCTATATGGTTACGGAAACAGTCTAAGACATAGAACTTCCAGAAAATCCCCCTATTTTCTATTTAAATCATTTGTTTATTTGTTGCAATAATAATTAGTGTAGGCTTATTGTTGTTAGACAATATATTATGTTTATTATGCATAGAATGCGTAGACACGTGCTAAAGTTACTCTACAAAGATTCTGTCTATCCATGAACTAAATAAAGGTAGGACTAAAATGCATATCATTTGATAATTTCATATAGTGAATATACTGAAAGGGGGGCAACAGATATGAGGCTAGAAAGTGTTATCTATTCATTGGATAATATTACCTATGTATGTGTTTAATGCATTCATTTCTATGCAATATGAAGTTGATACAAGTGTATAATCGGTAGAGAATTTACTAGATTCGTAACAAGTTGTTATAATTGCTTACAATGTAATCATTTCATAATTATAATTCTATGTGTACATTATATTACACCACCCATTATTATCATTATTATGTATACATTTTATTAGTTGAGAAATTTTGTTAATTGTATCTGATACTGTATTTCATATTCATTTGGCGGCAGACGTCAATATCATTGAGTAATACAATTATCCTTTCTTCTTTTTTTCTACAGAAAAAAGAAGTTGAAGAGAAAAAAAAAAACGAACTGACGAAGAGTATCAATTTGTTGCATTATGAATGATTACATTAATGTATTACCTATAACCCAACCATTTAATAATATGAATAATAGTAATCATAATTTTTATTCAAGTACATTTACTAAAACAACAACATCGACAACAACAACAACAACTGCCGCTATAGTCACATCAATAGTCAATAAAAACTTGACGTATGATGGTGATGATGATGAAACAAATATTCAAAAGAATTATTGTCATTATTACGTAACAGAACCAAAACAATCTGAATCAATACCTTATTCATTGTTCAATGTACACAAATCAAATGAATCAATTGTCAATGATGAATATATGTATCTGATAGAGATATATTAGTCAGTAATAATAATAATAATAATAATAATTATAGTAATACAATACATAATCATCATGGTACTCAGTCAACACATGTATCATGCCCATTTTATCAAGTGAAGCTTAATGAATTGACTAAGTCAAGTATATTCATCCTACAGAATGGAATATTAAAGAGTTATATGATTCAGTTGAAACAAATAAGACTGATTTTAATAGTGAAATAAGAATAAATTGTATTCATAATAGTACATCAGAACAGTTACCAACCAATGACACTTATGCAGTTTATCAACCAACAACTCATTCAACATATGAACAACATTTCTGTACCAATAATCACTTGGATACATTTCAACATAAAACTGATTTCAATCAACAACTAATGGTTACAGAACCTCTTGATATAATAAAACAAAAAACAGAGAATTCAAATATTAATCATTTAACATATGAAATATGTGATAATCAATTAATGAAAGGTTATTCTAAAGGTACAACAACAGGATTTAATTATTCTGATCAGTAAGTTTGCGGAATTTTTCGTATCTAGTCGAAACCAGTATTGCAGCCTCAACTACTTACTGTGTTTAAGCTTGGTTCGAAGAAAGTTAGTAGAAGCTAAATCAAAATGTATCATTCATCTAGTAAGGGATCTCAAGAAACCAAACCTCATTGGTTGAAAACTTTGGTTGATGTAGTTCAAGAACATTTATTAATTATCTCACCTTGTCTAGATTCGAACTTATAAGATTATATATTCCCGAATCAATTCTTATGTAATTATATTTTTAATACTTAATTTATTCTATTACCATTGGAATTACAGCTACTTCGTTCATCCGATTACTTCGCATCATTGATATAATATAGCAACTTGAATTGAATCGATCTTGTTAACAAGTCTTATGTTTATTATGATAGTTTACTCATAGAATGAACTAATTACATTTGGAAATGAAATCTGATTGAATAATATTAAGAATGGAAATGAATACATGATGCTTAAGTTGCAAACTTCCATTTATACTTTGTAGTTCAATTAAAGTACTTTAAAAGCTGTTTGTATGATTATATTTATCAGGTATTTTCCTTTTTAAAATCTTCATAATCTGGTAGGTAGTTAGAAATATTCAGTAGGATATCATGAACCTTGGTTTCCTTCTAGATGATACTCACTAGTAAAGTATACTCGTAGGACTAAACTATAGGGCCAGTTTTGAGTTATTCTTTAAGTGACCATAACTTGTCACATTTCTACTATCATCTGGTTCCAACTATTCCAGACCTGAGACTTTAAGATATTGTTCTAAAAAGTATTTCCTTATTTCAAAGATACGCTATTAACACTAATCCATCCATATTGGGCATTATATTCTATAGAATCATTACAATTATTTCAAATGCATACAACGACCTTAGGTATTAGTACCAAAATGGTATTTTCTGGCACTACAGTTTAATCCTACCGGTGTATCACCAGTCTTGATGGGGATTTCTAATCCATGTGAGAATAGAACTCGCGCCCCTGAGCTTCAGATTACTAGTAACCGCTTAATATCAATACATCATTCACGCAGTGTCGAGTTATTTAGGCCGGGGTCAAATTGCATTTTAATAGACAGAATTCTATCAGCAAGGACAACTACAGAAATACGACATTACTCACTACTTAGTGATCATTTGGTGCTTTTAAAAACTAAAGTAACCGTTTTGAAAAGATTGTGTTTTAAGTAAGCTTGCGTCTTCTTTATGCACAGGTTTTAATGTCTTACTGCAGAAAATTAACATCAAAGGTTTTATCTAAAATAATATTGAAGTGCCATTACTTAAATCACTTAATGGAAGTAGTAATTTGAACATTCGAATATATTCGACTGTATCTTAAAAAAATACTTTGTTTTAGTTAATTGAATTCTTCACAGATAAATGGTGGTTGAGTACCAGTGAAAAACAGGAATCACTAAACAGCTGTCTCGCCTAGTATGTGATTCCTCAGTAGTGCACTCCATAGATTCCACTCCACCGGATACCGGCCCAGTGTTGCAGAGTGTTGGGTGTTCGTCAACCTGAAGTTCCTGAAGCGGAATCTAAAATGCACACTGATGGGGAATCCCTTTCTATGACAAAACAGCTATCCAGTTCTCCCTGTTTTTTAATGTAACTCAATCAGTATTAATCTATGACGGATACATCAACTAAAGCTAATTACCAATCTACAATCCACCGCAATTCATAAATATTTTGTATTCTTATATACGCTGCTGCATTACAAATGTAGAACACTTTTTTGAAAGTTCAGAAATAAGGACCGAAGTTATATGTAACATTTACAGTGTTTCATAGGTGTATTGTATATTTCAGGTTATTCTTCTATTCATTTGTTGAGTGAACACTGAATGTAAACATATAATCGTTTTAAGCACTAACTTTTATTATATGTACTTTTCTCATCATTCATAACGACTTTCACTACACTGACTCATACCTTGCGAACAATTATAAATGATTCTAGATACTTAAGCGGAAATTTCCATTAACACTACATTTTACTTTTCTCCACTAACCTACTGAGTGGATAGGAAAAGGTCCAAATATAATATACACAACATCAACCTAAGAGTTAAATTTTTTCAAAGTTAACTATTTACTTTTAACTACATAAATGATAAGGTTATGCATATATTAGTTGTTTGTATTTGTCACAGAATGATGTTGGTTGGGTACCCATGAAAACCAAGAAGCAATGAGTAATGGTTTTGTCCTGGTAATGAACATCTCACTAGTGTACAGCTTTAACTACTACTACTGGACACCGGCCACCGTTTATCTCGAAGTGTGAAGGCTGTGATTTCGATTTCCTGGTGGATCAAGAATGTGCACTGTTGAGTTATTTGCTATTATGAGAGAGCTGTTTAGTACTCCCTAGTTTATACCGGTTCTCAATCACTGTCAGTCTGGGACGAAGGTAAACAATTAAGCTTCATGCCTCACTCCACAAAACCACCTTAATTTAATTTGTATATTAATTATGATTAATGTATAGGATAAATCGGTTGCTTAGTTAATGATGTTTCAACGTTAATAGTAGGTTACAATCCATTTATTTTACTTAATAACACATTTCATAATTTAACGTAGACTGTTTGAATGAATTTGAATGGTCTCACTGTAAAATATGAAGTTCTTGGATTTGATGTCTAACTGCTTACATATTGCTGAAGAAACCCAAAGGCGATAAAATAGCCGTTGAATAATCTCTGATTTTCACTTGTAGTGCAGATGATATTTAACCCTGAAGAACAGTACTTCAACAAAACTTCACCTCACACCCCCTTCCTCTAGAGAACAAAATCAAAATTAAATATTTTTTCTATTTTATTCTCTGATGATTACTATACAGTTCAAAGAAAACTGACATCAACTAGAGAATATTGAACCTGTTGAAACACCATTTTAAACTAAACAATTGATTATTTAAGTTGAATTGTGACTGGCAAGTGGAATCCAGGACGCGCATTTAGTCCTCTTTAGGACTAATCGGCTGGATGTACCTGCATCCCAATGTTGATGCTCGCCACCGCGTTCACCACTAGGCTACTGTGTCCAGACAGTCACACTTGTGCAACAGGTTATATGTACAAGGTTATTTCTAATTAAATAATTGATTACTTTAGGTATTTTATACATGACTTTTAGACGTGCTCACCATACTTGACTACCTTTTGTAATTATGTACTACCATAAGATGTAATACTTTAGTTTGACGCTAAGATTGTACGTATGTATGAACAAGGTAGGACCTACTACATGTGCCCATCTGCTCAAGTTGCCACACTTCATCAACACCACAAGATTAACACCAAATTAGTAGGAGTAGTAGTTGATTTAATGATAATAATAATAAAAACAAAATGTGGATGAACATATAGATTGTGATGCAGGGAAAAAAATTAGTTTGTCATAAGAAAGGTATGGAATAATTGTAAACTCACAATTTAAAGACGAACAAAGAGTGGATACGCCTGAACCTCTTTGACCTATTCGAAGCTATGTCACCCGGAGTCTCTAACGACTGGACTGTAACAGGTAGTTTGCATCTACCAACTGCATTCAGACGAAGAGTCAGTGACTTCCTGGATTACGGAAAGAATACAAGAATTCTATTATTATTAACATAATAAAAGTGGATTTCAAGTTTAATCATGAATGACTAGTCAATATATGTATATAATATGTATATGTATAATATTTGAGTAGCTGTTTGAAAATGTTGTAAGAATCTGATAAACTGAAGACTGTAATTGTTAAATGTTGTTGTTGAATTTGGAGCCTTACACCATAGTTTAATTCTAGCTTGACATCCACTGAAAACCAGAAATCACTATACAATCATTTCGTTCTAGTATACTACTCCCCAGCAGTATTCATCCATGATTATATTAGTAATCAAGGCCAGGACTCTCAGACTTCATGGATAATGCTCAGCATTTAGACTAATATGTCTGTATTCAGTGGTTATAGATACTTGGTGCTACCAAATTATTGAAGTTACAGATTCGATCCAGCTGGCACCTACTCGGTATCCTAAAGGTCCGGTGCTCTCCAGGAGGTTTAAAGCTCACGGGTCCATTCTGTAGTGCTACCGTAATTATATACAGTTGAAGTGGTTTATCATGCAAAGCCTGAAATAAAAAAACAGTGCTGCTTATCGTCATAATTTCTATCTTCTTTTTTCACCTACCGTTAGAAATGCCCGTATGCAACATCAACGACAATTCAATCTAGCTTGTGGTGCTGATCGTTCTACTAACATTCCAAATGAGCATTCTGTAACAGATAAATATGACACAGTAAATACTTCAGATAGGAAATTCACTGGTCCTGAAAGAACAGAGATCTGTAGAAAACATAAATCTTCTAACCATCTGGCAGTCGAGAAATCAATAGGTCTATTCTACAACCAACAAGCATGTTTATCTAAATATCATCACACACCTAAAACAAACAGACTATCACACAAGTCTACCTATCCTATTACCAATATCTACACTACTGATAATAATTACACAAACAGTAGTGATATTACTCATCATTTAAAATTTTCACAGTATCCAAATTCTTCTACTGATAATAATAATAACGTTTGTCATATAACAACAGATTCACTTATACATAATGAAAATGTATTGGATACATTGAATAATGATAATACTTCAAGAATGAAAAATCATATATTCACATCATCTTCATCATCATCATCTAATTGTATTTTATCTCGTTCACCATATAAATGTCGTAAATGCAAAGGACATGGTATGTTTGAACCAGTTAGACAGCATAAACGTAATTGTCCATATCGTGATTGTTCATGTGATATGTGTTATCTTGTAGAAAAAGGTCGTCGTATAGTTGCACAACAGATTGCATTATTTCGTGATCAAAAAAATCATAATTCACAAAAAATTTCATATCAAAAAGATCGTTCTTTAAAGAGTATAACAATGAAAGAATCAATGAATAAAATAGACGAAGATAATGGACCACATTGTCGTAGATGTCGTAATCATGGACAGAATATTCCATGGAAAGGTCATAAAAAAACATGTCCATATAAAGAATGTTATTGTAATCAGTGTATATTAATTTCATTGCGTAAATCGAATGAAAAAGATTTGAGTAAGTTGATAACATCATTTTACTTTTCTTTTAATAAAAACACAATTCACTACTCTGTACAGTCTCTATACTTGCCTATTTTACATGGTATTAACAGTAACATTATAAAGTTTGATGGCTAAGATTATGTTTTCAATGTTTCATATAGATGTTGACTGCAATACTTCCTGCTATTTCCTAGTTCATTCAACTTTTGACTACTGTTTATTAGAGTACAGTTTCCATCAAAGATTTCATTATAAACGGTTACAGTTATTGTCAACTATCTACTTATGAATAGATTAGATTGGTACAGTTCAGTAGATGTAGAATGAAAATCATAAAAATCATAATCCTCAAAGACTGAAATGAAGTTACAATATAATATGTCACATCCACTAACAAATTCATTTACCCACCTACTCACTCACTAAATGTAAGTAGAAATGCTCTGAAGTGGTGTACTTAACACAGTAACCATACTTTGGAAACGTTGTGGATAAATACAAACTACTCTAAATAGTTACGTAATACTTTCGTTACCTACTTAAATAGTTTTTGCTTCATTTGTATCATTGCTCACTTGACTTTGCATAGTGATAAACACCTAATTGAATACATGCTTTATTTTTCAGTTGAATTAAATGTATATGTACACACTTCCTTCCAGCCTCCCACTGTACATTGTCTGGATCTGATTGTTCTCAGTCATCACTGGCCACTTAAAATATATCACTCTTTGAATTTTCGTTATTCATTCTTAATTTCACAGTTTTATAAAAGGTGGTAACGTAGTGTCTATGATTTTAGATGCTGCATAACAATTGGGAGATAGATTGATTACAATATAAACTGACGGACTATTTCATCTGTGTATTAAAATCAGTTGAAGATAAACACTTCATTTAGAGATCTCTTTGAATATGCATTAATTATGCGATAAAAGAAGTAATGGAAAGGCATTTCATCAAAATAGGCTGCATTTATCTGTAGTATTGTCATTGTTCAGTTACTGTGTTGTATCCACCATTTCATATCATTTCTACTTACTTTTAGTGAGTGAGTAGGTGGGTAAATGAATTTGTGAGTGGATGTGACATATTATATTGTAACTTCGCTTCACTCTTTGAGGTATATGATGTTTATGATTTTGATTCTACATCTACTGAACTGTACCAATCTAATCTATTCATAGTAGATAGTTGACAATAACTGTAACAGTTTATAATGAAATCTTTGATGGAAACTGTACTCTAATAAACAGTAGTCAAACATTGAATGAATTGAGAAATGACGGATGTTTTGTATACAAAACATTTAACAAATACTACAGATAGTAAAGATAACATCAACCCTTCACCGCCTTAATTCTATTTGAATGATTAATTTTCACTTATTTTGATATAGGAGAAGTAACTCAAGAATTCATTGAAAGTCAACCAGAGAAAGGAGAAAAGAAAGCATTCATCATAGATACTACTGAAAATTATGAAATGAATACATCTAATTTTACTACAAATTATCCTATCAACTCAAACTTGAATTCAATTACTACAGAAGAAAATAAGTCTAATACTACATGTAATTCATACTCATATAATTTTCCAATCTCTTCTTATCCATCTTTAATGAATAGAACTTCTGTAAATTCATTGATTCGTCATCTCGTCACTTCTTCACATAGTAATACAACATCTAATGGATTATGTACAACACAGATCAGTCAAGATGAAACTTTATCTAATCTCACTGTGAATAAGCCAACTTATTCAACGTGTATACCTTCATATTTTAAAGTTGAAAATCCTAATCTTCAGTCTGCTTTCTGCTTTCTTGAAAATACATCGAATTTGTCCAGAGAATACAATGAAGTAAATATAGATTCTTTAAATTTAAAGCAGAATGAAATCAATTCACAAAATGTGTTTAATACAGATTCTAGATTTATAGATAGTCATAGTCGTTTATCATCTCCTTCATATCCTACTTCATTGATACCATCAACAATTTCATTGAATAAGTTCCATAGATCAGATTATAATGTAAGTCAGTTGTCTGACTTTTATTTAACACATGAATATTATGATTCAAAAGTCGGTTCTATGTCATCGATGAAGCCAAAATATGAAACAATTATTAATCCTAATATCTCACTTAAATCGAATTATCTAGATCGCACTGAAGACAATAATACATATGATACATCACTAGCATTTACTTCATGAACCATCAACATTATCATTAGAAACTAGATCTGATGAAGATCGTATAACAGAATGTTTTTTAAATACTAGTAGTTCACGTAATACTTTTCAAAACTTTATAGATTATGTCAATCCGAGTAATGATCATTTGAAATGTTCTAATCAACAGTTCAAAACAAATTCTTCATTTTCATCACAAGTTAACAAAGCATATAGTAATAGTAACTTCTGTCAGTTACAAGAATATCAAGGAGTAATCCCTAATTCGTTGATATCATCATCTACTTTTAAAAATACGATTATTCAACAATCAGATGGTATAAACAAAACATATTCTAGTGATTATCTAGCTCCATCAATTCAATATTAATGAAGATGAAATTGTTCGACCAACAACAAATCATGCAGCTGCTTTAGCTGCTGCTGCAGCAGCTGCAGTTGCATTTCATCATGAAGTCACTCAACAAAAACATCAAAAAAAATATTATCAACAAATTGAAGCTACACAATCAGCATATGAACAATCGAATACACGAATACAACGATTGAATTCATTGAATAATAGCGTAACTACTACTACTCATGAACAATTCAATGTTATACATGAACCAGTGGATACATCATTGCATTTTCTAAATATGTCTAACATTTTAAATGATAATAGTGAAAGACAAAATTATCCAAATGATCATCTATTTATTACATCACCACTATTACAATCAATTAAATCAGGTTATACAAAATCATTTAAAACATGTACACATTCAATAGAAGGTATCGATGTAAATAAATTTCCAAATAATCTAGTTAATACAAATTATGATTCTATTCCAAATGTATTCACTAATTATCCATGGAATTCAGAGAGACAACAATACTCTCAACAATGTTCAACAAATGATACATTCAATAGACATGAACATACTCCAACAACGACAACAACAACTATTACTACTACTACTAGTAGTAGTAGTATCATAGATCATGTTAATCAGAAACAATTATCTACAATAAAACATGATACTACTGATTTCATTCATCATGAACATCAAGAACAATGTAATAATAATAATAATAATGATAATAATAATAATAATAATAATAATAATAATAATAATAATAATAATAATGTAAATAGTATACAATGTAATTCTAGTGTAAAAATTAATCAAGAAATTAATAAATTACAAATAATTCATTTAACAAATGCAATAATTTTACCACCAAAACAATCATTAAGTAAAATACAAGATGATGATGATAATAATAGAAAAGCATCATGGTCATCATTTTATCCACATGTTCAACAACAACAACAACAGCAGCAACAGCAACAACACCATCACCACCAACACCAACAACAGAATAACAAAAATAATACAGAAACATGGAATTTATTGCCAAATGAATGTAATAATCTATGGAAAAATTTTGAAGTATCAACTAATGTCTTTAAACAAATAGGATTATAAAGAGTAATTTATTATGTAGAATATAGGATAATATGATATTCTATGATAGAAAGAGGTAAGTTAGTACTGGTTTAGGTTAATTCTATTAACTCGTATGTTTATATTGTTCTGTTTATTATTTTGAGAAGTTACAAGAACAACTATCAGTGTAGATAAAATGAGTGATGCATATATTTGTAAAATTCCAATGAGTAGAAATTAAAATTTTTCTGACGTTTCACAGCTTAGTGTAAGTCGCTTCTTTTTTGATTATGATTTGTTCCATTGTATTATTTAACCTTGTGGTAATTCAATTCGGTTATTCATTCCTCTGAAGAAGCTACTTACACTAAGCCGCGAAACGTCAGAAATTTTAATTTCTACTCATTGGAATTTTACAAATATATGCATCACTCATTTTATAAACAACCTATTCAATGCTCAATTTATTTGAAATTATCAAAGTTAACTTTGGTAATGATGTATATATCAGTGTAGATGTTATGTTTTACGACTTATGGCTAATGACTGCATTAGTTGAATTCACTTTAAGCCCGTCGCCAATTGTTATGTATTGTAAAAATACACAATGCCCTTGATGATTGCTAATCACTGTACGGACACATTTGTCCCGCAACTACAAGTCCCTAAGCCGGAATAGAGGAAAAAACAACGATTGATGAGCCAAGAGGTAGAATCAGAATAGAATTGTATTTCAATCATCCCTTTATATAAATACAAAGTCAGACCACACAGCGAACCAGTTAGGAAGCTAACATTAATACAAAACTAAGGAAATAGTGGTAGTGAATAGGGACAACTTCTACACAGCTAATTAACTGTAGTCCATCATAAGAGACAATATAATAACAATAAATATGTTAAACGAGAGGATAGGGTAAGATAAACATAGCAATAATAGAAATGTAATGTTTACACTACTCATGACCGAAATAAATGAATTTGTTCTCTGAATCACTGTTCTGGATGTTTTTCACTCTTCTTTAATGGTCCGACATAACAGTAGAATACAATGAATTCATTATATTTCACTGGTTTCTCATCATCTACAGACATACTGGAATAATTTTAGAAAATGTTGCTTGACAACAAAGTTTAGCATACTTATGTGGATAAGGTTAATTGCCATTTCATTGATATAAACATGGTAGACATGTAAATCTAATTAAAATGTTGCATAGAATATCAGAGATATAAACATATTTGATGTAAGAGAAAGTAATAAAGACAGCAAGCAAAATAGTAGTTACTGATTAAGTGATTACGTAATAAGAAAATGATAGAACACATGAGAATAATGTAAATTGAGCTTAGTCACTGAAATAATGTCACGATGACATAATCAGATAAGTTAGATTTCGCTATACGAAACAGTGATGTAACAGATTGAATTTGATCTGAAGAAATGAGTTGGTCATATAATAGAATGAGTTGAATATGAAGAAACAGTAATAACAATGACGTAATGAATCAAGTGTTAAATTACCATAGTAAAGAAAGCCTGATAATTGTTTCTATTTTGGGTACAAAACTTTGGTTTCAAGCATTTAATAACGATACCTATAGCATATTTCAGAAGGCCAGAGGTTTTCTGTCTATTAAACACTTCAATAGATTCTTAAATAAAAAACTAGTGACTTGTCTCAATCAGATGTCTGGCAAATGGATTATTAAATCGTAGATTTTATGGCACAGGTTCATGAAATCGTAAACAGGCTCTTATTTCCGTTCTGTCAATGTAACTGCTTTTTCAGGTACACGTAATTTTATACAAACAATTGAAGGTAACATAAAAGCGTGTCTGTTGATTTTCGAATGTTCCAGGGGACATGTCGGTCTACTAACTTAGTTCACCTATCATTTATTCGAAAACAACAATAAAAATGATCTACTCGATTGTTTATAACTTGTGTACTTTAGTGTACTTACACTTTTGGAGCTTATAGTATAGTTGAGGTGAGACACATGTTGTAAATGCCTAATCACCTATAATCTTAAGGTGAAATGATGGTTGGAATAGGAGTCGGATGGAAGAAATTTAAAGGTAGCCAAGCTAAAACGACATATCAGTCAATGACTGTTAGTTTGAAACGTGCTAGTAATTGGGTGAAGTCCCCTCGTGTGTCCCTCAAAGCATATTCTCAATGTTTAGTCATACTTATTCTCACTGTTATTACTTTATTGCTACCCCCCTCTTTGTGGCAACGGGATTGTACTATGCATGAGTTCTTATGTATTACACAACCTTCAGTATAAACATGGTACTTTGAATTAGCTGAAGGATGTTAATCAGGGTTTACTAAATTAGACTATTGCATAAGATATCACTCTTTACTACCATATTCTTATGATCAGCTTCTGCTTCGGGAAAACTGACATACTAGTGTTCGATAGTAGCTGTATTTCTTGACTTGAAAGAGGCTTTCAATCCAGTCATTCTAAAGATCTCGAGCTACTGCTTATTTTTAAACGGTGTGCCTCAGAAATACATAAATTTTATAAAAACAATCTTCATGAACACAATTGGCCGAGTTAGAGCTTATGGCGAATCGTCATGAGAAGTGGCTTTCCTCAGGATTTCCCATTTTCCCCATTTTATTCACTCTCATCATAGATATTTCCTTAGTAGTAATATTTTGTTCATCTAAATTTCTATGAATTGACTTACCAGGAGCCCCAATTATTCACTTGAAATATGCAGGTGATATAATAACATCCGGTGAAGACTGAAAATATGTAGAGTCGCCTATACACATTGAGTAATAATGTAGGCGTATTTGTTATACGCTTCGCTCCCCCCACCTTAAATCCGAAATGATGCTTATGGACTGATCTACACTGTCACCTAGATTGGTTTTAGGGAGTGAAGTAACTGAGTATGTAAACCACGTCACTTGGAAGTCACATCAATCCCGATGGGTAAGTGTCTAACGAAATCTCAATCCGAAATTAGAAAGCTTCCTTGGCTTTTGATAATTTACGTCACTTGTGGTGTAAGCCGGATATCTGTCACTTGACAAAAGGCCGAGTAAAGTACCTGTTAGTTCATTCGGTATTAACTTATAGCTACGAAACATGGAGTATAAAAGTAGAAGATCTACGTAGGCTTTAGGTATTTGATAACAGAAATGTTCAGTTAATCACACGCGAATCATGGTGTAACGGAGTGTATACTACTGATGTTAGTCACGGAATACTATTAAAAAAATAGTGAATCGGTGGATAGAGTTGTTAACCTTCACCGGTTGAACTGGTTGCGACATATATTACTTATACCAATATACACTATGCTTCGTCGTATGATGTTACTGGCGTAAGTATAGGGTAAACAAACCAGGGGCTCCCAAAACAAAACGTGGTATCAGTTCAAGAAGTCTATGACTACAGACCTAAGCTATGTCGGTAGATACAAACTACCTTTTGGTGTCCGCGTGATAATCACGAAGAGTGACTCGTGACATTGGGTGATATGAATCGGAATCAGTCATAATGGAGCAAGTGTATTCACTTCTTATCTTCTCTTAGATCTTAAGCTCTTTCATGTACACATTTGCTTCGTTGCTTCCTTGTCGTATTAGCCCTGTTAATTTGATGTCGTCGTCCTAACTTGGTGTAGTTACTTGAACTTATGGGGATATATATATATATATATATATATCAAGTTGTACGTTGTTTATGACTGACTGATATTCATGTGATTGCACTTATAGAGTTAGTTGGTGATGACTTGTTTTTAAAAGAATATTTAGTGAAAACATCATCTTGATTCAGGAGATTTTATGATTAAGCTTATCAGCCCATTATATAAGCGAAGTGAGTTTATACAAGCTTCGAACTAGGTACTGTCTCAAAGAACGTCATCATTCATTAGTTAAGGGATACTATATTCAGTGATTAAATTTCAGGTTTGAACCTTGTTTCACCTATTTAGGTTTTAGTAGAATAATGGCAATATAATTGATTTTGTTTTACCATTAGTAGTAGTCAGTAGTACATACTGATCATGATAAGAAAAAAAATATCACTAGTCATTCTTTCATTCATATCTGATCCTTTGTAAGGTCATACTTGAAAAAGATCTCTTGAATCATAATAACCATTTATCTATAGTACTGAATGTCAATAAAAGTACGTAGATTGTTTTCTAACATGAAGTTAGATTGATTGGAAGAGGAGATCCAACTAATGGATATGTGTGAGTATCTGAAATAATAACTAAATATAATCATCTTAGACCTGAAAAAATTCATTGATTTGCTTCTCGGACAGGATCAGTTACATTCAAAGATTGAGTATAACTCTTCAGTGATGATTATTAACTATCAAGAAATCTAGGTCAAATAGAATGTTTCAGCGACTACTATCATCCATGTAACGTCGAATATTTTGATGTAACTAAGTCAATAAACATTTAATACAGTTTGATCAAGATGGTTTAACCAGTATTCAGGACAATAATATGACACCTGTTATTATCATTACCAACAGAAACAAATCTAGTCCATCTTAACTCATTTGAACAAATTACAATTTAATGTCATCATATCATACAATATTGAACTAGGAGATAATGTCGTCAGTATACATAAACAACATTGTTACTAATTAACCTGTAGAATATGTTACAGTAAATGCATACATTATATATTAAAATATGAATAAGATTATATTGACAACAAGGTAACTATTTGTCCTCTTTCATTATAACTAATTATATTTTCTATTTTTTATTCAATTGTAAAACAAACACTAATCACACATTACATAGTAACCGAATGTCTAATTAAACATGTTTTTTTTGTTTTATTAAATTGAAATATTTATACTCTATGCATTTGTTTACCTCTAACGCCTTTCTATCCATCTGTTATTAACCATACAGTGAATACTATAAAGATTAGATTGATTAGAAAATGGTATATTTGGTAAGCCAAAATGTGTACAACTTCATAATAGTACTAAATGAATATAAATAGTAAAATTATTAAACCTAGTAGTTGGAATGATGGAAGTAGAATTTAAAAGGATTATTTGTTCTAAATAAATGAAAAATAAAAAGGATTGGATACCTGTTTTCATATAGTATAAAACTATTCATTGGTTTACCCTAATAAGGGCTCTACTATTGGTGTAAGAGTAGGCTGGAAGAAAGATAAGGACGGCCAAACCAAAGCATAATAATTGTACGTGAAGTCATTGACAATCGGGCTGGTCCATGTTAGTAGGTGCAAACTACCTGGTTGGGGTCTTCGTGAGAATCGTAGCCAGTGGTTAGATACTTTTAATGGCATGGCTTGAATCGCTTGAAATGGTTCAAGTGCATCCATTCTTTGTCCTCCTCTAAATTCTATGTTTCTGAATTCATCATGGTTTTGTTTTTCCTGATTTATATTTTCATAAATCTGATCTTTTATCTCTGATCCTTTCCATTTATACTAACACTGTTACAAACCCCCCCAACACTCTGGGATTTAGTCCAGCAGTTTCATCCCTATCTTCTCATTGAGGTTCGGAAACTTGAACCGATATATGCACGAACCAAGTTCTACGTTATGATTGACTGACTGATCAGTAAAACAGTGCAAAACAGCAAAGATGAGCATTTAATAACGAGAGCTTCTAAATTGCAAGTGACTCGTAAATGTTCAAGAATCAATAAAAAATGATATAATAATGTGATATAGACCTAAGTGTTATTTACACCCGTAGATTTATATACCATTGTTTACTATATCAAAATAGTATAGTTTCAAATTGTCTAGTATTCTGTGTAAGTAGTCTAGTAAAGTTCGTCTCAATAATCTTTCACTGCTTGTACTTATTTTCAACATACTGTTATTGGATCTAAATGTATTTGAATAGACTAATCGAAATTCTAAAAGAATGTTGACTGTTCTTAACTAGTCATGATAAGTGATGGATTTCAAATTGAACGTATTCTATTCATTTCAGTAATGATTTGTGCTTTTCATGAATTTGCTATTTTATCGTCTATTTATGTGTAAGTTAATGGAATAGTCATATTGAATATCATTGAATGAATTGTGTAGATTTCAATAAACTAAGATGATTAGGTGCTCTCACTCTGTGTATGCTTAGGTGAGTGACAATGACAGAAAGTCTTTTGATGCCCATGCTTATAATTGAAAACACTCCAGTAAGTATATATATACCAACTATCTCATTTGTAGTCGTCATAAGAAGCTTTATGTCTTCATAACAATCATTTAGCATTCAGTATGTTATGTTACTATTATAAAATAGTCATTGGAATTATTAAAAGATCGTTGATTTGTCAATCCTAATATCACGAATTGACCTAAATCAGATAACCATTGATCACCTGGAAGTACTGGACAGCTGTTACATTTAGTATGGGACTCTTGAGAAGTGCGCATCCACGACTTCATTGAGTGAACGAAACCAGAACCCTTTGGCTCCGCGACGAGCGCTTTACCACTGAGTCGGCCTCCTAACGATTGGTATTTCTAATTCAGTCAATTTGTGATACGTTTCCGCGACATTATCCATTGTCAATGGTGGGTAACTACCTCACACCCCACATGACTGAATTCCACCGGTCACGTCTTCACACCAGAACTTAGGGAATTACCTCATGGAGCTAGTTACTAATGAGCTGATATTTAGTTACAATTAGGGGGTTGTTGTGGAGATAGTTAATTTGTCAATCCTGATATCACGGATTAGGTCTGAATTAGATAACCATTGATCACGCCAATAGTTGAAAACTCTCCAGTAAATATATATACCTACAATCTCAGTAGCAATCATAATTAGAACCTTTATGTCTCATAACAGTCATTTAGCATTCAGTATATTTTGTTACTATTATAAAATAGTCATTGAATTATTAAGAGATCGGTAATTGTCTAAAACCAATGCACACATCATCAGAAGTTACATATTGTACATTCTATATGTTAGTTATACTTCCTCACCTTCCGAATACATCAAATCCATGACCAATAAACGTAACATTCACTTCATTGTTGTTATGGTTACAGATTTTATTTTATACTTCATATTCTTTTACCAATCATATAATTTATGATGTTTTCATGTATTTAGTTATTGTAGACTGCTTAACACTTTATATGTTCTGATAGATGTCAACTGAATGAATGAATGTGGGCTTTTACTAAAATAACAATTATTCATTATTAGTGTGTTGAATTTAAATTGGATTGTGACCGGCTAGTGGAATTCAGGAGGCGCGCTATACCGAGGCAATCCGCTCAGTAAGCACACATAGCTTCATTCTATAACAAATCAATGGGAATATACAAATTCATCCTAATAGTGTATTGAATAAAACGTATCTTGTAATTCATACGTAATATGTATGGTCAATAAGATATACTGAATGATGTTAGGTTGTAAAAGAAAATAGGCATTAGAAATGCTTTGTGGATAAGGATTTAATAACCTGTTTAGTATTCAACGAATCAGTTGAATGGATAAAACACTTCAACGTTATTTTTTTCTTAGTGATCCTTTTGTTTTGTACATTATCGACATCCTTTTGAATGTTTTCATTTGAATATGATTCACTGTTAAGGTTGGCACCAATTTCTTTTGATAGAATTCATTATTTTTAGCACCATTCATTATGGATCCAATCAGTATAATTATTGAATTCCAATTTAAGCTTCACTGTTATCTCCAATCAATCAATGCCTGTTACCCCATGTGGAACATAGGGCTGCCGACCAGTATTCTCCAACCAACTCTGTCCTGAGCTTTCCTTTTCAGCTCTTCCCAAGAGCTCTTCATTTTTCTCATGTCTGTCTCCAACACCCGACGCAATGTGTTTTTGGTCTTGCTTTTATCCTTTAACCTTCAGCATTCCATGTTAATGCTTGTATTGTGACGCATTTTGATGATTTCCTCAATGTGTATCCGATTCAGCTCCATCTTCTTTCCCTAATTTCTTCCTCAGCTGGAAGTTGATTTGTTCTCTGTCATAGGAAGTTGTTGTTGTTATTGGTATCCTACTGACGAACCCGACGTATCTTACGTGGACAGTTGTTTATAAATACTTGTATCTTTTGAATAATGCTTTTGGTAATTCTCCTTGCAAGTTTCAACTCCATACAACAGAACTTTCTTCACATTTGTGTTGAAAATTCTGACTTTAATGTTGACTTCACTGTAATCCTAATATATACAAATTTCTCCTTGAAACTAAATTATTGAACATGAAAATGAAACATGTCTACAAATGAAGCTTGATGTTTCTTGAGTATTAATGTGGTGGACCTGGAGGTGAGGGGTTACTGAACTTCTGCTGTGGAAGTTTGTGACGATATTAGGCTTTGTAAAACCTATTAAAAATAGAAATGTAAACTTTAAAATCAGTTATCATAGTGTGAAAAATAAAAATAAACTTGTTATTTTCATCTAACACTTCCAAGTACTTCTCATGAATATTCAATGTATTAACTTGTCATATATAATCTTTGTTTAAATTGACTAATACTTTCTATAAGTAGTATCTTAAGCAGGTTTTATTCAATTTACTTGTTTCTAGCTCTCAGAAGAGCATATATTAGTAAGAAAATACATTGTATTACTCGATGAATTATTTAACATTAGCCATATGCTTATTTCCATGTATCGTGACTTTAAATATTGCCGGTGGACAGTATACTTGAATTGAAGTCAATGAGTCTGAGAATAAGATTGATCAGAGACTGAAAGCAGGTTATGTGGCTATGTCTATTACTGAAAGGCGTACCGGAGAAGTAAATTAACCTTATACAAACCCTCTACTCGAACACCACATGTCGTGTTAGAGCTTATGGCGGACTGTCATCGGAACTGAGCACTTCTAGTGGTGTCCGTCAAGGTTGTCCGCTTTCCCCGTTTTTATTCAATTTAATGAGTGGCATGCTTTTAGAGTTAACATTGTCATCGTCTGATTCCTCTGGAGTTGACCTCCATCCAGGAGATAAACTTACTGACTTAGAATATGCAGATGATATAGTTCTATTGGGTAAACATGCTGATAAAATGCAGAATTTTTTGACTACCTTAAATATAAATGTAAGCATGTTTAGGATGCGATTCTCCCCATCCAAATGTAAAATGCTGCTTCAGGACTGGCTTAATTCGGCACCGAAGTTAGTGATAGGGAGTGAAACTATTGAGTGTGTTAACTGCTTTACTAATCTCGGGAGCCTCATTAGTCTTGACGGTCTGGTGTCTGATTAAATCTTGGCTCGTATACATAAGGCCCGATTGGATTTCGCCGATATGCGTCACTTGTGGCTCAGGCGAGACGTTAGTTTACTGACGAAAGGACGCGTTTACTGCCCAGCAGTTTGATCCGTTTTACTTTATGGATATGAAACATGGCCTTTAAGGATAGAGAATATTCGTAGGCTCCTAGTATTCGATCATAGATGTCTCCGAAACATTGCTCGTGTTTTATGGGACCACCGAGTAATCAATGCATGGGTTAGGAATAGAGTACTAGGTAAATCCTGTAAGCCTATTGTTGAAGTAGTGAGTCTTCACCAGCTAAGGTGGTTAGGACATGTGTTACGTATGCCTGACCACCGTCTACCTCGACGAGCAATGTTGTCTGTTGTGAAAGTAGGCTGGAAAAAAGCTAGGGGTGGCCAAACGAAAACATGGCACCAATCCATGAAGTCATTGACAATTGGGCTGATCCATGTTAATAGATGCAAACTACCTGGTTGGTGCCCATGCGATGATCGTAACAAATGGTCAGGGACTTCAGGTGATATGGCTCAAAATCGTTGGCAATGACGCAGGTGCATCCACTCCTTGTCTTCCTCCAAATTCTAAGTTTTTGAGCTTATCATAATTTTTCTTCACTGAATCACTTTTTTTGTTTCGAATCTTATCTCTGATCTTTGTACCTTTCCGTTAGTACTTACTCTGTTACTACCTCCACTACTCTTGGATTCGGTCCAACAATTTAATCTCTATCTGCTTATTGGGGCATGGCAACTTGAACTGATGTACGCATGTACCAAGTTCTACGTTGTAACTGACTGACTGACTGAAAGCAGTAATAAATGATACATTTCACACATAAATCTCTCCTACTGTATACAAATGAGGGGCTTTACAATATAAACATAAATTCATGTGCTAATGTTAAAAAGTCTGTCTTGGAGGTTGAAGTAATGTGTACTGTTTGATAACGTACACACCTACTTAACACATTATACTAGATGAATATATTAACAGCATTTAGAACGATCAATTAACATTACAAAATTTTGGAGGTGTTGTGTTCTGTGAGTTGATTGGTTTGGTTACGAATACTTCACCTATTTACTAGTCACCATCAACAATAAATACTTCAGATCGAAGTAAGCTTCCAGAATTGTTTCACAATTGATCTACTGCTTGTTCTGTTGGCTTGGTGTTTGATTGGTTGTTATCAATAATAGCGTCATGATCGTGTTTACACGTATTTTCACTTTCGCCTCCTTTGACTCACCTCTGTTCTTGTATTTGTTAATCTCTTGTCTTATTAACTGATGTTTATAATTGTTTCTATGCTCCGATATAAATGAAGATATGTCATGGCGTTTAGTAGGAAACTGATATTCATGTATTAACAAGCAAAGGGGAGGACCAATTTTTCGAATACAGTGCTTGTTGCATTTGCTTCAACTGATCTCATAGATGGCGTTTTTTGTCGTTATTTAATAATGCATCTTTTTGGTCCTCATATTATTGATTTTCGAGATTTTGTGATATTTCGGGCTACACTTGTTGTTAAGGAGCAACTTGATTGTTTGTGAACTCAGAAATATTCTTTCCGTAAGGTAGGATGATCCATTCACTGATTGAAGTTATTGATTGTTCTCTTTGGCTATGAGTTTAATAAGCATTTATTGGCAAAAGTTTCGCAACAAAACCATTCAGTATAGAGAATAATGCACTTTTAATATTCTCTTTCTGTGATGAAAATCCCCACCACTATTTCAATTCATATGAATTGAGATGGTTTGTAGAGATTGGTATTAAGTTTAGTTGGTTATCACCAATGACAATGGATAGTCGTTGGGATAAATCACAAATTGTTCAAAGTAGGAGTTCCACTATTGGATGCCAGTCCAGTGGTGAGGAAAATTAGACGTACACCAACCTGGAGCCCCTAAGGCAGAATCTAGGTCGCCCATTGCTGAGGAGTTCCATTTTAGAACGAAACAGTTATCCAGTCCTCCTTGGTTTCTATTGGCACCCTGCCAACATCAATCTATGACGTATCTAATCAACTAAACTTCATACCAATCACCATAAACCATCTCAATTCAATGTCATTGTAAATTTATCTAATCATATTTCAGTTAAAATATTTTTCAGTAGGTAATTTGAAAAAAGGGACATTTACACTTCTCAGTCTATATCGTGTATATATCCCCTTCATCATTTTATTTCATCTTCCAAGATGTATATAGTTTGGTTGTAAACAAAGATACCATGACATTGCACACTTGTTTTCTTTATTATTTATTTGTCCATGCATATATATATATATATATATATATATATATATATATATATATATATAATGTCATAGAAGATTGAGTTGTATATTTTGTTTATGTATAGATACATTCAGAATAAGAAAGTGTATACTTTGAATGACCTCATAATTGGATTACATAAATGTACTTACTACATTATCATATAAATATCTGTCAAACACATATGATTACATTTTCAAAATGTATCTACAATGTAAAGTGAAGTTTAAGGTTATGACCATATTAAATGTATCATTTTTGTATCATTTTTATGCATTTTTGTGTTACACTACAGTACAACTATCTAGTGACCATTATATTTATGTTGTTTATGTCCTTCCTACCCTCCCTACACATAAACCGTATCCATTCACTCATTCATTTCTTAGACAGAATGAATTAAAACTGACGACCACCCGATATGTATTCACTTCATGTATGATATAAAGAGAATGAATATAAAAAAAAATATTCCTAAAAAATATTGGTGACTTTATTATTCCTTTTTTGTTTTTATGATTCAAGTAGTCATAACATGGAATCTCTAAAATTAAATTAGATTTTGACATTGAATGATAATTTATTGTGTTCTTATGTTGTTTTAATTCATTAGGCGTTTTTCAAATGGTAAACGCGGTCTAATTAAATATTTTATATGTACAATGTATACAATGAGGTTTAAATCCTATTTATACTTTGTTTGTAAGCTATTCTGTATGATCCCATTAAGCTTAATTGTTTTATTCTATTTTCTATCTTATAGACTGTTTAATTTTGATCTCTAGATTGATTCCTTCAGTTAGTGAATAAACTACTTACAATGTTGAATCTACTAACCTATATATATTTTGATGCATATGAAATAAGATTTCTTAATTCATATCACATTAGTAATAACTCAATACAATTGAAAGTATAGTTCATTAAAGATTAAATGAAAATAGTCTTAAATCAAATGCTTCAACTCAATTCAGAAATAAACAGAATTACTTCAGATCTTTCTTATATGTGACCTCATATTTCTTTGTAATGGTATTTTAGATGAAAATGAAATAATTCGTTATAGACTAAAGTTGGTCAGTCACAGTTACATCCTGAGCGGATTGCCTCGATATAGCGATTATTTACAAGTATTACTTAAGTTGAACTGTGACTGGTAAGTGGAATCCAAGATGCGCGTTTCGTTCTATTAGGGACTCGTCGGCTAGATGTATCCCAATATTGATGTTCACAGTGGGGATTCAAACTCACTCCACTTCTCGTCAGACACCACTACGTTCACTACCAGACTACTGAGTCCAGACAGTTACACATGTGCAATAGGTGCATTGGTATTAGGATGAATTTGTATAATCCCATTGATTTGTTATAGACTGAAGCTGGTCAGTCTCTGTTGCCTGAGCGGATTGCCTCGATAGAGAAGGTGGAGGGGTGGGGGTGGGGAACGCGTCTTGGATTCCACGTGCCAGTCACAAACCAACTTAATTGAGACTAATAAAATAATTAGTTTATTTAAGATGTGCTTAGCTGTTTAATTCAAGACATAAATTTTGCCCTGTTTGAAACTAATCAACTCAATATATCTAAATTAGAGTGGTGATAGTTATAGTAAAATTCGAACTCAATACCTATTGTTTCAAACATTTAATACGTTTCCCACTAAGTTACTTGATCGAAATAATCCATAACGTGTTTAACGTTTTCTTTGATTGCCTACGGTGTAGTGACCAATTGAATGTTCAACAGGTGTTGATCGAATTCTGTCGATCCAGTTGTGATTTAGTATAAGTGACTCAACATCACTGGTACTATGTGAGATAAAAGGTAGTTTAAGAATAATCGGTAGGAAATTATGGACCAAGGTTTTGTGCTGTTCAGTACTCATTAGCAAGGCATGCCTGAAATATTTATTTGGGGGGGGGGATCTATACCTCCTTGTGGATTTGACCCCGGGTCACTCAGGTTTGTAGTCTGCAAACTTAATTGAAAAGCGTTCGACCGGCTCCATAAGGAATTTATAGTAAATATCCAGTTGGTCACTAAGCACTGATTAATCATTGTATACATCACAGTCCTGTAGATGTTCAGTCGTGGACTGAATAGCTCAGTAGTAGATATCGCAGACTATGATACTGAGTGGCCTGGGATCGAGTACGCAAGGGAGAACAAGTTCCTTCTAAGATTGCAGATGTGCCTTGTTGCTGAGTGCCAAATAGCGGGAAACATAGGCCCAACGTTACCTAGTGACAATCCCCTTCCCAACCGCCTTTGTTTAACGTTTGTGAAGATAATGGTAATGATTTAAGACTGTTACATTGTTTATATTCAGGACTGCAAATGATCAGCCTCTTGGTATAATACGTGAATTCTTCTTAGACTGTTCTGTTGTAGCGCCAGGTCACAAGTTCTATTATATTTGGCATAAGGCTAAAGATAGAATCTAAAATTTATATTTGGTACTATTTGGGACTTAATATTTATTGAAAAGAAGTCAAGGCCAAATAACTAAACAGTACAAAAAGCTATACCATCAATTACTTCATGGATATACTTATTCACTAATGACAATAAAAGGACATCTTCCAGTCGTTCCTAAAATAATTTTGTAAAGTACAAAACTGCGATTGTCAACAAGTACACTAACTCTATTGTATGCGATATTTTTCTATTCATTTAGTTACTGAATACTGGATATTAGAGTTAAGTTTTCATTTCAAAGTCTAACATTCACTGTAATTATGTTTATTTACCGTATCAGGCTGTGTTACACTGATATGTTTGTATAAAACAGTTATATATGACTCTAGACACTTCTAATGAAAAGTGTACTTCTACTACTTAGTGCCTAACAGGACTGATGAACAAGGAAAACGTGAAAAATGGTATCATTATGTAGCAGATATAAAACTTACATCAGTCGTTTGATGTTTTTAACCAGTTTCTTATTTTCCCAATTGCACATTCATAGCTCCTGGCTAAAAAAAAACGTTAGGTAGAACTGAAGAGTTGATAAGAGAATGACAATATGGTTATTATAAAACCTAACAAGGGCTTAGGAATTGTTATAATTGATCAAAAAAAGTGTGTATATACTATGCTTCAGATTTTAGACGGTGATTTTAGATTTATGTGTCGATAGATCGAGATAGACTCCATTGTGACAACTGAGACCAAAGTTAATTAATTTATATCTCGAAAGACTTTCAAATAAAAGCATATTGGCAGGAGATTTCAAAGAGAAAAGAGATCAGTTAAGGTTTTAACGAGTGGTCTTTCTAATATCCATAAACCATATATTCCCCTTCTACCTGTACTATTAGTGATAAATTCACCGTTTGATATGATGGTTGACTAAATCATTGTAACCGACATGCAGAAAATTTTCAGCATATTCCTCAAGAGATAAGTTTTAATTCTGTGAAGAAGTGGATCATGTAAATATTTCAAATAACTTTCTGTTGTTATTTGATATTTACTTGTTACGTACAAGTGTCCCAATTTGTTAAGTCTCGTACTTGATGCTTGACCAGCCGCAGCCTACCTTAGCATCCGAACGTTTGAACCCTCCTGGTCGCAAATTATAAGACAGAAGACGAGTAGATAGGAACTTTATTCCAGTAAGATGGAGAGTAAGTTATGTACAAAATATTCGTGTATTTATAGTTTTCTGAACACCAAAAATCAGTGTTATAATCCGTCCAATCCGAATTCAAGAAGTCTCAACTGTTACCCAATCAAAACGTGCCACGTCAAGATTCTGGAAGGTTCTATCGATCAGTGATTGGATGGAATGTCTTCAGCTCCTTTAAGGGATCTGGAGGCTTCGTTGAGTTTTCCGGGAGCCATCCCAGCACAATCAAAGAAATTACTAACATCATTTGTTTGGATTCTGAATTAGTCCATTTATCCCCAAATGAATTAAAGAAATCACTATTATTTTGTGCATTGGGAAGGAGGGTGGGGGTGCGATTTCATTCGAAGAACCAGTTATATAGACAAATTAACGGAGTGGCTATGAGTTTACCAGTTGGGCTCATTTTTATTGATATCTTGATTGGCTATCTTGAGCAAACAGAATATATCCATAAAATTGAAAATACGACATACAACTGAAGATACATTGATGACACATTTGTTGATTGTATCAACGTGAATCACGTTGCTAAATTCTTACAATAATTCAATGGTGCACAAGCTGACATAAAAATTTGTAATAGGATACGAATTTCATAGACAATTCAACTACTTAGATTGAGCTATAAAATGAAGAGATGACAGTACAATTGAAAAAGTCTATTCAGTAAAGGAACATAGACAGGACAATAGTTAAATTGCAATAGTTGTTAGCTATAAATGTTGTATAGTTAGAACTGTACTTAATATAACTAAAAAGATGTGTTGAATCGATGAAGAAATGACGAGTTCGTGAATATTCGGAAATGTCTTACAAGATGCGGTTATCCAAAACAACTGATTTCGAAGAATGAAAATCACAAGACATTCAACTATGAGGTAAAAACCTGTTTTAATCTGTCTTTCATTTAAAGGAGATAGGATTTCATTTAAAATGGACGAAATAATTAACGAAGCACTCAGAGTGAGATCCTTTGAAGTTCACTTGCGTTCGGTATATATTAATAAATGTTTATTAAACACTGTGAAAGTAGACCAATACCCTTCTGAGGTCACTACCATGTACACTTATCAGGTTAGATGTCTTTATGGTAACAAGTAATAAATGCATTCCTATCTAATTCTTCGTATCAACTTCTTTATTTATGTGCATCCGCTCGATTGTAATATTTACGTGAAGTCACTTGATATACGATAATTATGTGTACATAGGATGCATATGTAACTGGACCTAATACAACTATGATCCAACATCTGCAGCGCTCATAGCAGGCGTGGTTTTCTGGTCATCCGACGATATTAATTTCTAAAAGTTCAATTATTAGGTTAACCTTTGTACCAACCATATTAGAATTATTTTTAACTACAGTCTAGTTATAATCTAGAAAAGAAGTTATGATCGACTAAAGTTAAGAATATTACATATTTAACTCATTAACTGTGATAAATTTCTTTTCATAAAACTATTAAATCTTTAGTTCGATTCCTGATGTAAACAATTTCTCTATTTAAAAGGTTTTACGTCATTCAGGAAATTAATTTATAGTGATACTTAATGGTAGATGGTTTCACAGTTATGGCGTCATTCTTATTTTGAATATTATTATCAACTCATATTCTGAAGTTATATTTTATTCTTTGGAAATGATTACCTAAATATCAAAATATTCTGTTCAAGATATGTTGTTGGTGTATATTTGTACTTAGTTTCATAATGTATACTGACTTTTGTTTTCTTTTTGATTGTTTTACAAAGCTGATTTCTGACTATGCATTTTGTTAAATTTTCATGTTCAGAATGATATTTCGGAACTGTTGTACACATGTCTATCAGTCTCAGATGGATATAAATGTTATGGGGCTGGGTGATCTTTGGCATTCTTAGAGTTTCTGTGACCTAATATCTTGATATATTCCAATATGAATTTGTGTCCACATATATTTTTGTTTATATTTGTATGAACAATGAGTTATTGCTTCGACTAATTAAAATTCTATGTACATCGTAAAAGTCGCTGATAATCCTGGACATAATATTTCACTTATTTTACTTATCATAGTATGCACATTACAGCATGATTTAACAGTAGGACTTCCCTTACTTGCGTTGTATGGATTTGGTTTGCTTTGGTTTTGGTTTCGTGAAATAAATTATCTCATATTAACTAATCATCCGCATTTTATATTACACGCGAAACCTAGTCGATTACTTAAGTGTTGGGTGAAGGTACTTACTGAGTTATACAGATGTATTTCGCATATGGAGTCAGTTAAATACCAAGGACTGTCTACGTTTTGGTTTAACTAGAACACACAACCAAACATTTTACTAATCTACCTTCATTGATTCCAAAACATGTATACATAAATGAAAGTACTCAGTGTGTTAAATGTATTGCTCTTGGTGGGCCAATTAGCGATTTATTGGACATATCACGAAAAGCTTGTGCTTGAAAGAAGCAACCCCTTTTAGAAGTTGAATTACGCGTCTGTTGGTAGACATGGAACATGAGGTCGATGTAACAAATGCTTTTGAAATCATCACTAAACGACATAAATGGATTCTATTAAAGTTTGCTGAGGCCGTTGAAATTAGAAGATTAAAACGTAACCTTTGTATTTAATAAGAATCAGTAGTTAATTTTCAATTGCCCTGGTAGCATTAGACCGATGACCTAGTTCGCGGTTCCAATTATAGATAATAGGAAGTCGGTGAGTTATGCTCCTACACTTCTATCTTATTCCCCTTCTTCACATAATCATAACACTAGAGTATTCATAATTACATAATCGAACTCTCTTAACTTTTCACTAGAACTCTCATTCCTACATGACCCTTTGGATTTGTTTTGTATCTCTTTTTTCATATTACGTAATAAAACTCTAGAATATTCATCTAAATACTCTAAATTCAACCCTCTTTATAGTTTCACTACTTAGACAATCTAATGTTATTAGATTAACAATTCAATTGACAAAATCAACATGGGCATTAATAATTTGAGTTATCTAAAATTAATAGTATGTATGTAGCTGATGAGAATGCGACGAAATACATTGAATTCAAAGTATTCTGTAAATGTTATCATTCTTGAGTAGAAAATGATTACATTTATTGTAGAAACTATTCAGAAATTTGTTAATTTACACCTACATATCATTTACTCTACACACAAAGTTACTTTATTATGTGATTTTCAGTTTTAGATCTGTGTTGTTGGTATTAGAAACATTCAAGAATTCTCTTCCATGAATGACCATTTATATTGATGAATTGAAATAACCATTAGTATATGAAGTTTTCTTCTTATATAAGTTTCTTTAAGTTAACTGTAAACTGATTGATAGAAGAATCCATTAAACATGATATTATCTCGCTCTTAATCATTACTTAGTGTAAGTATTTCAGGCTTACAAAAGATTAATCCTAACAAGAATATTCCCATAACTTTGATTTCTTATGAATAATTAATGCCTTCAAGACAACAGGTAAAGCTTATTGTCGAGTATTGATTAGTGTAAAACATGAAATGAACTGAAGTTTTATAATCTCTACTTTCAGCTAATCATTATTATCATTCACTTATTAATCTTGGATATATTTCTTAAATTTCCTTTTTTATTTTATTTTACAGTAATTAAACAATGAAGATAAAAGACAATGATGACATTGAATTGACAATAATCAAAGTTATTAAAGTATATTGAATCTTTACACACATGATATTTTCAAATTTTTCATTTAGAACAGTTTTAACTTATTGAACAGATTATTACTTATAGTTTGTATCCATTAAAATTATTTTAAAGAATTTAAAAGAAAGTGTTTTCTTTACTTTCAAATTGATTTCTTAGCTTAACATCACCATATCTAACATATGCAATCAATTCTGATAACAGCTGTTTTACATTAATGTACAAACTTAACCTATCTGGGAGATATGAAGTCATTAAGTTATAAACAACTACAGAATCTGGTACATATGAGCATAGGTTCAAGTTGTCAAATCATATTAACACGATGGAATCAAATTTACATTAATAATATAACAATGGAATACAATAATATGACTGATTCTGAGCCATGTCAACCAGTAATTAAAGACACTGAATGAGATTATTACGTGAACCTTAACTAGGCAGTCTGCATCTAAATTACTTAGGCCAACAATCAAGCACTTCATGGACTGATGTCATGGTTTGGTTCTTCTGTCCTTACCTTCCTCCCACCCTATTCTTATGCGAGCTAAAATCGTGCTATGAGGTAGATCGTAGCTAGGGATACGCAATAGACATTTCAACCACTCCATTTGATGAAAATTCATAACTTCACATACCAGTTTGCTACTTTTCTTAGCACTCTCTGTCTGACATGAATAGTGCTTAGTCTGCCATTCTTTTATATGCGTGCAGTGCTTTAAAGACTTCCGTGATTAAATATCTGAAATCTCTTTATATATATATTTTTCATGCCCCATGTTTCACAATCATATACAGAGCTGACTGCTGCTCAATGTACTCTACCTTTTGTTATGAGGTGGATTAGTTTGGTAGCGCTTAGAGATGTTGGAATAAGTGTTGGTATATTGGCTAAATCCACGTATACGTATAACGCTTCTTTACGAGAACTGGAAATGTCGGATAGTAGATAATTTAGGTTCCGATAATTAAATATTTTTAGAGCACATAATTCAGCGTGTTTTACGTTGGCTTCACACAAATTTACTAGTAATCAGATTCATGTAGATTGTGATCGTATAAGGTTATATTTGGAATTAATTTGATCCAGCAGACAATCCAACATTTAAGCAATTTGGGTGGTAGAAAACCAAGTCTTTCAAGGAAAGTGGTTTATTTAGGCTTTGAACATCCATACCATAAAGAAATGTAAAGTAAATAAAAGTCCTCATGTTCAGTGGAGGGGGAAATTAAATCTTCTACATATATCTCGTCTACATCAAAGGTGTTGTAAATCGACAAAAGCCATGGCTGCTTTCTGAACTGTAACCCAATTAAACATCGACCCATTAAGGTAGATGAGACTTTTGAAACATAAAATTGTCAACGTACTTGACTACTTCACTCCCTATGAAACATGCTGAGGTTATTTGCAACATTCCCAGTGTCAATACAACACTTAGTCCTTTTCTATGTTTTTGTCGATAAGTGTCGAATACGAGACTAAAATGTTTATAAAATATTTTTTCTCAAGATCTAATATTTACAATACCTGTACTGTATTTTTAGTACGCCTTACTTTTCTACACTGATATGCTCATAGCTGACAAATGGGAATAATTTTACATGCTTAAGATTAAAACTTAGGCTAATCTTAGCTTTCATTTCTGCAATAAAATGAAAATGAAAATTTAAGCTAACGTTATGAAGGACTTTTTAAATGAATTGTTGGTGATTAGAAATATCAGTCATTTAGTGAAAAGTGATCCTTTTGCTAGGGCTTAACAAATATCGTCATACAATATTAAGGAAAATGATACTATGTTGGATTCATGTTTACGTCTAAAAAGATAGGTATGTTACACAACATAATTGATCACTAATTATGATTAAAATGCTGTTATAAGTGCGACAAAGATTTTATGAAAGCAATAAATACTCAGTTGATCACCGTCACTGACGGCGAGCTAGTGACGAATATCCCCTCCTACTTAATTATAAATAAAATATACCTTATGAATGGATGTTAGCTATTAAAGTACACTGAGGTCAGTTGCGGATTTGTAGTGTTTTGCATCTAGCCAAAAGATAATTTGTAATCCTGTGGAAACTACAGGGTCACATGAGTAAGGGGCACTGAATGTGAGAAGAACAAGAAAAAATTGCAGAGAGATGATCAAATGGACACACATGGTGCGTTTATATTTAACAATGAAAGGAATCAATCGAAATGAAGAATGTCAAGAGTGATGACAAGGAAAACCTGATAATGGAGATTTTAAATTACATACTGCTTAAAATCCACCGTGGAATTATAAAACACGGACAATGCAAATATTTATCCCGGTGACATTTATATGTGCACTCAAAATCACGTAAAGCAAATCATCGCTGACGGTTGGAAAATTCCAGTAGTCTGTCAAACAGAAAGAAGCAATACAATTAATGCACTTGGCGGAACTTCAGGTATTCTAAAAATAAGCTTGAGAATGGACAATTTCTCTGGAATTTAGGTCAGTTTTTAAGGATAGTCAGAATAATTTCATTATACTATGCTTCCATTACAGAATTCTTTAGTGAACAGACAATGTTTGTAGGAATACGGATTTACAGCACATTATTTTCACCAATAAATCGTGTGTAGTTTTCACTGCAAATCTTGTTTTTCCCAAAGTTTCCTATGAAGAAGGAATAATATAACGGGTTTTATTACATCAACGATGCAAAATACCTAAGTTTAATTTGAATGGAAAATCTAATCAGTCCGAACGCTCACTACTAATTTTGATTAGTCTGTTAAAATTTGCAACCGTTGAATTCAAGGAAACTGGAATAGATTGCTAAACGTGAATGAACTTGAAAGGGTGTGAGTTGTGCAGAAGAATCTAATACTGTATTTGACTCCATGACATCAGACTCATTCAGTAATGATGCACAGCCGTCTCGACTTATTTTGCTTAAAAGCTTTCTGCCAGAAGAAAAAGAAAGGGCGAGAGCAAGTAGCCTTGTCTAACACCGATCTTCCCTTCCAATGAATGTGTGAGCTGACCTTCATGCATGATTTTTGTTATATCAAGATTAAACGCCTACTGTTATACGCAAACTAACTGCAACTATAATCTGCAAATTTGTCTACGCCAACTGATAATCGCAACCGTGATTAACAACTCGACAACTGGTCACTCACTCCAAGCCAAGATCAAGAAGACACGAGCGTAGAACTAGGAAGATTCAATTCTATTGCATCTCAACTCTGTATATATAGCTACGAAAGCAACCTTGTAGCAATTAGAGTAATTAGCACACTAAAAAGGCACCACAACCAATCGTAATTATCAAGGTCTGAGCAGAGAAATGAAGAGCAGTACCGGTTACCACTTACTTTAAAATTAATAAAAAATAGCTAAAATTGAGAATAATTACATGAATAATAACTAGTTCTCTTTCTTCTTAACAATTTTACAATGTAGTCCATCGTAAGGATTTCCGTATGATGTTGATTATCTTTTCGGGTAGACCATAATGTCATAGAAAGCTCCATAATATTTCTCCTATACACATTGTCAATTGCTTTTTCGTAGTCAAGGAAGTTGTTGTAGAGTGGTGAGTTCCGTTCAATCGATCGTACAGTTGTGATCCGTAGAGTCACAATTCGGTCTGTACACGGTCGATCCTTACTGAATCCATCCTGTTGATCCCGAAGTTAGGTGTCCGTGGGCTTTTGATTCTGTTCAACAATATTCTGAAAGTGGAGTGATGTATCGGCAGTTCCCACATGTGTAAAGATCCTCATTTGGTATCTTATTGAATTATTCTTCTATTGAGTCTATCGGTGCCTGTTATTGCCTCAAAATATCCCTGAAGAAAATGTAAGGCATCTTTGTAGTTACTCCTATATCTATTTTTAGTGCCTCAGCTAGGTATGTTGTCTGGCGCTGTTGACTTGCTACTCTTTGATTTGTTGGGTGAACATATTGATTTCGCTGATTGATGGTGAGTCGATATTCATGGGTGTTGCTTTGATTATCAGTGTATTCAGTGGAGTTGGCTTATTCATGATTTCTTCAATGTTATCTACTTACTTCGCTTCCGTTGTTCTTGGGTCTCAGTGATCGGTTCGCCATCCTTGTTCTTGAATTTCCGTTCCTGTTTACTGTATTTTACATGCTAACTTTCTTCGTCTTATCAAACAAGTGTTTCATGTTTACTTCGCTTTTCATCTTCTTAAGTTGTGCATTACTAGATCTTCCATCTATTTCTGTTTATCAGATCTAATAGTCTTCTTCATTTGGTTGTTTTCTTCTGTGTATCTAGCCTGTGCGTTGGCTTCCCTGTTCTTCTTTGCTCATTGTTGATTGCTGACTCTTTGCTCTTCTTTATTGGATCTTATCTAGAGTACAGACAAAGATCCAGCCAAGGAAAATGTGATGTTGGTACTCTTAAAGATTATTTAGTCAGACTGAATTCTATTATTGGCCTACACTAGTTCTAGGATTAATTTAGCTAATCGTTTATGATACTGCTGGGAGTCAATATCGTCTAGAAGCATTATTTTATCTGTTGTATTTATTATTTACTATACTGCTTTAGACTTTGAATGATCCTGTTGTTAGTGGTAAAATTATAAATTGTATCGCAACGGCATGTCTTTTAATCTAACTGGTTAATTGGGTCTAATGCGATTATGGTCAGTGGGGGGTTCGAGATTCACTCTCAGCCTCGGACAGGACTTACATACTGTTCAGCGGTTTTACTATCGGCCCAGCTGTAACAAATTAGCTCACGTAGCTTGACAGATCCATTCAATTTAGTGGTGTTCCTTGTGGCCGAAAACCTTCTGATTTGTTGATGTTATCTGTTTCAATTTATTTTCCATGGTATTCGCCTATTTTTTAGTAGATCATGAAAGGCCTTAAACTTATTGCTCAGAGTTATTTTGAATTTGCTGATTTCTTTAGTATCTAGGAAAAGGGCTGTATTATACCTTTGTAACACTGCTGCTTTAGTTGTCTAGTGCTTCTTTAGCTTCAGTTTTATCTTAGCCACCACCAGATGACGATCTAAGCTATGTCAGCTCCTCTCCTTGTTCTAACGTCCGGCGAAACCCTTGTAGCTTTGTGTGTGATTGCAAAAGAATATGGTGTCATTTACCATCGTTTTGTTTAAGGCATATAGACT
Source organism: Schistosoma japonicum (assembly GCA_025215515.1). Taxonomy (NCBI): domain Eukaryota; kingdom Metazoa; phylum Platyhelminthes; class Trematoda; order Strigeidida; family Schistosomatidae; genus Schistosoma; species Schistosoma japonicum. The sequence goes on along the minus strand of CM046064.1, from coordinate 33,412,893 downwards.
TTAAAATTTCTCACCGTTTACGCTACTTTCCCCCCATTTCGTATCGTCCTGTGATGTCTACATATCCAGCGTTGTCCGTTACAACCTTGGCGTTTATGTCTCCCATCAGAGTTCTTACGTCTTTGACAGAGCATTTGACGACAATTAACTGTTACCTCTCATAGAACTAGGCTTTTTCATCTTCGTAAGTGTCATCGGCAGGCGTATAGCACTGTTATGGTAACCAAACGTCCAGACACTGGGCGCTGAAGATACAATTAGACAAGCTTCCAAATAAGAACCGACTGAGCCAAATCAAAAGAAATGAATTCCAACTAATGTATTTATTGACCCGTAGAGCAATATTGTTCTGTGTAATAAATTATAAACGTATTATTACAGACCTTTAATATTGTAGGCACCCAGTCTGAAAACAAATGATTAACAGCTCAAAACAAAGGTGCGAGCCAAGAAAAACGGCGGAAGTGAAGATAAACAAACCAGACACAAGTTGGACACAATAAATAAGTCGAGTTTGAAAGAGCTTGACAAAAATAATTCTCAAAATCATATTGTCCTTAAGTTAACCGCAACAGCACTCTGTGACATTTATTGCAATAGCCCCTTCTTCATCTTGAAGAATGCTTTAATGATTCTAGGTCTGTGAGGTTCCTATTCCGCAAGTGCTTTCCGTGCTTCTTCAAACAGTGTTTACACTACATTTTGTATATGTAAGGCATTTTCTTCTTCGTGGCCACAGGTCGAAGTGCTTGTTTTGAAGATAATCGTTGCTGTCTAGCTTGCAACCAATGGGTTTCATTTATTCTAAGTATCTTCAGGTTGTATCTTTTCATTTCTTCAGCTATTTGCATCCTTCAATCAGTCTCCCATATCATGCGGACATTCCATGCACCTATATTGTCGGTTGCTCTGGTTGTCAGAAGGGGTATCGGCCTTGCAGCTTCCGAAGAAAAGTGGCTTTCAAAATGAGGCGTCATAACTCTTCGATATGAAGGCCTTCCAACTCTCAGAGAATAGTAATTTTTTTAGTTAGTGTTATTTTGGTGAGGTTGCTTTTTACGGGATGTAGTTGCATATGTTGACCCTCGTACGTTATCCTAGGGCCTAGGATCGATAATAACCCTAGGGGGATTTCAGGCTGAGTCAGCACATCAAGATAATATCTAATGTAAATTATTGCGGTAGCCAACATAGATCCTGTAACTTTTACGCACGTAATAATATAACGTTAATTGAGGTCTAATTAGAAACTATAGAGATACAAATACCTAGCGTCGAATGATTGCCTATTTATCAAACTGACCAACTTATAGGAGCTAAAGCATTTCGTACTATGACATAATTCGTAGAGAGAAAATATCGACTCCAACATGCTAAGAGATCCTCGCGAATGTAATACTAGTTATCCTTATCTCAGGAGCCAAATCAACAGCAGCAACACTTGTTATTGTGAGCGTATATTATCCAATCAACCAGAAAGCTTGATAATACAACGCTTGCAACAGCAGCACAAGTTCACTGGCCTTGGTAAGTCATAAATAAGTTTGAAATAATAAGTTAATAAACAATACTCCATGCTTCTGAACGTAGATTGGCTACCACTTTGTTCCACGATGGTCACGAAAAATTCTACGTGGGAATTATAGGTGTCTAACAACGGACGACGATTCGACAATAGTAACGTTCATTATTGTCAGTGAACCAAAATCCTTGGCATCAGGATTTAAAGGGTTTTTCCTTATTACGGTCATAAGATTGATGAAACAATTTAATAAAAGTAAGCAAAAGGATCTTTCGTTTGAAAATCAATAGACGAATTCAAACTGAATTGACATATGCTTATGAATTTATAGTGCAGAAAAAGTCGCCCAGACTAGAAGGTTTTATCATCAAAGGTTCTAGAAGCGAAATCATTGTCAAGCTAAGGATAACCGAAACCCTTAATTTTAGCCAGGACAAACATCCAAGTCAGACGAATCTACATAGAGACTTAGTAAATCATTTCAGCAATAACCATAGGTGCGCACAATCCATATAGCCCATGGAAAGACTGCCAAATGAAAGAGTTATTGCTTGTCAGGTTACCGCACTGTACTGATATTCGTTACACTATTCTGGAGGGGAGGGGCAGACTTTGAGTACAAAAAATTGATTAAAACTCTAGCTGATGTAGTATCAGCTGCTGTGAGTGTGGCAACAAGCTTCTGATGTCCCAATTTCGAGAAATAAGGGGAGTACCGTTACTGATGAGGATAAATCTGACAGATGACCAGATGAACGGCAACTAATGAAAGTAATATCTTCCAATATGCACAAGGATGGCTTGAAAAGAGGCTAATAGGTTACAAGAAATAGCGCTGCACAATCGGTAGTTCAGTAATAATTCACCTCTTAAACGACATAGTATGATATAGTAATTATAGCGTTTTAATCGATAGTGCTGCCATAAGCGCCATCGTCGTATTTCGCGGGAGCTTATCTATTTCTATCTTTTACACATCAGGATCCGTACAAGCACACTTCTAGCTGTTTTCATTCTTGAATATTTTGATATAATGGAGTTCTAAATATGTTACCTAAGTACTTAAGCCAATCTGCAATAATCTTCAGGAGAAAACCCGATTCCACCGATGGAGATGTCACTAATGCGCTTTTCTATGAACACCCAGCGCCCCTGCAACTCCGAAAGAAGAGGTTAGCTATTATGCAAGCTACAACGTTTTCTTGCAGATGGAAAAATGTGCACCAACCCGTCGGCATCTTTATTGAGCCGAAAGTTCTACACAAGCAGCTACCAGGCCATAAACGGACACCCAAAGCAAGGTTTCAAGCGATATTCAAATGTGGTGACTGATAGTAAGAGAAGACCGAACCGTACAAACTCCAGATGTCTGGAAAGTAAAAACTTACTAGAGACACACTTTGATGGCTATACGCAGATTTCGTGAGTGTTATATTTGTTACTGATTCCATTTTAGAAGCCAGTTCGTCCTTATTCCTGGCTCTACATACTTAGAAATGAACTACGATGGGAACACCGCCGCAGTGGGACCAAGTAGCTTCCTTAAAAGTTTTGAACAGAGGTGACTTAGTGTGCCCTATATGCCTTTATCCGCCCATCACTCCACGGATGGGTAAGTGTGGGCATGTGTATTGTTGGCCTTGTGCAGTGCAGTTCGTTAAATATGAAAACGAGTCAGGAAGCAAAAAGTGCTCCGTCTGCACCTCATCTCTAGCATTAGATGAGCTAAAAAGGTAATTTCTTGTCCCGCATTACAAGTTCAACAGAGTTTCTCTGGCCTCCATTACCCCAATAAAGGCCGGCGACAGTATACGTTTAGTCCTTGTTAAGCGTTCAAGGTCTGGTGTAACTCCTCTCCTTTCTCTTCAGACACACGACGAAACACTCAAGTATAATTTTGATTGTGTACATGTCGCTGATCCAATGACATTGAAACATTTCCAAGAGTTGGAGATCGATGAACTTCGTACGTACAGAGCTATTTGCGAAGTAGATGGAAACAACATTGAATTAATTCCCATTCATTGATTTCCTTTGTGACGAGCTGAATCGCGAAGAAAGCCTTTTGGAAGTGCTGCAGAAATAGTCCAACTAAACGTAATTCCTTCAGTCAGGAACAATGAAGCTGCATTAACTGAAATTCACTTTTACCAAGGTAACTGAGATCTTTACTAACATTCCGTGAAGCTGCAGACGGTCAACCTGTTTTCTTGGATAGCCTAGGTTGGCGATGCTTATTAACAGAATATAAAGAAATACAAAATCTTCCTCTGGAGATTATCGCAACTGTCGTATCGACGAAAAGCTGTCGAATGAGCTCAGTATGTTTCATCCTTTTTTAGAATTACTTATGCTATATTTAACACTAAGTGTAGCAACTCTGATTGTTAAGGAAGTCATTACAAATCAAAAGAATGACAGTTTACATGTATCATTTCAACAGTCTGCTCGACTTTAGGAAATGATAGCAGAAATACTGAAACTTAGTTGTGCAACAACTAGCAACCAGTACTAACTAACCTGTCAAAAACAACACTTACTAGCAGTTGATACCTTTCGGAATTCCCTGGGCACTTGGCTTATTTCACGGTTTCAAATATGGCCAGTTAACAGTGCTTGTGTGATTTCGACTCTTAACTGAGCATCTCTATTTAGTGGTGGATACGGTTTTTATGAATAAATCTTAAACTTTCTCAAGTTCTGTATGAATAATAGGATCTTTTTCCTAATTGTTTTTCTTAAGTCCTTACGGAAGCCACTGCGGTACCTAAGCCATCTACCCGATGGATACGCTTTTGGTTTTGTCGAAATCAAACTAGAACCACCGTTGGTCTCGGAATCAACACTGTCTCAGTTTGCAACAGCCTTGAATAACCGCGCATTGGAGCGAGACCGAAGTCGTCTCAAAGATCTAAAGCTAACTGAATTGAAAGAAGCAGCTGAAAACCAATTTACAGTCATTACGTAAGATAGTGGTTCATATGTCGCTTTTCTTAACAATGGTCACGTATTGATGCGTTCATACTTATTCTTACTGTTCCTTAATATCTTTTCATTAGTTCGGTCTTTGATTAACTGTCCATAGGGTACTCACTATGGAAGCTATCTGATTTGTTCATAATGTAACTCTAGGTTTTCTCGGTGGTTTGCTTTCATAGGACATTACCCCATAAACCCACTGACCTGATATTTTGACGTAATTATATACATCTATTATTCCATTAAAATGAAATAGGAATGAACAGTATAAACAAATCTGCATTCAATACTTGGTTGCGACTCAAAAACGTGTTACAGCTTCGAATATGTTTATCTCAAATGTTTGCAGTAGGAAAATATTTCAGCTACAGTACCGTAAACCCTGATAATAAAGTATTTATACCGACTAGTTTCCTTCCTGAAGTACTATTTCACTAGTTTATACATCAACTTGACATGTGTAGTAACGACAGGTTTCAGTTAATTAAGGATGAGTGACTTGTTTTTAATAAGCATCGTTCATCAACCTTGCTTGTACTACGTTTTCGAAATACTGATGACCGGAGTATGAGCGTTGTAAGGTCAAGATTGACTGAGTAGCCAAAAGCTAATAGGCTGCTTATCGTTTGTAGTTAGTTTTAAAAAACTAGAAATTATGTAGGGCATAAATATAATCTACTTATTTGTACTTCTCATTTCCAGTAGGGAAATCGGTTTGTTTGCTTCGACCTTTCCTGTAACATAAAGATTTATTTTATCTGAGTTCCTACTCCCATCATCATGCATTTATTGATACACCTTCATGTACCAAATGCTTGTTGCGTGCATAATTTAATACAGCATGAGTATTGAATTGTTTTGGACTTTATTAAACTCTGGAAGTCTTGATCACCTCCCTGAAGAAGCTTAGATCAGTTTGTTCCTCAATCGTTAAAACTTTTCAATTATGTCCAATGTCTTTTGCACACTTGGCGCTTAGTTCTCTTTAAACAATTTGTCCAAGTCTTGACGAATCTCTTTATTTTATGTAAAGGATGTCAGCGTAGATTGGTCCTACGTTACGCGTCTATTTAAGTTACGTCTCGGAGGAATGAGTCTTGAAACATTCACAAATTGAATCTATATGTAAAGTAGTATGGAATAAGAAGCTTATTTTCGCATAGTAACTTAAACTTTGCACTGCTATGTTATACTAATGTATTATATCCGTACAACTTTCAGCTCCAGGTTTTGTTTTGAGTGGCCATGCAACCCTTTCAGATAAGCAAGGTAGGTTATCCTTTTTGACTTACAACTTACGCTTCATAGACGTACAACTTGATCCCTCAAATTTTGTTCCACTCTCCCCTACAACACGGAATACAATTCTGAAAAACACATTACCAGTCAGCTTCGCTGAAGTAAGTCACATTTTTTATTGATTGTTGTGCATTGTTCATACAAATACAATAAGTAGTCTAGTGTATGACAAACAAGCAATATAAATTTTACTGCTTGCTATACTTCCCAACGAAGTCATTTTCCGTATTTGAGAACAACCTTTGAAGTAAGATGTTGACTCATCCCAGACAACTGAATATTCAGAAAAGAAGAATATTATATATATAATTCACTTAGCAACTACAAGTACATACTTTTATTGTGTATCACTAATACTGCGCTACTGCATAATCTACAGTGGGTAGGGCGGGATCGAAAATGATATGAACTTAGACTCAGCTAAGTGTTTATATCGTTTAATCAAACTGTTTTTGGCAGTGTATCCTTCATGCTATCATTCTACTTTCTGAAAAACATTACGTATCTAGATTTCTCGTGCTGGTGCACTCAGTGTTGTTGGTCCTGATCGTGTCGCTCATTTTTCACGAAGTCCTCCAAAGCCAAGTAATCCTGAACACTTCAATATTAATTCTGAATGCTGGCCCTACTTTGGGTGAAAATTCGAAAGGCTGAAGTCTTGGTCAAGCGTGTCAACAAAATTAGGACAATCTCTAACTCAGGCGGAAAATTTAAATGCCTAGTTAAGCCGTACTGTATTCTTCAAATCAAGTAGATTTTTTGTGATTAGACAAGTCTTATAATGCTATGAAAACCAAAAAACTTCTATTCTTGCGTGAGAAATAAAGCAATGGATACAAATATATCGTTTTATAACTTCATATTAATCTGGTTGCTTACGTTTGTTATAATGCTTAATAAAGCACTTAGTTCAAGTATACTGTTCAACAATGTATGAGTGAGCGAACTCCGAAGACCTCTATGATGACCAAGTTATTTGGTTCCCAGTCTTGAAAGCATACCCAAAAAGCAAAGTACACGGCAAAATACGTTAACGTATGTATTTAGGTGATAATACATTTTCATGCAAGGGATACAAAAATTTGTTTGTTAAGTACAGTTTGTCTCGTTCAGAAGAAATAACGAAGCCGGTAGGTTTATTTTTTCGATACTATATTTCATTGATAGCTGTAGTACTGAGTACAAGTAACTTTTATGTTGAATAATTTGGTATATGGATCAATGGAACGCCACCTGACTAGAAAAGAAAAAACTTTAATGAAAGCTTGTTCAATAGGAATAAAGCATATTTTCAATTCGTTCTTAACTATATCAAAGCCTAACTGTAGTGCATATGTATGCGGCAAACTTACAAATCTTGCCGATGTTACTGATGACTAATCAATAATTATCATTAGTATAACATTCGAACAAGCAGATTTATCCGTTACCTCTAGTTGGATAAGACGATTTAAACTTGTGAATGTTCCTGGCTTGGCATTTATGATTTCATAAGTAAGCATGGATCTGTAACATTCGTTTCAACTAAGTTATCTTAAGTTTCACTACAAACTAGCTAATATAACAGTTGGTAAGCCGTATGTTGATAACTAAAGGACTTAGATTTTGACACTTTAGCCCAAATTATTTTTCTCTGTAATTTAACACTAGAAATATTTTTCAGCAAAACATCGAAAATCACTACCGCTGTTAATATAAGAACTTACAGTGAACCCCATCATTGGTGCTTTCCAGTTTCCGTGCATGTGGCGCAATTCGTGAGGAAAACTGATTTAGACATGCCGAGAAACCGATGCATGTTTCCCATGGCAGATGAATTAATGTAACTCCAAAGTCTTTACGCCAGGAATCAAGCAATTGTGTCGCATTCCTGTGATGATAAAAATGAGAAGACTTAAGTTTTTACAACTAAATAAGTTGATTTAGATGAAAGTTTGATAAGATACTAAGGTATTAAATAAGATGCACAAAAAGAGGCTGACACGCTCATCATCAAAATAGAAAAATCAACCAGTAGGTAAAATACTGTTGAAGAGTTCGATTCCCCAATAATATAATTATTTGTAAATCAAACAGAACTTTGCATTGATTTATTATGTATATTTGATTTGTTAAGCTCACATTTCATTGTGAGTTATCCTAATTCTAAAGATTACTTCAGTTCTAAATGTTATAACATTTGATTGCATTAATTAATTCAGTGATTTATATCTAAATTGTATCATAATCACTCACGTTGACGCTTACAGTTTATTCACAGTTGATTTCTTTTAATTCATCACGGTAATTTTATTTATATATAAACAAATGAGGTCAAATAAACGATGATCCTGATCCTCATTACTGACTGCTTAACTTTAACCTTGTGCCTTGTCTACTGGTCAGCCGCCCTACAAATTGTTACAGCTCAACCCTCTATCACGATTTTCTCTCGAAAATATACAACAATTATTTTAACAGCTCTGTTGTATGAGTGAATCTTCGCTATTCATGCCAATCAGTATGAGTTACAGGAATTCAGAATTAGTTGGCAACGTTAGGCTTGATGGCGCAGAACATCGCTAAAATTTTTATGACAAAGTGACTTAAAATGATGTATTTTTACGTTATCATCATTTAGTCTTATTCTAACCTCTGAATGTATAATGTTAACGTTTCCTTGAAACAATATGTGAGGATTCTCTCATGGATATGCAACAATTATCAGCACAATAAAATTGAAAGAAAACATTTCATGTCATACAACAGAATAACATCTGGACGTTAGCTTATCAGTGATTTCGTTGTGAGGTAGCCATTTAAAGTTTCATGGAAGAATACGTCTGTTGAACAAAAACTTAGTAGTAAATAGGCGTCTGATGTTTGAACTGATTAGTTCCCATAACACGTAACTACTTTGATAGGTGAACCATCACAAAAGCGGAAATATAGGTAATTTTCTAGATAAAAGTTTAATATACTTGACCTTTAGCTATAGTATATGAGGGTGAGTGATACTATCCAACAGCTTGAACCGAAGTATGTTGATTAGGATTCAAATAAGCTAACAGCTGACTAGAAGTTACGCGTTTTTATTCATAAAAACGCGCTTTCTCACTGTCACAACTGTGTAAAAATCAATTTATAATTGATGCACTTACCAAATTCATAACTCAGTTTTGTAAACAAATGTTCAGACTTCGTCAAGGCGTGTTTTAACAAGTAAACATAATTGTTCAAGGCATTCAAATAAAGTTATTGTGAACTAGTGAAATTCATAGATGGTAGAACACGTTTTGAAACAATGTTAAGTGACTTTCCATCAAGCAGTTGAGTATTATGTGTTGACTGGGGAAAACTATAAACTCTATATGCTAAGTTGATTTCTCCAAACAGCTTAAGATAAACAAAACATCCAGTAGACGATTGAAGCCCATTACGAATTCATTGAAAAGTGCTTACAACTAGTATTGTTAACGAGTGGGAATGTACTAGCAAAGGGACTTGAAGTTTCATTTCAGATTTCTAGTGGTTTTATGGGATGGGATTCGTTTCAAGCTTATCAGTCTTCTAAAAATCCATTTCTCAAAACGTTTGTTATGAAGGTAGAAATTGTCGACATTTTTCAATTATTTTGAGGAGCTTGGTGCATGCCGAATAAACTATTACTAATTATATTTATGTAATATGAAGTAGTGTTGTAGCATTTGTGTAAAGTGTTACTTACACAGATTGGTCATCAGTCGAGATTTTGTTTGCCTAACACTTAGAACTGATTTAACTTCATTGATCAATAAGCAAAAGAATAACCATTAGTTTAAGTGTTCGACATCACATGCACTGTTTCGACAAACAGTGGCTGGAGGCAGTCAGCTGAAAATCAAGTAGGCACTCATTTGTAAGGCGTACCCACAATCGTGAGACAATTTGACCGATCTGTGTAAATCGAATAAGTTAGTCACAGACCGAAGAACTCATTGGAAACGTCTCGATTTGACTGACGAAGGTTCGACTCTCACAAGAAGTCTCGGTTTCTTCAGTGACTGTAGATACGCCTCTCTGACGACTGCCAACTAGCACGAGGCATAGATTCCACCAAGTTTTCTCATCTCAAGACCTACCTCCAGACAGTAGACATACAGACAGAATCTAAACAAAACTTAAATATGAAGAATAAACGTTTTTCTGAAGTGTATAAACTAATGTTTAACTATCAGATATAATGGATATCAGTAAAATGCAGTATTAAAAGTTAAAGTTTAATGTAATACAACTTACAATGAGTTGTTAGGTAAAAGCTGTTGATAAAATACGCGACGACAAGCAATCGGTTCAATTTTCATAGAATTTACAAACTTCTGTTCACCTTCATCTAATGCATTTTCATTAACATCACATGTAGGTGAATTGCAATCTTGTAAAGCTATTGAATATAACCTGACCCTTTGATCAGGTAGCCAAAGCTATTAAATAAATTGCATAGTTATCAGAAGAAAGTGAATGCTATATTACACCAATAATAATAATAATAAGTACCCGGAATCCCTTTTTAAAAATTTACTTCTCTTGATGACCTTGAACAAAAATCACGTGACTGCTAGGTTTACTATAAAATAACTGAAGTATCTAAAAGTTTATTTTCACTAACTGACTGCAAGAATTTAATTTGGAATGTCTTATGTTTGACTGTTTTATAATGTTGTTATAGGTTAAGCAAGTATTTATGCAGATGTATGCTTTTTCTAAATCAATCCCAATCAATTTATTTACAAATATTTGGATAGAGTTCACTTAGTTTGTAACTTCCTGTTGTTAATGTTGAGAGCTGTAATTGATCAGTCACCGTTGATATATGCGAATACTGAACAGATTATCTCCAGATTGTCGTATAGTCACAATTTTATCAAGACTAGATTATGACAGCAACAATCCAGCTTTAATGAGTAATTCGCCTAAATTACAAATAATTACTGTTCATATAATCTCTAATCGAAGTACTACAATTAATGGAATGTTCATCAATAATTACTCATCGTAAACAGGAAGACTTACGACGTGGCAAAATCTCAACACCAAAAAACTAAATTAACTTCAGTCAGATTGCTTTACCGAATAACGTAGAAGACATTCCTGTGTGCTAACTAGAGGATAAATATACTGTACAAAAGTTAGTCCGGCTTTGATTTATAGTTATGAAATATCGCTGCAAAATATAAGGACGTACATAGGTTACTAGTATTTGATTATAGGTGTCCTAGAAGCATTACTTATGTATAATAAGATGACTGAGCAAATAATGTTGAGGTTATGCATAGATTACTAAACAAAACTAGCCAACTGACTGGTAATATTTTGTGTTTACTGACTGAGATAGTTTGAACATATATCGCATATACCCAATGACCGCTTACTTTGGGTATCCAATGCCTGATTGAAATAAGAACAAGGTGGAAGAGAGCTAGGGATGGCCAAATCAAAACGGGATTAGTCCATGAAGTTACTGGAATAAAGTCTATACGCTAGTTGTTATCAACTGTTAGGTTGGTGGCTTAGACACATTTATTTATTACTCCCCCTTCCCCTAGATCTTGAGTTTCAAAGTTGATTAAAACATCTTATTTCGCGATTCCAACGTATATGGAATCATGTCATATATCTAATCTTCCTTCGTACGGCTCTGGTATTCATTTTAATTACTTTATCTCCGTGATATTGTGCGGTAACGACCAATGTGTTCCGGGTTTCACATTTCTTATAAGTGATTAATTAATGATCATTACGAAATCTCTTGTTGTTCTAAAATAACAACCGATCAGTTAAGTAGATTGATAGAACCTAATTTAGTGGGAAGATAATTTAGATAAATTACAGTAGATTGAATAAGGAGTCGTGATAGATAAAGTTCACCCATTCTGATAATGAAACAACTGTCACTGGTGGCAGTGGATGATGATGATTGAGGCATAATATAGCAAACTTACTGAAACTGTCGAATGAATTCAAAACTCATTAGCCAAAAGTTAACCCCTTGTCGCGTGATCTGATCACGACTTCTGACGCAGTCGTATGCACTGAGTAATGAGTCACATTTTAGACTGAGACGACTTATCCTGTGATCATGAATTTTCAAAAATGTTTTCAGAAAGTTGATGTTATCCCATAACGTGGAGACCGACAAGAGGTGTTAGATGACCATGTTACGAATTCAAAAGTGCTTATGACCTCAGTTCAGTGCTATTGACGGCTAAGAGTTTGCCATGAGACCTTAATATCCTGGCTTCGATCCTTGGTCGAGTTGTAAGTGTGCACTACTAAGTCCCATGTAAGAGTGAAATAGCTGTTGAATGCTTTACCCAACCGAGACCGATCTGTAATCAACTCGAACAACAAACTATATACATGAATATTTTATAGATGCGTAATTACTTTATTGACAATCTCCGAATAGAAACTTTCACTTAGTACATAAGTGCGTATATACTGACTGTAATGATTTTCATATAATTTTTTTTAAAAAAACAGGTGGTAAAAGATTAATGAAGAGATTAAAACAATCTAGTAACAGACAAATCAATTAACTTTTACCATGGATTTCAATCAGCTGATTTAAGTCTTAGATTCTTATACGACAAACTAATCAGTTGTATGTATGAATGGACTATAAAAATAATTCAAGAATTTTCTCTATTTCTCTGTCATTATATACAGCAAAAAATCAATAAATTCAGGAGTAAAAAAGAATATAAATATTGATTTTGATAAATATCAGTCTGTTTTATTTCTAGATTAAGAGTATAAATAATTACAGAGTGAACAATTTGTTACCAAGACAAAATTTAATCGATAAGGGGGCGCTCCGTTCGAATTCAGAGGAGATTCTCATTAATGCGTATTTATCATCATTATATAAGATTGAATCCACGATCAGCAAGTGTGATATGATGTAGGATTATCATGTACAGTGGTCAAAAATCCATGTACAGGAATAATAGACGAATTATGAATGCCACTCCTGCCTTCGCCCTATCTCACATATAGAAACTTAGATCTCATACATTTAGAAAATTTTAAGGGAAAAAAGCTGGCCAATGGCCTGGAAATAACTGATTATTAATATATATATATATATATATATATATATATATATATATATATATATATATATATATATATATATATATATAATCTGATGCCTGATTGATAGCTAAATCTGATAAATTACTACATAGACGAATGAATACACAACAGTGATTTTCAGAAAATAGTGGAATGTCGTGCACTGAACGATTATCATGCTGAATTAATCCATAATTTAATAATTGATCACTTATGAATGTGGTAGTTGTAAAGAACTTTATTAGTGTGATATCTTGAGGTTTTACCTATTATGGACAACGACCTTGTTCAAACTAAAGCTAGGACCCAGAGTAAACAAAACTAATTATTATATTCCTTCAAGTCTACCACAATGCTAATAGTCACAAACCACATTGAGAACACAAAATTGGAGAACCGATCAGCCGTGGCTGGCTGTTGCTATCAGTTTACAAATTCAAATTTACGAAGTAAACATATTTTACTTGCATCTTAATATGTAACTTTGAGTCATAGATTATGCATGAAAGTCAGTGATACTACTCAGGTGCCTAAACCAAACTAGATGAAGTGGAATTCGGAAATGTAACCTAGTAGTTGAAATTCAAACGTTCTCGTCATTATTTCACATATTTATACGTGTGAATACAGCAACTTATACATCTTTGGCCATTTGAGTATGAGCAACTTATAGGTGTCACTTCAGTAAAACAAAATAAATAATTAACAATCTGAATAATACTTCTCATTATATAAATTGAATAATCAGTCACAAATAACGGATCAACGCATATATATGCGCTAGCTCAAGTTCTAATACCATATTGGCACGATGAGATTAAATTAACAATACTAATACCAGAATATAGTTCGAAAATGAATAAACACATTTTTAAAAGAATTATAAAACATAGGGTTTCGAGGAAGATAAGAAGTAATTGCATCTAAGTCATTATAATCGATTCTGAGCTATATCACCCGATGTCTTCAATAACTGATGGCAGTTATAGCCCAGACCCTAGCGAGGTGGTCTGAACCTACCAATACAGCTCAGACAAACAGTCAATGACTTTGCGTTTTAGTTTAGCCTATCATTTTTCGTCTGTCCTACACCTATACTAGACAACATTGCTCGTCAACGGAGACAGTAGTTTGGCATAGGTAGTATATATTCGAAATACATTAGTCTATGAAGATTCACAATCTAATCAATTGATCTGTGACCTTTCGCTATGGCTCTAAACCTAACCTCACCATAGCCTACTTGATCGTCCCATGATACGGAGGCGCGGTTTTGAAAACATCTGCGATCAAAGACTTGCAGCCTATTTATAATTCATATGACATAGCTGCAGGTGAATACAAAGCGGACTGCTACGCAGTATACTTGTCTTTTTAGTTGGCAGACGGACACCTCAACTTTGCTGCTAGTGGTGTAAACAAGTAAAAGCAAGATGGGCTTCCAGACATCGCGCCGAGGCTGATGAGACTCTAATATAAACAAAGCGGCTAATACACTCAACTACTTAACTCCATATAATCAACCTAGAGAGTTTAGTCAACTTGAAATAATAGATTTACCCAATAAACGAGAGATTAAACAACCTGTCCGATAAAAGTCCTCTGATATTTAACCTAAAGTATCTAAAACAAATGCGAACATAACAGGATTGCACATACGAATATAACAGTAAAGTTGAAACTTACTAACATAAAATCCAAAAGGCCATCCCACGTAATAGCTGATAAAATAACACGATACTGATTATTCTCTACTAAATTAGCAACTAAAAGACCATAGAATTCCATTTCATCAGTTCTGAATATTGAGATTAAAAGACGAGGAGAAAAAGCGGGGTATTATAAATTAATTGACTAGAATCTTTAAACTTAGAAAAAAGTGCATAACCAAATATCAAGTAGTTGGAAGTAGTTGATAACAACCCCGCATGACCTACGTTCCTTCATAGATGGCACTCAACACTAAAGTATACCCACAAACCTAAAGAAAAAGATGCCTTTTTCGTGGGATTTAAACCCGCACCATTCAGTTCCACAACTCAAGAAGCTATCGTTGATGTGTTCTAAATATAATTAACAGGTATACCTTTAATGATGAATGCCAAGTGACTCATTGACAATCTAATGGCAACATTAATTGTTTCTCTTGGATTATCTACAACAAGAGGTGACAACAAAATAAACTAATATACTTCTGAGTAGTAATGTTTTTCACGTAAACAGTTTTTCAGTAGATCCAGGATATTATGGAAGACAATAATTATGTAAAATGTATAGAAGGTGGATAAATTGTAAATTAGCAGTGTGAAAAACCATTGATTCATGAATCAGTTGTTATACCTTATATATTTACTCGAACAGTTGTGTAATCTGGAAAAACTGTAAATAAGGGATTACAATATTGTTGGGATAGTTTACATATCTCGTTTAGCTACTTTTCGATTATGTTACTATGCTAAAACACAGGAAATAAAACCATTACATTTTATACTGTTAATTGTTTCTGGGCTTTCCAAGAACGTACTCTTTTATACACGGATGCTCGACTTTTTATTTTTGTTACAAAAAAAAACAATAAAGTATCTACCACAGAATGGGTTTCTAACTCTGTTAATTATAATCAGAAACCATAGTGAGTCACTCATGTAAAACGTAAAACCTGGAACAAACGTACCTCCCATAAAATTTCAATCATCTAATTAGTACACTAATATAAGTAGTAAGACTAGTAGTAACATCAGTGGAAATAAAAAGACTGGACACAGATAATATGAATCAAGAAGAAAGAATTACTCATTGCAAAGGTAAAAAAGAATTTCAAGATGAAAATTTAAGAAAACATAAACAGTGGGTGCACCTGGGCTATTGCTAACTGGTTCTGAGTTATATCATCCAGTGTATCGAACCATCAGTTACGATAATCACACAGTTTCGATCCGGTGCTCCACACCGACCTACATGGCTCAGACTCATAGTTAACGGTATTATGCCATATCTTTGGTTTAGCCATCCCCATATTATAAAGAACGTATAGGGAAATCCAAAGAAAAATATTTTAATTACGAAATTATAAATGAATAGGAAAATAGATAAACCAGAATATTAAAGATACTGTATAATCAATCAGTTGTACTTAATGTAGAGTATTTTATAAATATCTACCGGTTCATTTCGCCTCATTACATTAGCTCCGTGATATGAGATTAATTATACGAATAGTAGAAGAATCAAAGCTAAAATAGTTGCGATGATAACAAGAAACAGTAAATATAACGAATATAGTTTGGAAGGAATGTGCAAAAAATATAGAAACTTAAAATTCAGGGAAAGATGAGTGAATGAATCTGTGTAACTGTTGTGGATTCTAAGCCATGTCACTAAACTTGCGTAAAAACTGACAACCTAGATCCTTCCTCCCCCCACCCCTTTACCCCAAAACCAGACAGTTGTACCTAAGAAGACGGACCAAATTCAATAGTAGATGTTTTCACGGATTGATGCTACGTCTTTTTTTGATGGATCATTCGTATACAGTATTCGTATTACACCAATAAATGCTTGAAGAGGCATCATATTATAACATACTAACCAACTAACACCAACTACAGAAGTATGCCCAATGGATAAGAATTTTAGGTGAAGCGAAACTTTGTTGGCAAACTTGAGAAAACTAATGAAAATGAAGGTAGTAGTTTCAAAGTCGCGAGCATAATCTATTTTAAAGTGACTACGTTAGGTCGTTTCTTGTAATTTTTTTATGATGATGGTGCTATTGGTAATATGCAAGCTGGTGCATTAATTTGTACAAAGTTTAGTTATACTAGTGGGTTCAATATGGCCTTAGGATCATCCGAAGACATATAGCCGTTGTCAGAAAAATCAATTAAAACAGGAAATTTCTTTATGGCTTCTAAATTGACACTCCATGCTGCTTGTATTTTGGATAATATAGTTACCTGTTATTCTCTGGCATCGTCCCTCGTAAATGTTGGCGAATTCGTATGAAATTTGTAGACCCAACAAGGTACTTAGGTACCTCAATTCATATGCAAAAAGTAGTAGGTTATTGTTCACACCTTAAAACTGTCTCTAAAACCTTATAAAGGTTACAGGAGTAATATAATTTGGAGTCATATGAATGATCAATTATATTGTTCATAATATAACACTAAAATAAATGAACCCACTTAAAACTGTCAACAGTTTATAGATCATGTTAAAATTGAGCATCCTATGTAGACTTTCTAATTATTTTTAAATCATTTTCAGAATAAACTGTAAATTCATCCACAACTATGTTCTCATTTTTTAAAATACACTTCAATATCATTTGTAATCCTCCAAGTTCAGCCATCAAAGCCTAGTTTCACCGATTCTCATCGCCTAATTCCGCTAGATGAAACATTTACTGACGAGCTGAATACTACTAATAAGTAGTCTGTCTAACATAATCAAAGTTTTATATAATCGACAAGTAAGTGAAGATTTTCAACGGATCCTATCAAAATCAAGTAACCTTAGTATGTTATATTTAGGAAACTTTACCGTAAAATGTGAGAAAATAAAAATACTTCTAACATTTAAATCACTACTATTAAAAGAGAGAAATTGGACAAGCCCATATTAAAAGAATCTTTTTACGGTAAACAAAAACTTCCAACTAGGTGCGAAAGTTTAACATAGAAAAATCTACATAAAGCACGCTAAATGATTACTAACATACGAAATAAATCCCTCATCAAAACAAGTAAAAATTTATTGCTGAAAATTTTTGACATCAATAAGTTTCAATCAATATGTACAAGAAAACTCGCTTTAAATAATTTCTCTTAGGCCGGAAAGTTTAAAACAAACGGTTGGTGAGACCGTGACAAGTTACAAAAATACAACTACCGCTTACGTTGGAGGTATTTATATGGATGTACAAAGCATTCAACTCTTAATAAACTGATTTGCAAAATCTACTTCTTTAAATGAACTCTGATTTATTTGTTACATTCAATCCTTATATTTGGTTAATTTATCCTCTGTCCCAGTATTCTGGGTTTTGTTGCCACTCGTTTGTTTGATAGTTTTTTCTGGATTGCAGGGGATAGAAATGTTAGGAGGGTCTTTAATGACTAACATCTACAACTCACTTCAAAGGATAAAAATCCTGACAGGTTGAATATAAACTATTTATCAAGATTTTGAATCTCCTTTGGCTTTAGTCTGATTTAGAATTTAGTTTAAGCTCTGTTGAGCTATATTTATCACCCTATGCGTCTAAAATTTCTCATTAAACAAGCGCACAACACTGAATGCCCTAGGGATACGTTGAGAGAAAGTCAAGGGAACAGAAACAGTTTACTGGTTGTTAGTCTGAACCCTGCTGACAGTGACAAACTACGTCGTACGTGCGATAATCGGAATCAATGATGCAATCATTTTTTTAAACTTTCGTTAGATATTCAGTTTTACTATGACCGCATACTTACCATCCCATGATTTTAGTTATTTTTTCTGATTTACGTTCTTTATATTTAGCCGTTCTTACTATTATTTACATTGTTAATTCAGCCCTTTTGATATTAGTTTCATCTCATAGTGTTGATATAATGTGAGACTTAAGACTGGTGTACATTTATCCAATATCGTAAGCTGGTTCAATCCTACTGGTAGGAAAATAAATGACTAGAACATAAATAATTTACTACTTAATTGCCTGATAACAATTTCTATCAGAAATCCATTCAGTTAGTTGAAAATACAAAATTTTACATTGTCCTTCAATGCAAAGGAGATTTAGTTGATATTTTTGCCTACAATAATAGCTTACAATTCCACTCAGATATACTTTTATGAAAATGAATGTTATTTTTGACTAATATCAACTCAAACATTTTACGTTGCAAATGATGTAGCGTTAAGTAATTACGTAGTCTACAAAGGAATATTATACGTGAAACCAAATATCGTTAAAAATGTTTAGCAAAAAGTGCTCATCTAGGTTGTGTCTTAACAAACCAATTTCTGAGTTGATAGCATACTGAATAAATATGACAGGTAAGAAACTACTGACTACGATTTTTCAAATAATATTTTACCAGATACTTAGAAAAGTGATATGTAGTTTGATTTTGATTTATTTTACAGTAGTTTTAATTTTAACAGAGACAAACCAAAGGATGTGTAGGGAAGGATACACACTATCAATAAGAAAATAGTTATACACTAAAAAGCGACTGTCAGATTACTCCAGACTCACATTAATGGTTTTTCAATGTAGCCAATAAAATCACCATCAATATCATTCTCTTTAATATGTAAACTTATACAATTAGCCCATAACACTATGCACTCCTTGGAGCCATACAAAACTAGAGAAAATAAGTGAAACGAAGAGTTCAAGTATATCCATTATAAAGAAAATAAATGATTGGTGTAAAGTATTTCTAATTATCTTGTTACCGACTTATACAGAGTTGTCGTTAGTGTTTTCAACAGTTAGTCATGATAACTGCATAAAATGCAACTACGTAATCTACGCCAACAAACAGCCATCCACTTCATCAGCTGACACCACGTTTCAGTTTGACTGCCCTATACTTGTTCCAACTTACTCCTACTCCATTCGACATCACATGTTGAAGTAGATGGTGGCTGAACAGAAGTGAGTAGGGATAAAGTAGTGACCTCGACCGATGGTCACTAGTTGCACGTTGGGAAACAGGCGATATAACAATAAGTGAAAAAAACTAATCACACTGAATGTATCAAGAAAAAATCAAATTACTTATGAGCTCTTATGTTTGTTTTAGAAAGACTAGTGTAACACGAAAAGAAATACTCATACGGAAACAATTAATATAAAAATACACACTAGAAATATTGATTTCTTATGTTTGTATTTGCCTTTCAAGTGGCGTGTATTTTCTGATATATGAAGTATTAACTAGGAACCTACAGTTAGAATAGGAAACAAAAATATCAGAGAAGATTTAGTAGGTTGTTTAATATAATACCCCAAAATCATTCGGGACTTAGTATTAAAGAGTGGAGTGAGTCATCACAGAATAAAATTACGTCCTAAAAAATCTCCTTCATAGATAACTTTCATGTTTACTTTTTTAATATAGATAATGACTACCTGACTAACACTCTTTTTATAAAAAATATCAGTAACCACTACAAAGGGATTCAAAACGGGATTCTATAAAGTGCCTGAACTCCAAAAGATCTATTGTTATTAAAATCAACATTATAGTATATTCCTGTTTTACCTAGACTCACAGTTACAGAGGATTTGTCATAAAAACATTTTCTTCCAGATATTCTCTACTATTTGCATTATTAGCATATATTCTACTTTCTCTTGACTAACTCTTTCTGAGTACGTCACTGGCGAGTTCTTGTCAACCCATCAATAACCGAATACATAATTTTAGTTACCTTCAGAAAAACAGGCGAATTCGCAGTTGATATATGGCATAACCGAAGATAGACATGAATCAACAATTTTGACTAGATGAATTTAGAAATAAACTTTATGTACATTGATGTCTCTTATAGTAACTAGTGACCCCTGTCAATCGATTAAGAAACGATAGGGAGAAATGAAAATTAATACAAACATAAAATAAAACTACTTTTACTTAAGGATCTTAAAGTTGCCAGGTATAAAGCACTAGTCTGAAATCCACTTCTAACTTCCGTAAAATGCATCATTTTGTTAAAATTTTTATAAATGGGCTTTCATAGATGTAGGATTGTACACGTTTAAGCGTGAGTTGGTACATATGCACAATGATATAAAAGCCGAATTAAGTGAGAAGGAAAACTACCTATTTCACAAGCTAATGGATAACACAAAATTAAAATACATCTTGAGAAAACTTAATTTCATAATAGTACTCTGATCTTTTATTGGAAAGTGATAGATTATGATCCCTACCTTTTTTCCCCAATGCCATTAAGCAACATGAGCAATGAAGGAATTCATTTCCTTTGAACTGAATAGACTGTGGTTCAATCAGTGAAGGATCCATTATTAGTTCTACGCCAGTGAATATACAGTTTGACGTAGGAGTCATGTTCAAATTAAACAAAAATGACTGAGTATTTACAGAATTAGTAGCTATTTTTCCAGGGCTGTCAGTAGTTTGATGACAGAAGAAACCACCTTCAAAACATGAATCTTCATCTCTGAGAGTGACAGCTTTCTGAAAGTCAGCAGTACACGCAACATCTCTAAAGAGACGGATGAGAAAATAGTCGCCTTACTTTATGTTTCCCAACTTCAGCTGGCAAAACTTGCAAAGAATAGAATCAGAAGCAGTAACATTACTTTGCACATTGTTAAGTTTACCTATAAGCTCACAAGTTGGATTGTTATATGAGGCATCAAATCTGCAAGACAAAGTACTACCATTAACCAGACAAAGATTTTTGCATGTCATACAGGATATATTCAGACCATCTAGAGTCACTCTATGAGTTTTGTTAGCACTTCGAATCTCAATAGCGTCCGGGTAAACGTGTAAGTAACATGGTCTGAACATAAATGCATAAGTGTAAATATACACTAACCCTGTCTCTTTTAAGCGACAATAGGATACATCAAGACTTTTATTGTTGTCAACGGCTTCGGCAAACAACATAGTGTTCTACGTCTAACTGAGTAGTAGAAATCTCCGATGAAATGTTTGGGTTAGGCCTTTACGTAAGCTTCTGTAAATGAGGACGTGAAAATAATCGGCGTCAACTTGAACATAACAGTTTACTCAAATAGCAGGAAAAACTAGTAGGGGGATAATGTGTTACACAAAGAAATATAGCAAACAGTATTAGATAAACGCAAAGTATATGCGTCTCGTAATACAGGTAACCAAAAAGTGTTTACAAAGCGCAACAGCAAAGGCTAGAACACTGAAACTAGACAAAAAATCTTTAATAAACGCGGTGTTGCCAGCCGCTAAATGTTATCCACTATCCAATATCTTCGTAGCTTAATAGTGTGCACCAAGTAAATTCCTTGAGTACTCATTTTGTTGTCAGAATGTGTTTCTAGGCCTTCATTAAAAATAAACTCAAAATGTTCAGTCTCTTAATTGTGTAATGTCCTTCAGTTCAGGCTAGTAATTTGTGGGTTGGTTTGACTACAGTGTAACGGTAAATAATCCTCAAAATAAATAGTTACATAGGCTCTCAACATTAATGCTAACCATGTTTGTTCTAGCGGACACGATTAGTTGATGGCGCTTGATCACGCATCACTACCAGATTACGACACGACACAACGTGGAAATCATCCCTCTCAAGTTAGTCAGCCTAGACGTTGGTATCTGATTGACACTCTACTTATGATCAAACATAAATTCTCCTCTATCCTTCATTGCCTTCTGATTTATTTTCATTTGTACGAGTGGGTTCAGTCATTAGAAGTCGCTTTGATCATACGATAAACGTAACTTAGTCATATACCTGATGGACACATTGGTAAGCACGACGTGCTCTGGACACGATCATAACAATGAGTTCGTTCCTATTTATAGTTTTGACAAAATTTCTTTTTAGTGTAACTATTTTTTGCATATTATTCACGGTACTTTTTTATCTGCACATATTATTACTTTACTGATGTTTGATCAAACTTCTAAGCTTATTAGGATAAAAAACCCAAACCTCCAAACGTTCAGCTTATCCTTTTTTGGATAGAAAATATAGAAGCTTGGTTCTGCTGTACAGAGACAGAGTTTTGAGACCACGACGAAACAAATCTATGCGTTCAGTTCCTTGCCGTCGTAAGGTCATTTCCGCGTGAATTGAACAGGTACGTCACCCCTTTATTTTTCAGCACCGACTGAGTAGAACTTTATGACCAGCTCAAAAGATAAGTTCCATAAACCGCAGACTTGTCCGACAGACAACGTCTTTACAACTTGACTCACATTATCTAGCTCGATGACGGTTCAGCGACAAAAATGTTGTCACACATGAGAGAAGTGATTGGTTACCACACTTTACACGAAGGTCTCTTCCGTCAACTCTTCCTATCAAAACTAGCACAACAAGTACAAGCAGTTTCAGTTACATTTCATAGCAACTCAGTAGGTGAACTAGCTCCATCTGCTGATCGAATTCTGAAGATCGCCAAAATTCGCCATAGAGAAGTCTATTCCGTTACAGAAAGACCTCATTTCTTCCTCACGTTTCCTCGACCTGCGGAAACGACACAAACCAAGCAATTCAAGCCAGCGAAGTCCTTCATGCAAAAGGTCCTCATCTGGACCTTGACAAATGGAAAATTTACATTGGTGTTAGTACCACAACACCTTTGGCAAGGCCTTGAAGAAGTGTATCGATCCCTGCGGTATCCCTAGCCACAAACACACTGCTGACACATGAGGAAACTATCCGGCCAGCTAGCATTAGCGGCAACCGTAGCCGGTGGAAACAGCCACTTATTCATTATTGATACAATAACGAGGGTTTGATACCGCGCCGATAACGGTGGAGAAGTCGACATCCTTCATGTAACTTTTGTGATCGCCAATATGTAGCCGCATTTGATCTACAGGCAGCCGACGGAAAAGAAATAGCCATGTATGGCAAAAGATATGTCTACATGAACACGGGTTTACGAAAACACATACACTGGATTTTCACCATGGCCGATGTGAAAACACCTATCATAGACGTAGATTTATTAAGTTACGACAACTTACTTGTGGACTTATTAAAAAGAGGCTAGTGGTTAGCAACACAAAGTTATACGCTCGTTGAATCACTGCCACAGGTTGTAGTTTATGTCCTCTTTGTTTTAAACATTTACTTTACCCTTATTTTTAGCCAATAGTTGACAAGTATTTAGATCTGAATCAGGCAACGTCAAACTTATCATGTGTAACCAGCAATGTTACACATCACATCACGACTACAGATCATTTTGTATTCTGGAAAGCACGCTGACTAGTACTCAAAATTGAGAGTTGCCGGAAATACCGATGCCCAAAAATGACATACCCAAACCCGTTATCATAGCATTATTTGGCCTTAACGAAATCCTCTGATTGCCCTTCAGTTTGAGAAATGCAGCACACACATCTCAGCATTTCATTGATTCCGTGTTCCGTAGGCTTAACAATGTCCATGGAAATGTCAACGACCGCTTGATAGCAAGTTTAGACGAAGAAACAACTATGAAACATCCAGACACAGCTTTCGGATGACTGCAACAATATGGAGTTACAATAAATATACAGAAATGTCAACTTGGAACAACCTTGTTGGACTTCCTGGGAAATACTAATGGTGATAATGGTATATAACCTCAAAAACACAAGGTGATGGCTATTTTAGAATATCCGGAACCAGCTACCATTGAGCAGTTTCGAGCTTTCAATGGATTGGTAAGCTTTAACAGGCAACTTATACCCAACTGTTTATCTTTAACGCCTTGGTGCATTCAGTTCTATTGAGAGAATATACCAGATTATTAGAGAATAGGTTTTTATTTTACTATCGTGGGCAGGAGACAGTGGAGCTCCATCTGATCATCCAAACGCACAATACTTCTTAACATTCATTATAAGATAATAAGAAATACAATCCGTATGCAGAATGAGGAAGAAAATGAATAGTTGGGCTTTATTGTTTCGGCGTATACTTAATGTTCGAAGTCAACTCTTAAAAAGTCAACCTAAGTAGTTGCATTAGCTCCCTCCTAAAATCGACTTCCGTAAGAACGTCGGTTCGATCAACATATGAGACAAAATCATCTCAGTTTGGCCCCTAAAGTTAAATAGAGAATTACTAGTTTGTCCAGCACCTGACATTCGATCAATGGCAAACAGTCTGTTAGTATTCGACAATACTACGTGGATTGCATTTACTTTTAAAACTTGCTATTTAATCTTGTAGCGTTTACATTCTCCCACAAATAATGGTTAGATACTTGGTTAACTTAGCCTCCTAACTGTGATCAGAGCTCCGAAAATAACACAGGGTAATAAAATGAATCGAGAATATCTGAGGAAGTACCACGAGCGGGCTACCCAACACCATGTTGATGAAGTACGATTTTCCCAAGCTCTATCCGGTTATCAGGGTGTTTACTCACCTGCCACTTAAGTCGCCTTCAAATCAATATTAAAAAAAAATCAACTTTAAAAATATTGATGAAACTCCATCACAACTAATTACTTACTCCACTGTTTGCATAAAATTTTAAAGTACAAAAAGAAAATGTACAATTACAATTGATAAGTGTTCATTTCTACGTAAGTGTTAGGTTTCCAGAATGGTTTGGTAACCTGGAGGATAAAAGACATTGTGTGCACGCAAATGCTTTAAAAAAAATCATTTTTATGAAAAGTATATACAAGTGCTTGAACTTGCCAGAAGTGAAATCAAATAGGTGACCTTCAACATGTGACGACCGCCTTTCATGACTGGGTTCGTAACAGTGAGTAGTGATAGTACCCATCAGGACAGAAAATCATAGCAAATGCTTAAGAAAGGAGATTAATTACCGAGAACATGAGAGTGCTTAGGCTTATTAGGATTAAAGGTATAATCTGCGTCATGCAGATTGCTCAGTCGATGAGTGGTAGTTACGCAAGTAATAGTGAATCTGTATCTTCTAAAGTCAACCATTAAATGGGTTTAACTAAATATTACTGGCGAACTTGTACGACCACAAATGACCTTGAAACGCCATTTGAGCAATAAAAACGCACTTGTAAACAAAACCCTAATTTATTATAAAAAATGATAAAGAGTTTAAAAACTTATACAAGATACAAAGTTGTACATGGTTAATGAACTTTAAAGGTTAGTGACAGGTACATTGAGTTTAAATTCATAATATGAATGACGTAGGTACTCATTCACATGACTCTATGACATGCTTTCGAAGACTTTTAAAGGTCAAAAAAAACTCCTCCAGACGTCATTAGTATCTTTCGATGTTTTGTGTGTGAATACCAGTACTTGGATCTACAAAATGTCTTTCGTGAACTGCGATATGGTGAACACATCCAAGTCTACGGAGAAACCGATAAGCTCTCTAGTCGTCAGTTTAATTTGTGGATACTAGTAGGACGTACATCAGGATTACTGGTGTCAGGGTCCTCGCAGTTCAATCTGGGACATACCGGGAATGTCTTTTTCCTAATGTTCGGCAGTAAATACCAAGAACCTACCAGTAAGTTTAAAGTGATTAGTACTTACCTATTTCGCTTCAGACATCTGCTTCTATTATATATCTTCTCTTTCTAATAGCTATTTCATCTATTTCAGCGATTCCGATTCCTTCTAGCGACATATTTAATCATGACATCATTTACGAGCACATGTTTCTACAGTGCTAATAATGTTGCACTGCTTATACTTAGACTACACACACCCACAAATCAACTCTGTAAGAATTAATCCGACAGCCTGTATGTTAACAATAATAACGTTTTCATAGAAAATTCCAAACAACCGATCAAATTTCAGCATTTTGAACTAGATTATGCTCACGGTCTTGAAATAATTACTTGATTCTAATCAGCCCTCTCAAGTTCACCAGCAAAGATTGGTTTCACTAAGAAAAATTGATTCTGATCTTATAAGTGTGTAAGTCTTACTAGTTATTAGTGTTGACAAAAATTGACCGACGTAAGGTACAGTGAAGTGGTTCAAATTCGTGTGAGTGTAGTGTTTTTGTAGTTGTTAGCATTAGGTCAAACCATGCTGTTAGTCAATGAAAACCATTTGTCGATTGTAGTAAGCTTACCGGTCAAGTACTAGACAATATCTGCAGCTAATTAATTATTCGAATGTCGATAAAGTGAATGTAAATTATGTAGTTATTCGAGAGAGCATAGGCTTTAGCTAGGGAAAGTATTATTACTAACCCATGTCTGTGATAATGGTATGTACTTATAATAATTATTTGCATAATGCTAACTGTGGGGAAACCACACTGTTTTATGATAATTTCGAGTCAGTTTATCGAACCGGTTTTTTGATAGTTTTATTATTTTTATCAATCATATTACATGATTACCAAGTCATGACAATGCTCTATGATTATATCCCTAAACTACTACGAGTAACTAGTTGTAGTGTTGATTTACGACAAGCTAGTGAAAAAAATGAGTCAATTTTTTTATTGATGATTCACGGATATTAGATGCTTTTAGCCGTCAACGGATCCTAGTTGACTGATTACATTACAATATTTGATCCAGAAGTATTTCATTTATTTAGGATTATTTTTAATGTTAGGCTCCTTAGTTTAATTGAATGTTTGTTTGGATAATAAAAACATGATACAATTAAGGGGGTTGTTGCGGAGATAGTTAATTTTCAATGTCTGATTCAGATCAATTCGTGATATTAGCATTGACAAATACATAATAACCTAATCAATATATCAGTCAAGTACAATAGTATCTAAATGCTGGCGACTTTATTACCTGGACTGTGTTAAACATTTTTTAAGGCAATTGATATGATTCCCCCAATTTATAAGAACAAACATGCTCAGCAGAAACTGCGAAGATGGGTTTAGTGACTGATTCAAGGTTGGGTCAAGAAGAAATTGTTAAATTCAAATAGCATACGGACAATACAACGTATTTGTAAGTTAGTTTGTCGTATAAGTTTATATAAAATATAAAAAGTTGGAAAATGTACTAACAGAATTTAAAATTTTAGATATGACTTATGGCACTATAGTTGGAAAGATGCTAGAGATAGTATAGACGTTCAATAAGTTACTGTAGTTAGTTTAGTGATATACATTGTGGCAAAGTAACTAAAACAAAGAAAAGTCGAATCAATATGGAATTTAATATGTTTCACCTGAAAATAACACACTTTTCGTAGTAGTGTGTTGTCTTATCAAGTTATTAAAAATATGTATCTTCAGTGAAAAATGGTGTTAGTATTGGTTTACAGGAAATTTATATGGCTAGTATAAGTGAAAACATATGCGTCTTATTCACTAGTGTGGTGTGTGTAGTAAAGCAACTGGCAAAACAGTGGAACTTGCCTGGGTTCTTTCGGGAATTCATCGTTATTGCTAGGGTTCATTGTGTTATTTATGGTAGTATCTATAGGGTTTTTGTTCCATGTTTCCATCCAACTTTCTCACTGTCTACTGATAGTGGAAATATCTAGAAAAATGATTAGTTCCGCAGGCGAAGCTTGCTCACAACACTCACCCCAACCGAAGATTCTCCGCTCTTCAGTAACCTATCTTAGCTGATAGGTTTGGGGCTTATATTACTTGACGGATCGTTTAAGAATATATTGTTTAAGTACTTCGTATTAAAAAAGCGAACTATACCCTTCATAAATCAAAAGATAAGGTCCAAGGAGAAGTGAGTAGAATAATACTTAGAATTACTACTATTTCAATAGAGTTTTGTCGACGTAGGACAAAGAGAAAAAATATTGTCATTTTTTTACTATTTTAATGTTTACAAACTTCAGATTTCAGAAGTTACTTGATTACATTTTAGGCTAAAATTAAAACTGTGGACATCCTTGCCTGAATAATCGATTGTGGTCGTCTAACGCTTTTAGCCACTTTTGCAGCCTTCACGTTTTCACTTCTTGATTTTGTGGTTTGGTCAGGCAATCGATCTAACAATTCGTATGATGGTTCATTATCTAGATAAGCTGGTTTTAGCCTACCAGTACTTACTGAGTAGATGTTTCCTTGTTTCTGTATTACAAAATATTTAGGTTTGCCTGAAATAACTTTAAATAGACCTTCAAAAGGAGTACTAAGTGGTGCTTTCATCTTGTCACATCTTATCCAGACGTGCGAGCGATTTCTTAGATCCTTAGGTAAAAATGTCGCTCGTGATTGTTTGCGAGTGTTGATCGGCTTAAGCTTAGACATTTGGTCCTGTAGTTGGTCTACGTAAGTTCCTACGTCGATCTTTTACTGTCATTATGTTGGCTAATAAATTCATCTGGTAGTCCCAGAGTTATCCCAAAAACTAGTTCTGCTGCTAAACATCGTGAGTCAGTTTCGACAGCTGTTCGTATTCCCAACATAACCAATGTCGGGAATTTTATTCACTGATGGCGCCTTTAGTTGGCGATGGAACCGTTCTACCATACCATTCAATTGAGGATGATATGCAGTGCAGTGTATTCTGTCAGAGCCTAGCAGTTTAGCTAAGTTGTAGAATAGTTCAGATTCTGCGGCATGCGTACAAACTCAAATAGTCCAAAAGGTGTTGTGATAGCTGTCTTCGGAATATCTTCCTCAGCCAATGGAATAGTCTGATATGCCCTGACTAAGTGGATCTTAGTAAATACCCTCATATCCTGTAAACCATTCGTAAAGTCTTGTATATGTGGTATCGGGTACCTGTCTAGTACAGTTCGACGGTTAAGAGCTCTGTAATCCCCGCATGGTCTTAAATCGCCTTCATTTCTTTTTAGGACCATATGGAAAGGAGATGTCCACCGGCTATCAGACTGATTTATTATGCCCAGCTGTAGCATGTAGTCGAATTCGGCTCTAGCTATTTTAAGCTTATCAGGTGCTAGTCTCTTGGGTATAGCAAAAACAGGCGCCCCATCCGTTTTGATTATATGACATACTTTCAACTTACTTTTGGAAGGTTGAGGGTTCGGTTTTGTTAGGTTAGGAAATTCCACGAGTATATCCTGGAACTTTGCCGTTACTGGCGGATTTTGTAATTAATTTAGAGATGTGATGTGACTTTATTTACCTTTTGTACATTTCGAAGTTTCCTTTAATGTCAAACGTCGTTTTCTGTGTCAACTAGAAATTCATATCTCTCTAAGAAGTCTTTTCCTAATACTGCCAGATCTAGATCGGCTCCAGTTAAAACCCAGCAAAATTGCCTTCTAAACCCCAAATCTAGCGTCATTTTTCTTTCCCCAAACGCCGCGATTTTCTTTTTATTTGCAGCTTGAAGTGCATCTAAGGAAGTTTCTGGACCTAGGTCCAGGACCCAGCACCAGTATTCACCAAAAAGTTCAAGCCTGAATTTCTATCTCGGACGTAAAATAAGTGACTGTTCAGGCACCCATCCTCATTCGTCGCAACCCGGGAAGGGGTTATTCGTTTCCCATATTCTTTGGGGTCTGTTTGGGCCAGGCGCAAGGTTGGCTGAATTCAGTCGACTGAACACCAAACTTCCAGTGTCATCAACAAAATTATCTAGATTGCCTGGACCCTTTGATTTGTTCCGTGACTTGGATCTCGATCGTTGTGGTGACCTGCTCCTGTCTCTATGACCCATTTACATTTTGCTGACAGCCTCTGTAAGGCTTTTAACACCAGTAATGAGTTGTGCTATGACTGGGTCATTTGCTGATACTTCTTTTTGAGTGGGGTGTATCATAAGTGATGCGGTTATGGGACCTCTTTCCATTATTCTATCTGTGATCCGTTCTAAATGAGATAAAGAGGTGTCAGGATCTTGTGCATCCGAACGGTGTTGAATGTATCATGGGAGAGCTCGTATCCGTCCTTTTCTTAGGACAACATCACCCACTGTGTTGTCACCCACTAAAGCTTGGAAATGGCACAGAAACTGTGACGATGATTTATCACCTAATGTTTCTCCTTGTAAAAGCCTTTGGAATCTTTGTCCGTCTGATAGTGATAGACGATTCACTATTTTTTGTCCTAGGATAGTGAATGGTTATGGTGTTGATGGACTTAAAATCAAGTTACGGACTTCTTCAGCTACTGAAGGGGGTAGGACTGAACATAAATCTTGATAGCGAACTCTTTCAGATTTAATATTATCTCGTGAAATAATGCTCTAGTTAAGGAAACCACAAATCGGGGTCACTACGATCGAATTCTGGGAGTCGAATTCTCGTAGTCGCAACGGTATCTATGTCTACCGATGACATATTCTCTAGGCTTTTGGTTGGGATTGAGTCTGACATGTTATCAATAATATAATAACGTGACAAAAATGGAAAAATAATGAGTCTGTTGGTGGTAACCAGCAATAAAAAATGAAAAACTGTGTATTAAAAGATATATATACGTTAACTTAATTACTGCAAAACAGAAGGCTTATTTGTAAGACTAAATGCAAAAGGAAATAGTGATATTAGTTTAAGGCCTTGGTACATTCAGTTCTATTGAGAGAAGATACCAGATTATTAGAGAATAAGTTTTTATTTTACTATCGTGTCAGGAGACAGTGGAGCTCGATCTGATCATTCAAACGCACAATACTTCTCAACATTCATTATAAGATAATAAGAAATATAATCCGTATGCAGAATGAGGAAGAAAATGAATAGTTGGGCTTTATTGTTTCGGCGTATGCTTAATATTTGAAGTCAGCTCTTAGCTAGTCAACCTAAGTTAGTACATATCTATCACAAAGCAATTAATAGATCAACGTAGCGGAAATTTGAAGGTGGTTACAATGGATGCATGGTCAAAGAAAGCCTTCAATGCAACAAAAGAAGCAATAGCCAATACGACTTTGCTGGTACATTACAATACTGCAGCTCCCATCAGCACCGCCGTTGATGCATCTGAATTAGCAAAGTTCTCTAACAATGAATCGACCAAACTTGGTAACCTTTGGTGTTCTTCTCTAGGCAGTTGCAATGTACAAAATCGAGATACGGCACTTTTGGAGTTGAGATGCCATTCATGTATTGTGCTGTACTACATTTTCAACATTTAATCAAATGCCGAGAATTCACTGCATTCACTGGCCATGAACTGCTGACACTTCCTATAAGGTCATTTTCAGATGAGTACTCTCTACGAGAGTTGCACCATTTAGACTTAATTTCTCAGTTTCCTACTCATATGCAACATATATCTAGAGTTAACAACGTAGTTGTCGGCGCCATATCACGAATGCGTTCATTAAATCGTACCCAGGGAATCGACCCTGTTAAATCAACTTGACTTCAAAATGAAGAAAATGATCTCTGTCAAGAGAGCTAACACACTGACAATATTGAACAGTGTTTGGTCGAATTGTCGTACATTGATGGACCCCATACTTCCGGCGTATATTCGATTGTGACGTTTGTGAAATAAAATGGCAGCGATTATACGTTCAGAAGTACAGAATCAGACCGATTCTTCTATCTCCTAACATGCGTAGATCAATTCACACGCTGGCCAGAAGTAGTTCCACTAAAATACATCACTGGTTAAACGGTTACTTCTACTTTCATCGAACAATGGATAGCAAACTTTGTTTGTCTATCTGAAATAACAACAGGCCGTGTAGATTAGTTTTAATCTGGATTGTTCCACTCTCTGATCAAACTTCTTGGAACTACGCGCTTCCGAACATCCTACTGCCCACAATCCAACGGCTTGGTGGAAAGATTTCATCGACAACTTAAAGCATCAGTTTTATCTATAAATGTCTCACAGTGGATCGATGTTTTACCACTAGTTTAACTCGCAATTCGAAGCAGTGTAAAAGAAAATGTTAGGTGCAGTGTTGCCGAATAAGTCTGTGAAACGACGCTTCGACTACCAAGTGAGTTAGTGGAAGCCGCCCTTACCAAGACAAGCCTGGATCTTGATTCGTACATGAACCGGTTTACATATGTTATGTGTTTAGTTAAGCCAGTCAAAACTCTACATCATTCGACAGGCATGTTCATTCAACCCGCCTTATAATATAGTACGTTTTCGTGAGTCGTAATACTGTACGCTGACTTCTGGACGCAGCTTACGAAGGGCTATACGAGGTCTTGAAATGAAAATCAAAGTACAATATTATCGAACAGAATGGCCACCAGAATAACCCCAGCAATGACCACCTCAAAGCAGCCTACCTAGAAGGCAAACCTTTCAGTGTCGACCTCGCCACAGAACCCTCGAAAATTGACAAAAATGAAGTCACCTCGTCTCAAGCAACGATCAACAAGCAGGAGGGAACATCAGAGAGCTACATAACTTCAGAAACTACACGTTTTGGTAGAAATGCATGAATTCCAGAACACTAAAACGAATACTATGTCTATTAATTTTCTCCTAACTTCCCATTCTCTACGTTTTGTAGTGTTTTTTAAATAGAAAAAATTTGGATAAAAGTATTATTATTATTTTCAATTTACTGTATGCATTTTTACATATTTTCGTATGTTTAAAAAAATTCTTTAAAAGCATTTGATTATTCATATTGGTGTTGTTGAAATTTTACACGTATTTGTTAACTAACACTAGCTCATTAACTTCTAATCTGCCCACCTTTCAAATGCCATTTATTTATTTTATTTTCCGTTTACTTGTTTTTCTTTTTTGTTATTTATATCTATTTTAATGTCTTTATTATCTGACTTATTGTCCAGCAGCGTTATAGTTATTTGTTTCTACTGATCATCGCTCTAAAACACACTCAACCACGCCCAGGTGACATCAGTCTGCAGATCAACTTCTGCAACCAGAGGGTGTTGTCCGATCAGGCAACTAAAACTCTTACAATAGATACTATTAAAAATGCAAAAGAAACTTAGACGTCGAGACACGAGTGCGAATAAGTTTACTTATTTAAACCGGCTCGTCAAAATATATTGAACACTGGACTGCCAAAACCCTTTTAATCTCTCAGTAATAGTTCCTAAGACTCCCAACTCTTGAACATTTTTGAAAATGAGCAATGACAATAAAACTGTACAAAATAAAAGTCTTAGCATCAAGCAGGTTGTTATTAGCAAATTATATAATGTTTTAGACGAAGAAAAAAAAGGAGAAACAATCCTTTCTGATAGATAAGGACTATAATATTATCCCTGGAACGTATAGAACACCCGTTGGAGGTTAATGAAATTTTCATAATATTACACCAATTTTCAGAAGTGAGGATCAAAAAGATTGAAGCACCAAGACGTTACGATGTCATATCACTCGCACGTTCAATAAATGAGAACTTTGCACCGAGAACGAAAGAGCTTTTTACCCCAGAAATAGAGGCTGTCAAAGAAGCCATGAAAACAGGTATGCATTTATATATCGTGCAATTATATAGCTTTTTTGAAAAATGGAATTACATCCACGATCTTTTTCATTCAGCTCACCTTATTGGAGAAAAATTTGTTTGTTAATTCTATGACTAATATATGGGTGATTAGATGAAATCGTATTATCAAACGATTATAAAAATATCTAAAATATCATCCTGATAACATTTTCATTGTATTTCAGGCTAACCGAAAATAGGAAGAAGTGGAGAATTAAACAGACAAAGGAGGGACAGGAAAGACAGTAAATGTGTAACTGAATAATACGTCTTAGTGTCACATTTACAGCCTGTATGAATTATGCTTATGATTAAGGGTACGTGTTAGTTAGTACAACCCGCTTTATAGCCTTCGCAAAATTTGCTTACTGGCACACCAACATTATACAATCAACACGCAGTTTTTAGTAGGATTCAGGAAAAAGGATAGTTAAATTGTTTATTGGTAGATCACAGACGATACTAGCTTAAAAGTTTAGAAAGTAAGCATCTGTGCGTACTATGCATCATTAACACAATGAAACAGTATTTTTAAATCAAACTACTCATCAGTTTTTATACAAATGAAAAATGGTCAAATACATTGTATAAAACTGTGGAACTTTTTAGTTTGATAATCATCAATAGTTTATAAATAATAATGCGTAGAAAATTATTGCTACAACGTGAGTGAAATCTTCAAAATTCCAAAGGTAGAGTAAAGTATCCATATAATGTTTCCAATACGCTTTACATCTACTCTGAAACAAAGTGTCGCATAGTTTCACGCAACTGTAATCGATTTGGATTGAACGCAGTTAAATGAAATTGGCAGGACAAGAGATGTTTGAAAATAAGAATCCGTATAAACAGGCCAAAGAAAGATAAATGCGAAGTTTTAATGTCCAGAAAACTCAATGAATAATTGAGCGTGAACAACTCTAAACTATCGTTACTAATATATCGCTAAGTTTACTGTTTTCTTGATATTTCATTAGTTTTTTCTAGCCGAGTACCTGTTGTTAAATAAATTGTAATGTTCGATAATTAAATGTCAACTCACGTTTCTACTTTTCTAAAACTTAATTTCCTAATTTGCTTGCCGCATTCAGGCCTTAAGTTTCGAAGGCTCTATTTCTCAGTGCGGTTGAAACGTCACTCCATAAATCGTATGCTTATCTAGTTAGAAAAAATATTGTTCACGTTTGACATTTGTCACTACGATTGTAGATAAAGTTATATTTATCCTCAGTACAACACTACTTCGTAGTTAAAAGGCTCATCCAAATACCTCTAAAATATCCTCTTTCTAGAACATCGTCAAACCAATCTTTGACGTTAAATGAAGTTCGAAAGTATTTCGCACCTTACCGGTAATTTCACAAAATTTATTATATAGTAATCAACACAATAACTCATTCTTATGACAATAAGATTGACAAATTAAAACACTTGCGGTGTTACGAGTAATTAACTCTTTTCATAAGATTACCGAAA
Organism: Schistosoma japonicum; assembly: GCA_025215515.1. NCBI lineage: Eukaryota > Metazoa > Platyhelminthes > Trematoda > Strigeidida > Schistosomatidae > Schistosoma > Schistosoma japonicum. The sequence goes on along the minus strand of CM046064.1, from coordinate 33,377,535 downwards.
TAATTTTAACCCAAGCCTTTAAGTTTATAGTATACATTTTAGGTTTTAAAGAAGCTACTTCATCTTTTTTTATTAATATATTACATTTTTGCTAGGACGTCTTGTATTTTTGTGAAAGTAATCTACTAATTTCAGACGTATAGCAAGGTACCCATTTAGCGTTGTAATTTTAGTATTTCAAAATCGCTTACTGCTGTCTTGTTTTAAGTAATAGAAGTATAAAATTTTATTTATTAATTTTGGGTGATATTTAAACTTTATGTTTTTATCTTTTCCTTCAACTTTTCGACCTGAGCTTCATTCAGATGAAAGAAACTATTAAAATATGTGTATTTTTGAGGTAGTCTAAATTTCCAAATGATTATCATACAGCTTTAAAATATAGCATAAATTTTCAGAGAATCATGACTAGTACACAATGTATGAAACCATACTTATTTACTACTCATTTATTAAGTTTATGGCTAACAATATATATATAATTCAGTGAAGAACATTATTAAGTAATCAATGCCATAATATCTAGTACTTTACAAAGACTGCTTTTTATCTAAGTTTTAGTATGTTTACCAGGCTATACATTCAAACGTTTTTAGCAAGGTCAAACTATGTTAAAGGATACACCTAATCAATTTTGTGATACATATTGATAGCATATACTAAAAATCGTAAAACTCTTAGTACAAATGGACTAAATTTATTCATAAAACATAAGATAAACCTAAATGATCACATTTCTAGAGTGTTCAAATATTGTATTTTCATGAATATTTACTCATTATTTGACTTTCTTTTTGTCAGTCCAATAAATAGAATGTTTAATTTATCTAGCTTTATAGTTAACATATATTTCTTTCTAAAACTAATAAATATCCAAGGTAATTATGTTGCATGGAGACCAATTGACAAACCATGGAATCAACAAGATTGCCAACGTGTATGCTGTAATTCTCGTTGCTTTTGTGGGCATTTATTAAATGAACATGATTCCTTTTCTGTCAAAATAATAGTCCCAAAGTGCAATCATGTAAGCTTTACTGTTTTTTATTGAAAATTTGTGCATTATTTTAATATACCAGTAAAGTTTCACCGCACTTTCTTTTTTTACCTGCTTTTTATATATATTTTTAGTACAGAATTTGCTAAGAAGTCAGCTATTTAGATGAAAAACCAAACTACTAATAATATACTTGTCTCAAGCTCAGTAAATATATTTTTCGAATTTAAATTTTTGATATATGATATTTAGAGAGACATATAAGACATCGTAGAGTTCAGGACCAAAATGTGTACGATGATAATAAGTATAAGTATTTGGTTTGAAGTCATATTCTTCGGCATCTGGAAAAATTGTAGCCTCTGTCCATGAAATTTTTGATTGTTGATTTTTGCTACGTTAATAGGGTGTAAACTACTTGCAATAATCACAATTGGTAGTTGATGTTTAATTATATGACTCACAAATCATAATAATGATGAGGGTGTATTCATCATGTATCTTCCTACAGATCCAGAGTTTGATTGTTTTTTACACATACCTAGTACCAAATTCTTATGGTTTGATTGAATACGGTTTACTGCTAGTTTATATCTGTTATTTTCATCAAACAAATTCAAGACGTCATGTAATATACAAGAATAAAATAAACATAATTAATCTCTTGAAAATATCAATTAAATTTGCGGGTTCATAATGTTGCTTACACGATCATAAATTAACTTTATCTAGCTGTTAATGCATCTTTCTCAAAATGTTTGCATTTAACTGCATAATGAAATCATTCACCTATTTGATATCACAATTATCAATCTAATTTGGAGCTGAATCAACAAAAAGCCGCTTTATGGCTCTTTAGTGATCAATGAATTTGTTTGTTTTTCTTACTGTTATAGCTTTGAATCCCTACTTTGGTTTCGACAGTCGGTTAGTATTATTTGGCAGTACACTGTGTAGCTCAAATTCGAGTACACGGATGAATACCTGATCACCACTTAATAAGTATTTCCTTATCTTAATATATTTTACTAAACCCTTGATACACACTCCAATTATACTTGCAGTAGGTCATTAATCAGTCAGTGAATCTCAGGATTGTCATTCAGTCTGGCGTCTAAAGACTGTCACTGATTGTATCCCCTGAGTAAATACTATTCTACCGTATAATCTGAATGATCATAATTATATTTAAATCATCTTAAATAATTCATCTCCAGGATATGAAATAAATGCCACACATTTTTTAGTTATCTGATTTCGAATAAAGAGATATTGACTTTTTCCATACAGCTTGTTTATCTTACCAATTTCATATTCATATGTTATCTTAGACTGGTTGTTTGTGCAAAGGATTTAAGTTTATACCAAGTAGACCAGAAGAAGTTGGTGAATTCTGGATAACTAAACGTAGTGATTTTGATCGTAGTGCTTATCGTGTTAAATGCAAATGTAAACATACGCATGAAGAACATGCATCCTACCCAGTTCCTTATCAATGTAAAGTTAAAGGTTGCAGATGTTCAGGTTTCTCATCAGCTTTTCTTTGCGCTGCATGTGACAAACATTGGCATGAACATGAAACAGTATTTGAGACTGAAATGGAACGTAAAGCTGATGGGCGTCCAGTCGGTAAGTTTCAAATAAAAATTGGTTACTATTGTTTAAGTTTTGATATAATACTGCTATTCTTAACTAGTGTAAAGGGAAGTTTTGCTGTGGCTGCATTAGATCTAAGTAAATACTTGTTTTCTCATCATGTTTTCTGATCCATCGTTGTCATTGTGCAAACTATTTCTTTGTCAATAAACAATTTGATGCTTTAATTGATATAAGCATACTTTTTCATTTGAATATGTTAATCATTAGAATACAGGTTTCTAAAAGCCTAGGTGAACTATCTTCGTTGAGCGAAATGTAGCCTACTTACTTTTTCGGACTTTGTATACCATTCTGTACTCGTTATTAATTGGCCCAATTAGGAATTCATGTAACCGTATTGTATATACATGATACAAATGAATGATCTCTAAGTTGAATTGCTTATTTAGAATTTGTGTGATGATAATAAACCATAATCAAGTTTTTCGATTGCATTGTACATACCGGAACCTTTAGAGATTAGTTACGGAATGTTTAATTTATTATTTCAACTCAACAAGACTAACAATCTCACCCAAACAATTAAACACACGACGTGAACATGACACATGTTCTTTCTATGTGCCATTCTATTATGTTAAGTATATTCTTTATTGGTAAGAGTGTTTCTTATACAGCAAGTATTAAAGGAATGGGATAGCCTGGCCTTCAGGTCAATGTGGGTCAGGTTAAGGAGTAGTTGGGTGGGATGACTTTAATGTAGGATAACGTAGATTAGACAGTTACATCATCCCAAACAAATCGATTGAAGTTGGGCCATTAGTAAAATATTCACTTAGTGGTCCGTAACAATCTTACTTTGCATGGTGTAAAAGTCGTCAATGAACTTTATTTAAAAATATAATAAGCAACATTACTAGAGCAAATGACTGTTTTTATTGTTTTTGAATGTAGTAAATGTAACACAGTGAATTTATAAGGGTTTACATAGTGCAAACTGTATTCAAACTTGGTTAGTATCAAATAAAAAGATTATTTTTATGTGGGTTAGGAGCAGTGTTTGTCTGCCAATCGAAGAAGAAGTATATTGTTCATCAATCTTCTCTGCTTTATTTTACGGATGTGAAACGTGGCTATAAAGAGTAGATTATAAAGAAAACATCTCTTGTGTTTTTGGGACCACTAGGTAAGTAATGATAAGACTAAGCGTATGGTAGTGAGGGAAGATAGTAGGTAAGCTGATACAGTTATGAGTTTTTATTGACCGAAGTGGCCAGGGCATGTATTACATATGTCCAACTGTAGCCAACGTAGATGTGTAATACTGACTGAGGTTGAAGAAGGAAAGTTAAGAGTGGGTAAACCAGTACATGACATCAGTCTGTGCAGTCATTAACTGTTGATCTGAGGCTCACTGGTAAATACACACTACTTGGTTGGGATCAACACAATTACTGTAGTTAGTTGTTGGAGACTTTATATGGCACAGTTCTGATTCCGCCTCAGTGGCTCAAGTGCATTCATTCTGTATCTTCTTTCAAATCGGAAGCTTAAAATTATTTTATACTTTTCACGAATTCCTACAGAATCACATTCACTATGTTTACTTCTTTTTCTGATGTTATTATCACTTATACTACTTTGGTACTCATCTTCTCATGTTAATGAGGTATGTCAACTTAAACCATTGCACATATGTACCAGGTTCTCCGATGTAGATTACTGAGTGACCATTTTTATTTAAGCATCGAACCTTTTTTATTATTAGCAAGACATATTTACCACTAAAAATATGCAATTTGTCTAAAGCAACTGTAACTAAAGCGTCGTTATGACAACTCAGAACAAACTCAATTGGAATTAAATAACAGTTTGATCTTCGAAATAGAATAAATACACTTCTGACAGAACATTACCTAGTCGTACTAACTTGGTTGCATCAAATACTTTTTTTGTTATAACAGATGAAATTTTATAAGAAAAGGTTAGATTAACAGAGAACACTGTGAAATAAGCAACATTTTGGTTGTTTGTATTCTTCACAGATTGATGTCAGTTGTGTATCACTAAAAACAAAGAAGCAATGGGCAATCCTCAGTAATGAATATCTTTGATTCTGCCAGGGAGTCGAACCTAACGGCATAATTCCCATTTGATCAATTTATGATATAGATAGATGATCACCTATTTTTAGTGATGATAACTATCTCACTGCAGACAAGTTTGAACTTTATTGGTCGTGACGATCGTTGTTCTGTGTCACAAACTGATAAAATTGGAAATGCTACTATTGGATGCAGTTAGACCCAGTGGTAGCTAAGAGTTAGGTGTGAGGTATGGAGGCATTGGTTCGACTCCCTAGGAGAGAGACAATCTGAGGTGCGTGTTGTTGACGAGTCGCATACTAGGATAAAACAGCTGTTCGACACCCCATGGTTCTTAATTCTATCTAACTAGAACCGATACATAAGGAATACCAACAATGTTACTTAATATATATGTCGAAACAAATCACCTCAATTTAGTGTTGACATTTGGTAATTAATTTTCACTATACGTCAAGTGTAACAGACCATAAGGAATAAAGTTTTCTTTTGTAATTCTCAATATATTCCCTGAGTTACATAAATGAAGTATTCGTCAACCTGAAGGCTGTGAGTCCTATTCTCGTAACGGATTCGAGGGTACGAACTACTGAAGAGTCCCATACTAGAATGTAACAGCTGTTCAATGGTCCATAGTCCTCCAGTGGTACCCTACCAACATCAATCTGTAATGAATCCAATAAACTAAATTCACCTTTTTGAAATAAAAACTAGCAAACTAGTAATTAAGCTAGATGATTTCCTACTGTTTGATTCACACATATTCAACAAAGTATACTACACTATGCTTAGTAAATAATCATGAATCAGCTTGTAAGTGTTTTAGTTACAACGAATGACCAATAAATGTGATTAGGCTTATCAAATAACTTTGTTTATTGAAATGTACTTCACAAGATAACTATATGAGAAGATGAATGAAATCACATGGTAATAGCATAAGACTTATTTAAGTTAATAGTATAAATTATCAAAGAGAATTGAATATGATTTACTTTTTTCTCTCAAAACAATACCATCTTACACAATTCAGTTTTCAAATTGATCATCATTAACCTTGAACTATGTCTAAAATGATTTCAGGTTATTGTGATCTGTTATTTCTTTGACTTCATTTATACAAGAATTAATAGTTAACTAGATAATAGAACAATATAGTGATCTTTTTTGATAATGTAATAAGAAGATGAAGTTTATCAGAGCTATGAAACATATTTACGCAATACATTTCAAACAATCTGATCATACATACACTTGTTAAGGCAAAAGGTCACTAGACCATTAAGAGTATAAGCTAAGTAAACAAGGCTAATGTAGAGAACAATATAAATCACATTCTACCAAGGTAGGTTTACAGAACGTACAAATTGTTTTTAAACACACATGGCGCGCGGGGGGGGGGTTGAACTTCCGTATAGCCAAGACTTCAACAAAGCTTAGTATGCGTCCTAAAGTACATTTATTCAACACCACAAAAGATGATTTGACATTAATTATGTGGCCTGTCTCAATTGAGTGTTCAGCAATAGACAATGAAGGTTATTTATCCTGTACTTTTATTTTTCCCTTCGAGTTCATTTGTTTTTGGAGCCATTTAAGTATGTGTTCAGCTACCCTTACATTCAGATCACGATTGCTCCTTCCTATGTATGTGTGGACACACATACACGTACAGCATTCGTTTATGCGTTGTTTAGGTTTGTTGTGAATCAATGCCGTACACTTTTCTATTACAACTACCTTAGCTGCATAAAATGTTCAGTTGACGACCGACTTAAGCCTTTATTTTAGCACAAGGCTATTTTAGTCACCTCTGAACGGTAACGTCATATATAGACTGATTTTTGAAGTGCTAGAAATACAGTAGGTTTCACCATACTGCAACATTTCTATCGATTTATGAATTTTTTTGCATATTCGTTCAGCATTAGCATTACTGTCAGCAGATTTTCATTTTCCTCAATCTTATCATAAGTACAAATACGATTGATCCTATTAAATAAAGCTTCTACTAGACTCTTTTTATACTGCCCTGGACAATAACTATGAAAGTTTATATACTGCCCAGTTAATGTAGATCTTCTGTAGACAGAAGATTTGATAAAGTTCATTTTCTTATTGTATTATCAAAATTTATCCAAGGGACAAGTTGTTTTAAATACAGTGATCGTTTAAACTACAGAATTATACCTATTAATTTGTAATATCTTCTTCCCTTTCTTAAATTAATTAATAGTGTCGACAATTAGGATGTCAAATATAAAGTGTTTACAAGCTGTAAGTAAACTGTCACTAAGTACAAACGGTGATCTGACTTACAGAATTGTTGAACAACTTTCACAAGGAGAGGTCAGGATCTTAAGTACTACATTATGGTCTAATTTAAAATGAAATCGGTTGAAGGAGTATAATTCAGTTTTGGATTTATAGTCAATATCAGTAGTTTTATTCAGAAACTTGACATAACTGAACTGTTTAAAATAAACTTGGATGGCTAAAATGAGCGTCCTACACTCAAACTTGATTGAGGATTTCTAAGATTGTATGTTTGGTATGGCATTCATAAGCCGTAGTATCCAACAAAATAAGAACATATAAATCTGTTTTAGTTACCAAATGCTAGAAAATACACCTTCTGATAATGCTTCAATGCTTTTCAGTCTAAAATTTTATGTCAAAGGCTAAACTACCATTCTAGTGGTACAAATAAATTTATTTTGCATCTCGTACTGTTTAATTCTGATGTATCATTCTTTCTTTTTGATTTACATTCTGTATGTTTAGTTTCTCTTTATTACTACCCTAGATACTATTAGGCATTTTAATGAATTCATCCCTTTGATAAAGTTTAAGGACTTAAGAGATATACACTCACACGAGAACCTTAATTATTCATTTGAGTGATTAGCACAGATGTTATATTGGTCTTCCAGGAAATTCACTTTACTTCACTCTTGACTTCCAAGTAGTATTGCACTTCATGCACAAAAATTTAAGAATTCACAATCACACCTATAACTTACAAATAAAGTATATTTTTCAACTATAACTGTTGTAAGAAATGTATTTCATTGTATTTCGTACTATTCAGTTGGATATGCATACTTTATAGTATAGATATTTACAATCAAACGATGATAGAGGGCTTAATGCTTTAAATACTAATGCGTCAAGCTATTGTATAGTGCAATACAATGCTTTAAGAGAATGTAAGAACAGGCACTATCCGCATATCTATTCAGTATCCATATATATCTTAATAGACATTGATCAACCTAAAGTAATTATGAATCTGTTTAATAGGTATTTTACTTACAGAATATAATGAAAGCAAAAAGGTTTTTTATAGCTACTCTACGGTTTCTTGTTGAACAATCAATCGAATGGAATTGATCACTTTACATTAACTTCATCGACTACGAAAAAGCATTCAACAGCGTGGATAGGAAAATGTTATGGAGCCTTTAACGACATTATGGTGTACCAGAAAAGATAGTCAACGTCATATGGAACTCCTACGATGGACTACAATGTAAAATCGTGCATGGAGGTCAGCTTACAGACTCATTCGAAGTGAAGACCAGTGTCAGACAAGGCTACATACTCTAACCCTTACTCTTCCTGCTGGTTGTTGACTGGATCATGAAGACTGCAACATCTCAAGGAAATCTCGGAATACAGCAGACAACATCGATGGAACTAGATGATTTAGACTTTGCAGATGATCTAGCTCTCCTATCCCACACACAACAACAAATGAAGATGAAGATGGACAAGGTAGCAGCTGCTTCGGCAGCAGTAAGCCTCAACATACACAAAGAGAAAAGCAAGATCCACCGACACAAAACAACCAACACTAACCCAATTTCACTTGACAAAGAACCTCTGGAAGATGTAGAAACCTTTACATACTTGGGCAGCATCATCGATAAACAAGGAGGGTCTGACGCAAATGTGGAGGCGAGGATTGGAAAGGCAAAGGCAGCATTTTTACGAATGAAGGACATCTGAAACTCAAACCAACTGTTATTCAACATTAAAGTCAAAATTTTCAATACAAATGTTAAAACAGTTCTGTCGTATGAAGCTGTAACTTGGAGAACTACGAAACGCATCATTCAAAAGATACAAGTATTTATAGACAACTTTCTACGTAAGATACTTCGGATCTGTTAGCAAGATTCCATCAACAACAACCTTCTGGGGAAGAAAACAAATCAACTTCCAGCCGGGGAAGAAATTAGGAAAAGAGGCTGGAGGTGGATAGGACACATATTGAGAAACTCATCAAACTGTGCCACCAAACAAGCAATGACCAAGAATCCTGAAGGCCGAAGAACACAATACGTCGGGAATCGGAGACAGACATGATTAGCAGGATGAAGAGCACTTGGGAGGAGCTGGGAAGGTAAGCTCAGGATAGAGTTGGTCACTGAATACTGGTCGGCAGGCTATGCTCCACATGGGGTAACAGGCATTGATTGATTGATTGATTGAAATAGTTTTCTGTCTAATTGTCTATTTTTTTCTTTTATCATTTAGGTGAAGCATGGCTTCCATTCGCTGAATTACCAGAATTAGCAACAATTGCATTGACTGGTGTAGATAATCCAGATATTCAAACATTAATGGATGCATTGCCTACAAATTCACGACAAAATATTTCAGAACAACAAATTTTACCTGCTTTATGTGAATTAAAAGATTTAAAATAACATCAACAGAAATAATAATTCAGTAATAAATTTTATTTAATTAAATGCCTATACTTATTTTGTCTACACATTATCTACATCTTTATACTACTTACTAATTTGATTTTTAGTAGTATTTTACTAGTTATTTTGTTTTCAGATTAATTATTTTTTGTTTTATTTTTCTCCCTTTTGGTTCATTGTTATCATTAGTAGTAGTAGTAGTTGTTGCTGTTGTTTTCCTTCATACAACCATTTAAAATAATCCACCAATTCATCCTTCTAATCAAACATAAGCGCCATCAATGATGAGTACATAACTTTCTCAAGTTACTTAATGACTTTTGTACAAGATTAGAAAATTGTTTATCTAAAAATTAAAACAAAAGGTATACACAACTTAATGATTATTAAGATCTTTGAAGATCTTCATTAATTTGAACTGTTGATTTCAATATCTGATGGGATTCAATTGTGAAGTAGCTATTCCATGATGTGTTCTGTTCTCCGGAGTATTCTTTAACTAAAATCAATTAATGCAGTAAAGTGAAGCTGAGATTTCTCTTCTTTCCCCCTCATTGATTTTAATTTATACTTTAATGATTTTCATTGAAATTATTTACTTCTATAAAATTTATTTGTATATTTAAAGTGTTATTTCTTATTAACTTCAGACTATGATTTGTTCTTTTATTCCTTCTATTTATTTATTTGAAATGAAGTGGTTTATAAAGATTAGTATTAAGTTTTTAGTTGGTTGAACTGATCATGGATTGATGTTGGCAGAATATCACAACTGTTTTGTTCTAGTATGCTCACTGCTGAAGAATCCACGCTGGGACGAAACAGCTGTTTATTTTATTAGGCTGAATTTGTATATTCACATTGAATTGTTATTGACTAAAGCTGGTCAATATTTGTTGCTATATGTGCATCCTGAGCGGATCATCTCGATATAGTGATTATTCACAAGTATTCAGGTATATCCAGCCGATGAGTCCTAAATAGGACGAAACGCGCCTCCTGGATTCGACTTACCAGTCACAATCCAGCCATGCATTTATTCGTTTAAAATTTTTTAATTCATTGACAGTAAATAGATGATAATTATTTCCTAAGCATTCTTTTTCATTTCATTCAATACTAATTCATATGAAATATTCTAAGTTATCTGAATATTTTAAGCTGGAGTTTATCCTCAATGATATTAATGTTTATTGTGATGTAATTAGATTTACAAGTGATTTTTATCATTCATATAACATATTCGATGGTAACTTTTAATTAGGAAGTTGGACTATGCTACAATGATATGTTGATGGAAGTCAACTGTAGACAGTTTCAACTGTTTATAATATGATCTTTAATAAAATTTACATTATGATATGCAATATTCACCTGTTAAGTCAATTAGTCAATCATAAACAACCTAGAACCTGACATGTATGCGCATAAGTTCAAGTTACCATATCGTAATAACGCGACGACATTAAATTAATAACGTTATTACCGTTATAGTTTAACAGGTATGATACGAACGTATGTATAAAAAAATTAATCAAACTTAGGATCTAGAAGAACATAAGGAGTGAATACAATTGGACTAATGTGATCGATTCTGAGCCATGTCACCTAACGCCTCTAGTTACTCATCGTGGTTATCATGATTATTACTACTTCAGCTGGGTAGTCCGAATCTACTAACATGGTTTAGACCAACAGTAAAAGACTTCATAAACTAATGGCAGGGTTTGGTTTGGCTTCCCCTACCTTTCTTCCACTCTACTTTTGCAACCCCCGCCTCACCTACCCAACATAGGGCTACGAGACAGCCGGTTTAACTAGTCTACGTAGAATATATCCAAACCATTTCAGTTAGTGAAGATTCACAACTTCATCCACAGATTCGCCAATTTTCTGTGTATTCTGTGTCTAACATCAATAATGCTTACTCGGTCATTCCATTGTCGGCGTGAAATATTTCAAAGATTTCTGTGATCAATTACCTGGAGCCCATGTTTCGCATCTATAGGTTAAAAAGGATTGAACTTCTTTTTAGTATACTCGTCTTTCGTTGAGAAACGGATATCTCGCCTACACTATGAACTGGAACGAACAACAATTGAGACCAGTCAGATGGGAGTATGCTTAGGTTCCAGACTTTAGCTGATATATCAGTCAGCCAACCTGGAAAAACTAGATTACAGTCCTGAAAAATATCTGGAGCTAGCCTGTCATGTCTTACTGCTTTACTTAGCTTCAAATTACTTGCAACCTTTTCAACTTTATAAAAAGACGGAAGGACCTATTGCGATTTTCCATTCAAGTAGTTTGGAGATAGTTAGTAAGTGAAGAGTAGTTAGAGGTCATTCGAAGTGTCATTTCCAAGCCTACTAGAATGAATAATCGAACCTTCATCAGTTGAGTAAAAATTCATCGGTCTTTCCTAACCTTTTGATTTAATTTGGGAACAGATATCATTGCTGTATTTATGGCTGTTTTAAAACTGTTCTGAGCTTCCTTGAAATCAACCTATAGAACATGATCATCCAACGATAGCTGACACTGATGTGGTCCATTTTTATTCATCATTGTGCTGATGTTAGAGGTCGCCATGTTACACAATGCCCCTCCTTAAGGTTGAGGAGAATGAAGACTAAAAATACTTTTCAACTGTCATAACTTCTAAGCTTATTTTTGTTATTAATTATTTCCTTTGTAGCAATTGAACAATGTACTTACTTAAAATAATATACTCTGTATTCCATTCAGAATAGGCTTGAACGCAGTGGCGTTTGACGCGAAACGGACTGAGTGTCGAATCCCATGTGGAACATCAACATTGGTATGCAGGTACATCCGCCGATGAGTTTCCAAATAGGACGAAACGCCGCATCCTGGATTCACCCACTTGTCAGTCACAATCCAACTTAAATACTGTGTATTGTTTTATTTATGCATTAGTTCTTCATTAAACTTTCCATTCCAAACTTCCATGAATGATGATATATCACACTTGTATTTAGCTTACATAGCATACCGTTGTGAATTATGACAGCGTCTAGATTACGAACTTAGACGTCCTTAAGACTAGTGGGATCTACCGTGTTCTATAGGGTATAATGACTAATCCACCATAGAACTTGAATCAATTAAATAAGGAAAACAGGAAGTTATCAAGAATTTGATATTTCAATAGGGAACACTACATAATATTATCAAAGTAAAACAGAACATAGCCAATTACATTATCACATAGGTCAACTTAACGATATGAGATAAATGTTATCGAAGATTTACTTATTGATCTAAACTAAGGGAAAACATACAATTACAATACACATTTTTATACTACTTATAAGTAAGCAAAGCTTATAACAGGAGATTATTCGAAGTTTCTGAATTACTGTCATGATTATGATAGTAGTATCAACGTTAATGGGCACATGATATAACACTAACCTTGTTAAAATAAAAGGAAAGAATGATAATATAAAAGTACAAACTTTGTTTTTCAAATGTAACAATTCATATAGATCTAAATAATACGATAATAGATTACTGTATTCACTAAATCTATTCAGAAGAGAAATTCTATATGGAATTTAATTGATAACTTCATTTATCATACCATCATATTCATTATTTATCTAGATGAATTGCAGATGGACGTGATCATATGACGTTGATGAGACAAGAATTCACTTTATTTCACAATAAAGGATCAGATTTAAACTGTACCATGAATAGAGCCTCAGATTTTCACATCCCATAGCTTACACTTAACCATCATCAACAGTAGTCAATTTAGCTTCTCACTCTAATGAATATGTAATACAGTGCAACGATTATTCATTGACATTGGTAGTAACTTTGCCACCAACACATAATGATCCTGGGTTCCATCCGCGTTGAAATCAGTGTTGCATACTTCTGAGGAATCCCATACTAAGATAAAACAGTTGTTATAATACTCCGTAGTTTTTGATCATATTCAGTTTATTTCAAATTTTAATGAACATAAATGACTAATCAAAATCAACCAATACAAAACTACTTCAACTTAACAATCTTACTGATTGTATCAGCTTAAATCGTATTTAAATGCAGCTTTCGTCGCAAAACTTTCACAAATGAACTATTTAAATCAGGAGAAAACTAGATGGTAATTAGGAAATATCTAATAATTCTTATGTGTCAATCCATATGGAATCGAACCCAGAGGTTGTGTAGGAAACTGTTATATAGTAAGGGAATTGTAAAATCATGAATAACCAAGTCTCTAGTGTGCTAATAATTGCATTTTCATTCTTATCAGTAGATATGTTATTGAACACTGTGTGGAAAGGAATATAACTTATGATTATATATCTGAGGAAATTTACTCATCACTGTGCAGAATTTTGATCTTTTGAATGGTTGCTAGGTTTGGGTTTCATGTTACTTGATAGTTGTCAGTGAAGCATACGTACTACTTTGAAAGACCTGATTATAACTGGCTAATTCGTTAGCCCGCCTATAACTTACATCCTGTAACATTTTAATTTTCATACCAATCGGTTACCGAGTAGTGATTAATATGGTGTTTATCTAGTCCTATTTAGTGCTGATTGAATAATATCTAATAAGTCCACCAAGAAAATTCACTTTCATCAAGAATGCAAACCCACCTTAATGACGAGTGCCTAATTACAGGAAACTTAAACAAACCAGGGTTCCTTATCGACAGTCTGCGACGGACATAATATCAATCACATAGTGCACGTTACACCGAGTCACTTAGACGATTAATAACATCACTACTCGACTGACAGAATTTAGTCAAGACCGGACGAATGCCTTATTAGTCACTACCCAGTGATTAATCATAGTAGAATTACGATTCTCAGTAATACCAATGAATACTGATTACTTTAGTCATCAAATACTGGCAAACTGTACATACGACATTGAGTCACATTTTAGATTAATCGATAAGATTCAATCAACATTAAGAAATAGTTAAATAGGATATTGATAACTAAATAATGATCACTTAGTATAAATATGGCAGTCTCATAGAATATCAGTCACTGTAAGAATAGATCATTGACTGTAGTCATGACGGAGACACTAGGTGACCCAAGTTCAAATCATTCACTGATCACCAGTCCTACCAAAGTTGCAGATACATGTGACTGGATAGTTCCAGCTTAGAAAGATACAAACGTTATGTTAGCCCGACACCATAAGTAGCAACCTACTGAGGCAAAGAACAAACCAACGTTCATTTGAGAAAGAAGTTAGAAAAAAGCTAGAGGCAGATAAGACACATATTGAGGACTCACCAAACTGTGTTACAGGTCAAGCCCTAACTGGGAATCTTCAAAGACAAAGTAAAAGAAGGAAACTGAAGAACACATTATGTCGTGAATTGAAGGCAGATAAGAGAAAAATGATCAGCACTTGGGAACAACTGGAAAGAAGATCCAGAACAGAGTTGGTTGATGAATCTTGGTCCGTGGTCTATGCTTCACTGGCAATGACTGATTGATTGATGCTTTCTAAACGATACTTCTAACCGTCTAACGTACCAACATTATTGATGATTATTCGGAACCTGTAAAATACGTCTTTATAGACGACACATGTACACTAAACCACTATTTCGAGACTACATTTTATATTAAAGAGTAAACATCGTGTTTGAAATGATGAATTACAAGTCTTCTCCCTAATTAACACAGTTTTCACTGGTTTCAAAGACTGATTCTAAGCTCACAACATCGATTAAGTTCGTTAGATATGATAACATTTATTACTGTTGTTCTGCAGAACTTCAATAAGGTAGTTAATTGTCTTATGTAATTGAAATCCCCCCCCCCTACTTCACAAACAACTTATACTTTAGGCTTTCCCACAATGATACGTTGTATGACTGTATACAAACACACTCTTCAACACATTTCTCAAAATGTAATGTTGTTATTGATGACATTATATTTTTCTCCAGCTGATATATATTTAGTTTTAGCCAGAAATATAACAGTAGAAGCTTTTATTATACAATACACTATTCGACAATAGTAACCGATCTGCACTGGGGCTTGTTCGTCTAAATAGCCTTTATTTGGAATTCATTATGAGTTAGTAATAGGGAAATATTCATTTAAAACTTGTGAATAGAAACTAGTTTTCAAAGGATTAGTAGGACTACTGAATATATATGATTCATTTTAGTTTCAGACTACATTAGCAATGTGTACTGATAACCTCATTAGTGTTCGAACCCATGGCCTATAAACCGCTTAGAATGTATGATATGGTATTATACAGTTTAATATCAATTCAATAATCACTAAACTTAATTAATTTTATCACTGTTCATTACAAAATGACTTAAAAGTAGTTAAACTTTTCTACCAAATGATTTAACAGACATAGATAAAATAGGAAGAATGTTGACGTAATCAGTCTTTAGTTCCCATACTTAGCTAAGACTCTTTCCCCACTAATTAGATATAAAAAGTCTTAGAAAGAGGAAACAAACAGTGAATTTTTAAAAAAGTATACCATCTAATTAGATCAGACGGGTATCTATGTGATAAAATAAAAATTAAGACGTCAACAAGAAGTCACCTAATAACCAGATAATTATCAATCACACACTGTTTTAGATGATACCTGAAAATCAACCACTTATGTATAGATTAATTGCATAGTCAATTACAATCAATCAATGTCTGTTACCCATTATGGAGCATAGGCTGTAGACTAGCAGTCTCCAACCAACTCTGTCCTGGGGATTACATAGCAGAATAGTTTATGATGAGTGATAATTAAAATGTGTATATGAACCGAGATAAAATTTCTTTTTCACAAGGAAAGAAACCCTATTGAATTGAGATGGTTTGTAGAGAGTGATATTAAGTTTAGATGATTGAATTCAGTCACAAAGTGATGTTGGGAGGACACCATTAAAAACCAGGGAGTACTAGACAGCTGTTTCGTCCTAGTATGGACTCCTCAGTGGTGTTCACCCTAGACTCCACCTCGTGGGCTTTAGGTAGGCCCTCTCCAACACTAGGTCGGCATCCAGTGGTGAAATTCCCACCTTCACCAATTTGTGATACAACGTAGTAATCATCCATTGTCATTGATAATAATAATAATTGTCTAAACTCCGCCAGTGTTATGACGCGTGAAGATTTGGGTTGGGATGACTGAATGCCAATTAAGTGTGCCTAGTTGATATTTGCGTGTCTGCACTATGCCCACTTAGTCCCAAACAGAAATAAGAAAAACACGAGCCGATAGACCAACCAGACAAAATCGAATTATATTTCATACATTCCTTTATATATGCATTAAACCAGACAACACAGCAAACCAATTAGGAAATTAACATCAATACAAAACAATGGAAATAGTGGCAGTGAATTGGGATAACTTGTACACAACCAACTGACTGTAGTTCGCTAATAAGAGACAATATACTAAGAGTAAATATACTAGTCGGGAAGATAGGTTAAGAGGAACGTAACAATCATAGAAACGAAATATTTACATTACCCACAGTTATAATAATTGAAAGTGTTCTAAAACACAGTTATGAGAGTTTGTTACTCTTCTTTAGTGGTCCAGCATAACAGCCAGTCACGATTTCTTTCTAGACCTTCAGGAATAAACCTAAAATCAGTCACTAGTGAACTGACTATTTTGATTGAATTGATAAGTCCCATACTAATACTAAACAGTTGTCTAATGCTCCCTGGCTCCTACTGGTATCGAATCAACATTAATCTGTGACGAATTTATCAATAATTTCAAATTGAAGTCAATTCACTATATTGTGGTACTTTACTTAGTGAAGTTGGTTATGAGATAGTTGTCTACTAACAACTTCATAGTTCTCAATGGTTATTCAAGTGAAGTTATTAATTCCATTATCACAATTAACAATAGAATTGTATTATAATTTCTATAATATTTAATAGTAGGATGAATTTGTATATTCCCATTGATTTGTTATAGACTGAAGCTGGTCATTCACTGTTGCTATAGGACGAAACGCGCGTCCTAGATTCCACTTGCCAGTCACAATACAAATTAAATAATATTTAATGTTATCCATGAATCTTCACCACTTCCTTATTATCCAAAAAACCCAAATACATTCAATTTCAGGTTGTTGCTTCTTTTTTTTTCCAACTAATTAGAAAAGAGTAGTAGTATGTTTGTATTCTAAGTAAACTCTGTCCAGTAAGTGTTAACAGTCCGGAAATTGGGATGTTAATTATAGTTTTGTGTGTAAATCTAAAGAAGAACTTTAGACATCTATTATGACAATAATAATAATAATAATAATAATAATAATAATAATAATAATAATAATAGTACTTTATAGGTCATTGCTATTATATGCACAACACTTTATTTATCCAGCAGGTTGTTAAGTGATTACAGTATTCAGTTGAACTAGAATTTAGACACTCTTAACTTCATACATTTGATTAACTTGGCAATATGTTGCATAATCAAAGCCCATATGTATTGTAAATGATTCCAACTGTCTTTCGTTAGAAATTATTCCATATGATGTAATGTTGTGTGGTAAGATAAATTGTAATCATTATCATTAAATGATGGTAGGGACTTGATTAAAATTGTAATTCAAACATTTGTTTGTACGTTATTAAATGATTGAATAATACTTAGAATTTACACATAAACTGAAACTTGGACATTCTTATTTCAATACATTTGATTAACTTAATAACTCGTTGAAGAAGTTGGATTGTGACTGGTAAGTGGAATCCACGACGCAAGTTTCGGCCTACGTGAGACTCGTCGACTAGATGTACTTGCATCCCAATATTGATGTTTACAGTGGGATATCGAGACAATTCGCTCAAGATACACATATAGAAACAAATATTAACCAGCTTCAGTCTATAACAAATCAATGGGAATAAACAAATTCATCCCACTACTTTTTGGAGAGTTCAATCTTTTTTCTTTTTTCTCTATTTTAGATTTATTTCATTTCAGTAATTATGCATATCAAATGTTTAAAAGTGTATTGTAAACTTCTACTGACTGAGAAGTACCGCTACAATCATAAAGATTGATATTATCATTCTTCTTCATTGTATGTTATATGAAGAAATAAAAGGAGATGATTTCATTGAATCTAAACATCATACTCATTGATCAATAAGAAGTGATATCATGAATGGATGTAGATAATCTTATAAATATTCACAAATCAAGCACTTATAATTTCATTGTATATTACATGATTAGTGGTAGTATAGTTAATGAATGATGTACACTTTTACTAGTGAAGAATGGTAAACTGAAGATGACATAATTATTCAATGCCTTATTGTATTTCATAACTCTGATGCTAATGATAAAATCTATTATCATTATCATCACATCAAAGTCTTTATGGAGCTAAATATATCAGTCGCTTGATAAATGTTCTATCTAGACAAACTTGGTTGAAAAAATGTATCACTGAAACAATAAGAAGCTCAATCAATGAAACTTTTGAAAATAGGAGTTATTTGATCAAAACTAAACTCATCAATCAAAGTCGTTAATCAGTCACAACGAAGAACTTGATACATGCGTACATCAATTCAAGTTGCCATGCTTCAATTAGCATAAAGAGATGAAATTACTTTTTGACCAAGTCTCAGAATAGTAAGCGGGGTAGTAACAGTGTTAGTATTAATGGAAAGAAACAGGGATCGAAAATATGGTTAATGAAAATAAATTATGGTGAATTCAGAAACCTAGAGTTTGAGGGGGGGGGAAGAGGACAAGGAACGGATCGTCTGTGCCAATGGGAACGATTTTAGCTATGTCTCTAACCACTCGTTGCGATTATTACGTAAACCCCAACCAGGCAGTTTCCATCTAATATACGGGCCAGTCCAATTGTCAATGGCTCCAAGTACTATTTATATGTTTTGGTTTGGTTGTTCTTAGCTTTATTCCAGCCAATCGCTACACCAGATAACATTAGTGGAACCCTTATTAGAGTAAACCAATAAATAGTTTTATATTAGAAGAAAACGTGTAACCAGTCCTTTCCAGTTTTCACTTATTTAGAACAAATAGTACTTCTAAAGTCTACTCCCATCATTCCAACTACTTGATTTATTATTTTTACTACTGATATTCACTTAGTACTATTATCAAGTTGTGCACATTTTGACTTAACAAATATGCATTTTTATAATTTATGTTTACATTGTACCCTGTGGGCTAGGCAGTGATTAGGTACACGATGCAACATCTTGACCACTTCAGCTAATGAAGATCCACTACTTTATCAATAGATTTACCATCTTTGCAAAGTAATCTATTCCTAATCCCTGTATTGTTTACTCAGTGGTCCGAGAAAATACGAGGATTATTAAATATCTACAACACTGGCCCAGACAGCATCCACTGGTAGAATTCCCACTTCTATCAATTTATGATATAGTGTAACAATCATTCACTGTTACTAGTGATAACTGTTTCACTCCCACATAAGTGTAAACTCCACTAGTAACTTGCGATCCATGGTTTTCAGTGGTGCTCAATCAATGTTATTCTGTAACGGACATAAACAACAAGATCTATCGAGTAATTTGCTGCTATTATTATTATTATTATTATTATTATTATTATTATTACAAAATGTGTCATATGAAAGAAGTGAAATACCATTATCCAATCACTTGGTACTTAAAGTCATATAACGACAAGTATCGTTATTTCTTAGAATTTGTGTATCATTGCGATAATTTACCAATAATTTCATTGTAGGTGGGAGGTAATGGGTCAACAAGTAATTATGTACCAATATGTTTTTGAAATATGCAGATATAACTAGTGTTAAGATGGTTATCAGAAATCCTGAAGAAACCTCCATTAGTCTCAAAGAAGATGGATAAATTAATACGGTAATTACTGGTTATTTTAAAACTACAAATATATGTGATTTATTATGCATATTTACTACTTACTGAAATATAATTTACCTTTACATCTCTTGTCGTTTTGATTTATGATTTAGAAGGTATTCTTGGATTTGAATTCGAAAGCTAACAGGATGATACAAGCAGTAGTCTAAGTACATTCATATGATTTATCTGTCTGGGTTATTTAGTATTAAGAATTTATACAAGATTCTCTGTGAAATACAGTTAGGTTAATGAAATAGAAGTTTGATAGATATTGATTATTAGTTTTTTAGTAGTATGGTCAGGGTAAAATAAAAGTTTATTACTAATTTTAAATATTGATAAGAATTTATAATTTATAATTGTTGATATTCAAGACTACAAATGATCCAATATATACATCCTAAGCGGATTACCTCAATAAAGGTTTATATCACGTGTTTTTGATTTAGTAAATATGTTTCTAATACGACTCTTCAAATTCCGTTATTGATATTCTTGTCGGGAATCGAATTCACTACTATCTGTTTCGAATCTCAACGAGATTTTTATTGAACTATTGAGTGTAGGTAGTCATTAATTTACTTGGTAAGTACACTCGTGTAAATGAAGCTTTGTAATTTTCTATCGTTGATGTTTAGAAAGCATCAGCCATTCCTTATGTGAACATCAATGCGAATTTGATGTATGCATTCAGCTAATGAGTCCCTAATTTAATGTAAATCATATTATAGACTCCACCAATTCATTTATAGATTACACACAAGAAACAATAGTTATCTTCTTCGATTTCCATAGTAAACTGAATGTTTCTAGGTGCATTGTTGATTAGTTCTAATAGGCTGCATATTTGTTATTCATTATTGGAAACAATAAGTGTGTCATCGACATACACTTGGAGTAATGTGTCATTTCATTGATAACACTTTTAAGCACTGCGTTTTCAGTATTAGCCACAAAAATGAAAACTAAAAAAGACAATACATTTCATTTTGTGAATATTGATATGCAACAAAGAGAAAATGGTTCAATTCATAGAAAGAGTACATGAAGTAGATCATATCTGAATTTTAATAGTTTCTGCTCGGTAAACTACAAAAAGGCACTGGTGAAAGCATTGTTTTACAGAGCAAAAGTGATATGTACTGATAATAAATTGGATAAAGAACTGATTAACATCAGAATTTACCTAAGAAACAATGGATACTTCATGAAATTCATTGAAAGATGCCAAAAATGTAAAAACCAGAATTCCTATGAAATTACAGCTAACAAAAAGCCGGCTAACATTAATCTCGATTTCAAAGGAGGTGATGCTGCGAGGATAATCAGAAGACTGGATACAACAGTGATAAGAACATAACCTGCAACAAAGTTGACTATTATGTACGGAACAATATTCTCTCTCAAACAATCTAAGGTTGACAGTTATCATTCTCAAATTACCTCCAGTTGTCTTTGCAAACTTATTTCCATTTGCCAAGGTAATTACACTGATAGAACTGAAAGAAGAGCCTATTGGTCATTCAACGAACATGTTCCATAGAATCTTCGTTTAATAGGTATGGAAACTTATAGCAGCGCTATCTCCAGACACCTCAGTGACACTGGACATGAGGTAAACATACGTTCAATGTGTTTAATAGATAAGTAACATCCACTCTTTTAAAATTCGCCGAGGCTATAGCTATCAATGGTTTACAAGCAGTTTTTCTAAGTGCTCTAAAGGAAACAGTCGTCACTCTTTCTTTATCCTGGTAACTTATCTTCGATTTCATTATATCAAATAGGACAATTGATTCATGTAATTACATTATGATCATTATTTATTTCATCTATAAAATTCAGTTTATTTTGTTGCATCGTCATACTACTTATACCATATCAACTTGCTTTTCATTGCGTAGTCGCTTATTTTCAGTTTTGTAATTACTTGTTACTATATCAATTGATTTCCGTTGCATCCTATGTATACTGGCAATATTCTCTGGCACATTCATACTACACGAATAAACTTCACTTTTTCATCGTGTTAAGAGAATTTTCATCTACATTCCAACCAAAATTATCTAGTTAGAACGCATTTGGATCTTCCCGTTGATTTATTATAGACTGAAGTTGATCAGTCTTTGTTTCTAGATGTGCATCCTGAGTGGATTGCCTCGATATAGCGATTAGTTACAAGTATTATTTGCATTCTAATTATAAATACATGCCAGTTGCACAAATGTGGATGTTTGGACTCAGTAGCCTAGTAGTGAACGCAGTGGCGTTTGGCAACAAACCAACTGCGTTCAAATCCCAATGTTAACATCAGCAATGAGATGTAAACACACACACCTGACGAATCCCAAACAAAACGTAACGCGCATCCTGAATTCCATTTGGCATCCACAATCCGAATCAAACAACTGAAATTATTATTATTAGTATGTTATATTTGTTTAAATGTTGATTTTACAATATAATTGATTGTAGGCTGTAGCTGACGAGAACAAAACGAAATAAAAGGAATTCATTTTATTCTGTGCAAATATTTGTTCTTAAAGAACACACTACGTCAAGAATTGGAAGTAGACATTAAAATGGTGAAGAGGAAGTGGAAACAGCTGGAAAGGATTGCTCAGGATAGAGTTGAATGGAGAATACTGGTAAGCGGCCTATGCTCCTCTGGGAGGAGTAACGGGTATAAGTAAGTGAGTGAGTGAGTAAATATTTGTTCTTGTTCTTTTTCAAGTTAAGAAACCGAATCAAACATAAATATTTCCTATCATGAAGAATGTATCATTTCTTTATTGATTTAATTATTAATCAATAATTTGGCATGTTATATTCATTTACAATGAAATGTATATTAAAACTCAAGAATAAATTGAATAGTTCAATTTATTTTGTTAAATTAATATTCAATTCAATGTATT
Source organism: Schistosoma japonicum (assembly GCA_025215515.1). NCBI lineage: Eukaryota > Metazoa > Platyhelminthes > Trematoda > Strigeidida > Schistosomatidae > Schistosoma > Schistosoma japonicum. The sequence continues at coordinate 33,354,276 of CM046064.1, read as the reverse complement.
CAATAAAATATCATTATGATTATTATTTAAATAAGAAATTGTAACTATACAGTTACTAAATTCTATATTAGATGATAATGTAATTGTCAATCCTGATATCACGAATTGATATGAATCAGATCACCATTGATCACCTGGAAGCACTGAACAGCTGTTTCTTCTTAGTATGGGACTCTTCAGCAGTGCGCATCCATGACCAAACCCAGGAAACTCTGGCTCCGCTACTAGCGCCTTACCATTGGACCACTGAGCTGTCTCCTAACGGTTGATATTTCTAATTCAGTCAATTCAATTCCCAACGAGGTTGTAGATGCGCACTGCTGAACAGTCCCATACTAGGTCGAAACGGCTGTCCGATGCTTCCAGTTGATCAATGGTTGTCTGATTCAGACAAATTCGTGATATCAGGATTGACAACTAACTATTTCCACACACCCCCACCCAATGATAATGTAATTATTGAACATTATTGAATGTAATTACATTGTCGTTGTTGCTATGACTTCATTATAGCATTCTAAATGTTGTATACTATTATTATTTTAATTATATTTAAAAAACACTGATGTTTGAACGAAGAATATTCTTCTTTTCAATAACTGCTCATCAGGTTCTACATTTATTAGTTCAAAATTATTAGTCACAAGAATAGCCAGGCAGATACAACATCATTTAGATATCAAGGATAATTTGATAATTGGAAGTTTTTTCTCATCCAGTTATTTATAAAATACGAATGTTAATATTGAAATACTCATCATCAAGTAACTTGTGAAAAGTAGACAACAATTGAGATAAACAAGATTATTAGTCAAATATGTGTATATAGGTATCTCTGTATATGGGTGACATAGGAGATGGGATGGTAGCGAAATACGATTAGATCAAGTGTTTGTAGACAAAGACTGAATCCTATTTAAAATGAAACTGAATGGGTAAGAGTTTGTAAAATGGCGTGGACGATAATCAAAATTCGTCAGATAGTAACAATAATAATAACAGACATAATTATGATCAGTTCATTTGTTTGATCTTAAAATGTGATATTCAAATTCATTCTGTGTACTTTGATTAATAATAATAATAATAATAATAATAATAATAATAATAATAATAATAATATGGAAATGCACATTCAGAGGGAGAATACATATGCACTAATCAAATTAAATCGTCGTATGATTAAGGTGGAAATTGATTTAATGGATCTTGAGTCGGCTATGGCAGAAGAAGAAGTTGAACGTACTTCTTCTGTGTGCACAAGTCTGCCTTCTTGACCCGTTCACCAATCGCCTCTGCCGTTTTAAGGACTTTGAGTCTAACCAACCTTGGCAGATAACTGTTTACACAGTATATTATTGTGAATAACTGATTTATGCTCACCCCATGACCTGTTTGAATTAGGTGAGCTTGTATTGAACTGTTGATACTTCTGACAACTCCTTCGGTTAACCAAACCGGAAGGTGCTCCCGAGCACGAGAAAGCAAATTCCTTGAGTATGTGCCAATGTAACTTGAACTGATAAACACAAAATGAAGTGGCAAGCTTAGGTAATTCATCCTTCATTCTCGGTATCACCATGGGGCGGGTAGAAAACATCATTTGTAGTTTTCCAGCGTTAAAAGTTCTCCAAATGGAACTGCGTAACCTCAACGTTAGCATTTCACTGGGCTCGTCCCCTCGTCTCATAAAAAGCGGCTTTCTATCTACGGTCTGAAACCCCTTTCTATTTGTTTTCAAGTTAGCATGTTTATTTGTAAACTTTATAGGGTAGTCATTCTCCCTGAGGTTTTTATGCAATGCTTCCGTTTCTTCGTCAACCCCATCAGTAGAGCATATTGTTATTATTCTATAATGCAAGGTTTTCAATAGATTCCATTTATACTATATAGGTACAAAGCTAAGGAAGTTTGTATATTGTCCTATCCATGCGGTTTTCTTGTTCAAGATTCTTTTTAATGAGTCATCTGTTCTTTTAGTGACCAGAACATTTAGCGATGCTAGTTTACCTTTACTTGCTTCTATTGGGATGGTGATATCTATTCCGGTTTCTGTGACTTAATCGCATATATGGTTAGCCGTCTCAATTAGTGGAACACTCGTGATTAAAGATGTGGCATTCAGAGATAGCATACATCGCTCTTTGGTGTTCAGTCCCTTGACCATATCTACAAAATGAAATACATTTTTGACGCTGTGCTTAACTATTGATTTGAAAGACGTTTCAGTAGGTGTACCAGCCATATCTCTACGCTGTGTTAAAACGAAGAGGAAAACCTTATATCCAATCATCCTCGATATCTAAATAATGTTGTATTTGCCTCAGACCTGGCTATTTTTGTGACTTATAATTTTGAACTAATAAATGTAGAACCTGATGAGCAGTTATCGAAAAGAAGAATATTCTCCGTTCAAACGTCTTTGTCTTTGATAAACATGGGAATTTTTAAACAATTATTTTTAAGTTGGATTGTGACTGGCAAGTGGAATTCACGACGCGCATTTCGTCACATTTCGGATTCGTCGGCTGGATGTACCTGCATCCCAATGTTGATGTTCACAGTGGGATATCGAGGCAATCCGCTCAGGATGCGTTTATAGCAACAGAGACTGACCAGCTTCAGTCTATAACAAATCAATGGGATATACAAATTCATCTTAATATTATTATTAATGCTGATTAGGATAGCTTACAGAAATCTTAACAAAGCCTCAAGAAATTTTAAAGGAATTAAAAACACCTTATTTAGTTATAATTTAATAGAATTTCTAGAAGTCTTAGTGCCATTACCACTTATATGTCACTCATTTATCGAAATGAAGAATATAACTTATCGATATGGTTACGTGTTTCACATTGTCTACAAATGATTTAGTGTTGAAACTTCTTATATACAGTCTATCTGTTAATATATTCATATATTGAGAGGAATGCTTCAACATAGACTACAGTTACAAGATTTGATATATTTTATATGCGGCTAACAGTGAATTATGTACTCCTACTTCGGCTTATCAATCACTCGTCTCTTGAATATATTAGTTATATTTATATGTTATTCTTTACACTACGATTTGAATACATTACATATCATTCCAAACGCCGCAAGTCATTCTCTAAGCTTCCAAGTTCATAATAGTAGTAACTTGATTTGATGGATATAAAGCCATAACTAAGAGCTTAAAATTTTTCAGTCAGTAAGAAAAGCTTATTGTGTGTAGCTATGTTCCACATATAACTATACTGGATTTTTATTCTTAGTTTGCCATACTATTTGTAAATAAAATAACTAACAAATTACTAATTTGATATGGAGATATTTCCGCTACATTTAAACAATAATGTAATGTATAGTTTTTAAATAGTACCGTGTTTATACAACAACCATTCATAAATCTGTAGTAAATCGATGTCATTAAGGGAAAGGCTTTTATACATGTCACTCTGTTATGTTGTAAGGTACGATCAATTGCTTGATACGACCTTGTAAACATCGAATTACTGCTACCAATGACAGATGAAACTGTCCGGTCAATGCCTAATGTCTATCCCCATGGCCTACTCAGTCCCAGGTCAAATATTAAGAACACAAGACCAATTTCAAGGACTCCTTTATATTTACATAAAACTTGACCACACAGTCAACCAATTAGGAAATTAACATCTTTACAAAATAAAGGAAACAATGATAGGAAACTGAAGTAACATATACACAATTAATTAACTGTAATTCACAAATAGGAAATGACATACTAATAGTCAATAGGTCAAACGGAAGGATACGGCTAGAGGGATGTAATAACAATAAGAATGAAATGTTTACTTTACACACAACTAAGAAAATTGAAATAATCTTATAAAATACAGTTCTGAGTGTTAGTTATTCTTCCTGAATAGCCCACTATTACACACATCTATATTATGTACACTGTAATATTTTATAATATTAATTATGAATATCTAAGCTTTTCATCTATCCAATTTTGCAATAACTTATCTGGGAGACCTGACACCTAAATTTGTTCAAGTTTCATCTTGATCACTTTTGATAACTTTATCGTAAAGTTTTCATATGTTGTTCACCTTGCCTCCGTCTTAGCTGAATTTGACCATAATAAAGTAATATACACATTTATCACAATGTTACTATATAAATATCTGTTCATCCAATAAATTTAATTAAAGAAGTTCTATAGACATTGTTGATTTGAACTATGTAAACTGCTTCAGTTACAAGTTCTACATAACTTAATGGAGAACATTGGTATGAAAAATTAGATGTGTTGACAGCTGAATCACCATATCAAGAAGTGAAATTTCAACACAGCCGAAGATTTATTGCAAAATAACAATAAGTTACCTACTAAATATACTGAGAACAATGCGTCAAACGTGTTTTCCAAAAGTGTTAAATTTGATAGACGGAAAACCAATGGTCTCTGTAAACATCACTTCCATTGAATAAGGCAGATAGACATATACTTACAAAGCTTTATTATTGATGAAACATTAATTTGCATCTAAAGTCAATGAAGCATGTACAAGTTGAAGTGAACCCGGATAAGTATGACTAAGTTGCGCTTGTCGTATAACCAAAGATGTTTCTATCGAATGGACCCCACTCTTACGAATGAGAAATCAGAAGGCACTGATGGATGGAAGTGAAATTATATTTGATCGTATACAGAGCTTTAATGGGTTAGCAACGTCTAGGCTGGCAAACTATAGAGAGATGCTACCCACGGTGGATTTCGAGTCGTGATCTGGTGAAGATGCCTGACCGCGCGCCTTCAACTAGTTGTGTCCGCTAAAACAAACATGGTCAGCATCAATGTCGAGAGCTTATGCAACTATTTATTTTGGGGATTATCTACCGCTACAAAGTAAATGAAATGTAATCGATATGCACTTAGTGGTGATGCCACACAGTAGAGTTGTTTAACACTTGGATGATAACCTAACGATTTTAATTCCGTCTAAATGGGGATTTTAACTTGTCGATTGGATTAACATTAATACGACACAATTCGATGTTGGAAGGAAGTTTTGAAATTATCAATCGTCAGTTAAACAAAAGTAAGTATACTCAGCAGATTAATGTGAAATATTCTTATGTAGATGATATGGGAGAGGTATATATGGAAGCTTTATAGTTAGTGAGTGATGATGTGTATCATTTCAGCATAAATATATTATTATTCCGACTTAATCTGAAAGATGAAATACACGTAATCGTAGTATGAGAGATGTGTGTTAGCCATCCACCCGCCGTCTCGGTGGCCTAATGGATAAGGCGTCGGTTTCCGGAGCCGAAGATTGAGGGTTCGAGTCCCTTCCGAGACGCTGGTGTTATGTAATTTCGGCGACACTTGAATCTTGTTCGGGATTGTCTCCGGTCTTCCAATGGGTGGCTTGGCGTAAGTTTCGTACACTCATTAAGCAATTCTCTCTTAGTCTCCCAAAGTAATGTATTAAGTAGTTTGAAATGTATTCTCATGTTAACAATATTATTCGATCCTTAGGTCACGTCAGATAGTTAAAGTCTTAGGGTTTTCCTCATGTACTTGCTTTTGTTTATCAAACAACTCAAAAGGTTGATTTAGAATAACAGAATTACTACTACGCTTTATTTATTGCGATCGATTCATAATTTAGTCAGCAAACTATGTTCCGGTTGGAAGCCACAATGAGATTTTGGAGTAATTGTGACAACTGCATCCGATATAGCGACAACCAACCCACCTTAGAACTACATAACACCAGCGTCTCGGAAGGGACTCGAACCCTCAATCTTCGGCTCCGGAAACCGACGCCTTATCCATTAGGCCACCGAGACGGCGGACGGTTGGCTAACACACATCTCTCATACTACGATTACGCGCATTTCATCTTTCAGATTAAGTCGGAATAATAATATATTTATGCTGAAATGATACACATCATCACTCACTAACTATAAAGCTTCCATATACACCTCTCCTATATCATCTACATAAGAATATTAAAATCGTTAGGTTATCATCCAAGTGTTAAACAACTCTACTGTGTGGCATCACCACTAAGTGCATATCGATTATATTTCATTTACTTGTACATGCTTGATTGACTTTAAATGAAAAGTAATGTTTCTTATACTCGCTCAAATCGATTTCAGTTAGTGTGTTGACACTTTCACTTATAATAATAACTATACCATTTCCATATTTTTTAACTATTTGTGCTTAGTTTGCCTTGCAATGACTATCACTCTCTATGATTTAGCCTCTCTATTACGGTTTTCTTGTTTTCAAATCATGTTTGCAATCTCTCTTCTCATATTTTCCGTTCCCTATTTTCGTCTTATTTTCCTCTTTTTATCATCTGTTCTTCAACTACTTTTCTTCTTCATTCTTATAGGTGCCATTCTTGTCAGTTTTATCGCTGCGATTTCTTTATTTTTTTTTATCTTTGCCTTTCAATGACAACATCAGGCAACTGACTGATTAGAAATTGCAATGAAGATTAGATAGAGTAAATGTTTGATTGAAGGTGAATACAGAGTACATGTTATTAAGTTTAAATCAGTACAATAATATGTATCCATACACCCGCTCTTATGATTTTAAAGATTATTAAGTCTATTCTTGCCACTTCTTATCGTGGCAATTAATGTTGACTGATAAATGAGTCTGTTAGAAGTAAACGTGAATTGATTAGTCATTTGGGTTTTCTTTAAATAGAAGTTAGTTTCAATGAACTCTATAGTATAAACATGTGTTGACTTCCTACAATAATTTCGTGTGATATTGTTGACTGTATATCTGAGCTATTTCCGTTAATGATGACTTGGTGATTGTTTTGTGCGTGAAAATGACAGTTTATGGGTTGAGAAGTCGGGTAAAATGGACTGAAAATATTCATAGTATCACAATTAAATCATATCTGTCTTTTGATATATATCAAGCTTACCGTCAATTCTGGTTGGCGTTCTTCAAGTGGTTTCACTACACTACGGATCATTGTTGGACAGTCAATTGAATGGAACCCACCACTTTACATTAACTTCCTTAACCATGAGAAAGTAATTGACAGCGTGAACAGGCAAATATTATGGAGCCTTCTCAGAAAATATGGTGTACCGAGATGACAGTTAACATTATTAGGAATTCTTACAACAACACTGCAAAATGGTGCATAGAGAGCAGCTCATAGATTCATTCGAAGTGATTACCTGTGTCAGACAGAGCTGCTTATTATTTCCCTTTCCCTTCCTTATGATGATTGACTAGATTATGAAAACCTCAACATCTCAGCTGCCTATACTGTATGAGTAGTAATATGCACTGATTGATTGATTGATTGATTTTATCACCATCTTCAGTCTGATTCATCTTCTTCCAAAGTTGACTTTTTATATTCAACTTACTGTTAAATTGGTTAGTACTACTACTCCACCTCCTCCGCGATTTCTCGTCTTTTGATTTTGATGCATAGTATGCCGATGTAACATGCAGCAACCTAAATTGGTACACACTAGTGTCAAGTTGTGCATTATTTATTAGCGAATGGCTGAGTTTAAAGTATAGTAAAACTCAAGTCCTGAACTCAAATGGTGACCACAACACAACTTCAATAAGACTTGATTGAAATTCACCCAAATGTTAATGGTTACTGAATTGGAATTTAGTATTTCAATTGTAACCTGTGAAATCAAAGCCCGGTTATCGGGCTTACTTACTTTGATTATATACAGATGATTCTACCATTATTTTCAACACGTTTATTTGAGTAACTAAATATTAACCCACCATACTCCATGTTTGTACACATAAACATCAGATTGTCAACCATGCATTGATTGATTGTACTGGGTAGTCTATCATTTCATTTTTGATTTAGTTCTGTTGATCAGATTGTTACATGACCAACTAGAAATAAAACGAGATCAGGTTTATTCAGCTGACTGCATCCACCCATTAAACAAGGTGATGTTTAATCAATTTCGATTCACTTAGATTAGTGAAGTCGTTGTAACTCACCAAATAGAATTTGGTCCGTATTGAAATTGACTAGAGAAACATGACATTGGTTATTACTCAATAACGAATCAGTGTAGACATCTTGATCCAATAGAAATTCGGTTGTAGCTAGGATATTTCAGTGATAACTTCTTAGATTGTGAAGCTAGATGATCGTAAACAGTCTTTAAAGAGTTCAGGCATATTTTACTGACGCATGCCGATTAGCACATAACCTAGTTCAAGAAAAACTTTCTCATCGATTGCATCTAACAAGTTGCACTAATTTTTCAATTGTTTAGTTTTACGAATAAACTGATTTCTATTGAGCATACATCTAAATCCCTTCATCATTGTGAGAAATTTAAATAAATTGTAGAATAATTGAGAGGTTAGTGAAGATGTGACTTAATGACGAATCAGTACAGATAGATATAAGAGAGATGTATAATCAGTGCTAACATCGGTTTGTTTTTATGAATGTTTGCTAACATGCCAGCGTGTTAGTACTTGTCTAGCGAAAGTTAGGCTTTATTTAAAAAGATCTGTACTCATTAATAATAACTAGATTGTTGTGAATATGAAAAGAACAAATGTAAACTTATTCAGCAAAGCAAACATGAATTAAAACAAACAATCAAATAAACAAATAAATTAGAAGCAGATAATCAATAATTACCTTGATACACTAAGAATAAGAAGTTGCACAACAATATATGCAAATGAACCAGAGAACACACTTAAGCACATATACTAACATAGATAGATAGATCATGTATAGATAGATAGATAGATAGATAGATAGATAGATAGATGGATGGATAGATAGATAGATAGATAGATAGATAGATAGATAGATAGATAGCTAGATAGATAGATAGATAGATAGATAGATAGATAGATAGATAGATAGATAGATAGATAGATAGATAGATAGATAGATAGATAGATAGATAGATAGATAGATAGATAGATAGATAGATAGATAGATAGATAGATAGATAGATAGATAGATAGATAGATAGATAGATAGATAGATAGATAGATAGATAGATAGATAGATAGATAGATAGATAGATAGATAGATAGATAGATAGTAGATAGATAGATAGATAGATAGATAGATAGATAGATAGATAGAGATAGATAGATAGATAGATAGATAGATAGATCGATAGATAGATAGCTAGATAGATAGATAGATAGATAGATAGATAGATAGAGATAGATAGATAGATAGATAGATCGATAGATAGACAGATAGATAGATAGATAGATAGATAGATAGATAGATAGATAGATAGATAGATAGATAGGATAGATAGGATAGATAGATAGATAGATAGATAGATAGATAGATCAGATAAGATAGATAGAATAGATAGATAGATAGATCGTATAGATAGAATGATGGTAGATAGCTAGATAGATAGATCGATAGATAGAGATGGATAGATAGATAAGCTAGATAGATAGATAGATAGTAGATAGATAGGATAGATAGATAGATAGATAGATAGATGATAGATAGATAGATAGATAGATAGCTAGATAGATTAGATTAGATAGATAGATAGCTAGATAAGATAGATTGATAGATAGATAGCTCGATAGAAGATAGATAGATAGATAGATGATAGATATGATAGGATAGATAGATAGATAGATAGATAGATAGATAGATAGATAGATAGATAGAGATAGATAGATAGATAGATAGATAGATAGATAGATAGATAGATAGATAGATAGATAGATAGATAGATAGATAGATAGATAGATAGATAGATAGATAGATAGATAGATAGATAGATGATAGATAGATAGATAGATAGATAGATAGATAGATAGATAGATAGATAGATAGATAGATAGATAGATAGATAGATAGATAGATAGATAGATAGATAGATAGATAGATAGATAGATAGATAGATAGATAGATAGATAGATAGATAGATAGATAGATAGATAGATAGATAGATAGATAGATAGATAGATAGATAGATAGATAGATAGATAGATAGATAGATAGATAGATAGATAGATAGATAGATAGATAGATAGATAGATAGATAGATAGATAGATAGATAGATAGCTAGATAGATAGATAGATAGATAGTAATAGATAGATAGATAGATAGAATAGATAGATAGATAGATAAGATAGATAATAGATAGATAGATAGATAGATAGATAGATAGATAGATAGATAGATAAGACTAGATAGATAGATAGATAGATAGATAGCTTAGATAGAATAGATAGATAGCTAGATAAGATAGATGATAGATAGATAGATAGATAAGATAGATAGATAGATAGATAGATAGATAGATAGATAGATAGATAGATAGATAGATAGATAGATAGATAGATAGATAGATAGATAGATAGATAGATAGATAGATAGATAGATAGATAGATAGATAGATAGATAGATAGATAGATAGATAGATAGATAGATAGATAGATTAGATTAGATAGATAGATAGATAGATAGATAGATAGATAGATAGAAGAAGATAGATTAGATAGATAGAAGTAGATAGATAGATAGATAGATAGATAGATAGATACGATAAGATAGATAGATAAATAGTTCAATGACAGGTAGGTGGATCACTCGCATGATGATTGTTAATGTACTATGCATATGTTTTCATAAAGCCACATCCAGATCTTCATATTGTCTACCACAATTCACCTAACACTCCTATATAAAGGGATTTGCCACTATGGAGGAAGACATAGTAGTAATTCTGGAAAAGTATTTTGCTCTACACGATTTAATTAACCGAAGCTTTACAATCGGTGCATATCGATTTTAAAGAAATATAATGGTTTACGTAAAACCTGGATGAGATTACTTCTTAACTTTTTCGGATACCCTAAGTTTTGTTGAAATTATGTTTAAAAATTATGTGTAGTAACTTATGCATTTTATACTTCTCTTTTTGCATAGGTGTCGAAGATTGAACTTTCTTGGAATAATGTGCCTAACCGGTTGCTTGAATTTGTTGAAGAAAGTTGCTTCCAATCATTGTCTTATCTAATTTGTTGTATCGAGTTCACAATTTACATGCTTCGGATCATCTTTATACATTGAATTATGGTAAAATGAAATATTTGTACTCAAACTCTAGGCTTGAACTACAGAATTAATAAGAACTGTGCAATGTGTAAATGGTAGATTCATCCTCTCTTTATGGTCTGCTCACTTGACTGTATGGGTGAGTTTGAATGATAATCCTGGTTCGGTTGAACTACAGGTTTCCTAAAGATAACATTATCAAGCTCTACAAAAGAAAAAGTTTTTCTCAAATATTTGAAATTTCTATGGTGGTATGTTAATTGAATTAAATCGTTTAATTATGAAGCGTTCATTGTTGTTTTGGATGATATCATAAATGCTTGCTTCACTTCTAGATGAAATCCTTGCTAATGATTTTATCCAGAACTACATTGAAGACTTAGCAATTAAACTATTTTTCTTAAAGAATATACCACCATCTAAAATATTCAGCTGAGTATCATATCTTCCTCATTTCAAAAGTATACCATCATGAATATTACTTCGTTCTTACTACTTCATATTTAGTTGAATACGTCACAGATTGATGATGGCAAGGTACCATTGAAAACCAGGGAGCACTAGACAGCCGTTTCGTTGTATTGTGAAACTTTCTTAGCAATGCACACTCCAAATTCCTCCCCCAGGGGTTTCAGGTTGACAGCGAACACCTAACCCTCTACACCACTGGGTGGGCATCCAGTAGTAGAATTCCCCCTTCCATCAATAACCATCTCAATTCAATTACTTCATGTTTGATAAATACATTATTTCCATAATCGATTCATTATAATCTTTGTTACACTATCTACCTATAAGAATATCAGTTTGTTGTTTACTTGTTTTATTTTCTCGAAATGCTTTGTTTACAAGACAGTTTTACTTCATTTTGTTTACAATTTGTTATCGTTTATTCACAGAAAATCGGTCGATAGGAATCACGTGTTGTATTGATTTTTTAGAAAAAAAATAACAAACAAGGAGTATAACAATGAGTTCATTTTATTCATTTATTCATCTAAATATTCATTCATTCATGGTCGTTCGGCATATTCAATGTCTAAGAAGTGAACTGATAAGAATACTTAAATATATTTCTTCAAGTTTGTATAACTACCTGGATTCAATTACAGCAATCAGCTCACTAATGGCTAACTTTAGAATATTCATTAAGCTCTAGTGAGAAGTCATAACTGGTGGTGCTCAGGCATATCGGAAGTGAGACAGTTATCACCGATGACAATGAATTGTCGTCACATTGTGTCATAAATTAATGAGAATGGCGATTCTACGAATAGTTGTAGACTCAGTGGTGTAGAGAGTTAGATGGTGGCTAGCCTGAGACTTGTGCAGCAAATTATAGGGTACGTGCCTCTGAAAAGTCCCATACTAGGATGAAACACCTGTTCGTTGCTTCCTAGTTTTTATTGGTACTCTACCAACATCAATCAGTGGCGAATTCAGTCAAATATATGTTATTGGTTAACAGTAAGAGATTATATAAAAGTACGCATCGCCGTGCCCATTCAAAGAATAAGATATATAACTATGACCCAGAGGTTTAACAGCTATACGTCTTCTGTGAAGCCCGAAGGTCTTGGGGTTTGATTCGTTGGTGAGGTTGTAGATGGGGATTGTTGTAGGGTCCTAAACTAGAACAAAACAGATGTCTAATACTTCCTGATTACGACTTGATAACCTCCATAATAGGGACGTTAACGTTTCCATGTTTATGAAATATTCAGATGTTTTAGAGGCTTTATATGCCACTAGCATGCAGAAATGTCATGTACACTAAATGAGATGTAAGCTAAGCTTCACATGACCAATTAGAAACAATTTGCAAGTATTAAGAATGATGATGTATAAAATCATTATTTTTATTTGCATTCATTAGAGATTGATGTTGGTTAGGCAGTATTGTGAACCACTGAGAACTGGGTAACTATTTCGTCCCAATATGCGACTCTTTAGCAATGTACATCTCCAGTTCCATCACCTCACATCAGGATTTATCCAGTGTAAACCTAGGATTGGAAGTTCACATAGTACAAATATATCCAAAATAACCCAAGTGCGGCACTATAAAGAATTATTGCCTACAATAATAGGTCTCCAAGTTAAAGAACTTCACCTAACACAGAGGATTACATTTGGTTCAAATGATACAAGAGCTGATAACCAGCCTATAGGTACAATCAAGATAAAGTGACGAATTACAATAAAGCTCAATACACTTAATATTTCAAAGTTAAACGAACATGATTAAATCTCCGTTCATCTGAGTCATTCATAATTAAGGACGAAAATAATTAATCATAAGATAGGATTAAAGTTGGATTGTTGCCGAAATGTGGAATTCAGGATGTGCGTTCCATCCAATTTAGGACTCGTCATCTGTGAATATTCACCTCGAAACTAGAACTAAGTTCATTCGTACCAAACGCCACTTTGCAAATTAATTAGACTTATGAATTAACACAATGTTGACGCAATTCACTCAAGACACATATTTGTCTGCAAAAACTGATCATTTGTCGTCCTTAACAACATCAGCGGGAAGTTACAAACACTTCCAAATCACAGTAACATTCTTGTCTACACTTTCTGTTCTTAGACATCCATTCTGAGTTCGAGAACTCTGGAGAATTAAGAAGCATTACAATTCAGTGCTAGTCGTTCTTGTACAAGACTTCTCAGACACATTATTGTACAACTGTTCAGTGTCTATGATTTTAAATAACCTTGGAAGTTTAATAATAAGACGAAGTGAAAAATAAGAAGTAACCAGTAATAAAACAGTCAAGGTCGCTTAAAGGGATACAAATGTCGTAATTAAGACTACGAAACAGTACAGTTAAAGTAAAAATGTATGATACAGTATATATGCAGGATGTATTAGATGTTCTTGGTCCACGTCTTACAGCTGTTAATAAGAAAATCAATGAATTGTTAGATCTCTGTTAGACAGTCACTAAAAACCAGAAATCATTAGATAGCTATTTCATAGTAATAAAAGGCTCTTCCACAATATGCATCCATGATAAGACTAGGTTACGAATCTGAGACATGACAGCCATCCATTTGACAGTTGATAAAGTTGTGAAAACATACCATTCAGGAGTTCCCTAACAGAATAAATCGATTGTGCAGAGCTTGTGAGTTTTTAATAATTATATAATCTAAGTTAGTCCATGATGTAAAAACTCAGTAATTCCTTCAACTTAAAATCATAAATAAAGAATTGTGAATGACGTGTAAAATTATTCAAAGCATGATATTAAATCTGTCTACTGGATCAAATAAGAATTCTGAACAGACAAATGTCATGTATTGGTAATAACTTTCATTTCTATACTTTCGAATGTTAAGTATGATCACTGAAGAATGTACGCCTGTTTCATTATTTGTTTGTGTTAGTAAACCAACCAGTTTTCATCATATTTCATATTCCATGCTGGATCTTGCGTCTGACTATCTCTAACAAATATTTGTAACTTAAAATGCACTATCATACAAAACTTTATATTTGATTCATATTGTTACGCTGTCTGACTACAGGTGGATTGGTAATATGTAGACTATTAAGCATACCAAAGACTTACCGGAAATATATACAAGGGGGAATGAAATTTTTACTGATTAATGGCTTATCTTAAAGTATCAACTGATTATTGATGTAAAGGATGAAAATTGATTGGTCATTATTGGCGTATGTAAATCATGAGTAGATCGCCTCGATATTAGCTCTTAATCACACGTCCACAGGTTCATTCTATTGATGAATCGGAAATAGAATGTAACACGCTTCCTGGAATCCGCTGCGTGTCACAATACAGATTTACTGTGAAATTATTTCCACCAGTAATTTCGCCATATAATGTAATTATTATGTCATGCCTCGACTGATACATATAGAGTTCGGTCGACGTCAATAATGAGGCATTCATGGCATGCGTTCACATGTTAACAAATTCGGTTTAACGATATTGCGGTTACATCTTATATTGCAGAACACTATCTATGAACCCAGTGCAAAACCATTCAATTGATAAGACCCAGGAAACTCCGAAATGAGGATTCCTTCACTGAAATTTTCAGGAATTGAACCATTTGTTGCCCTAAAATAAATAGACAATATGGTTCTGCTTCGTCAAGTTGCGTACAAAATGAAGCTCTTTGATGGTGTCAAGTAGCAACCTAACCATGTTCAAGATTAGTTTCTTGATTTTCAGTGTTACTTCAAGACTGTATTTCATCAGCGCTTAAAATAAAGATAAGGAGTAAAGTAGCTGGTTCTTTAAGTCGTCTCCCTTTTCTTATAAGTCTGATCAGTTCTGATGAGTTTTTGTTTAACTAAACCACATGTTTGGCTTCTGTCATATTTCTTCATCCATGGCGTAGATGTGATTTCGTCTCCCAATCAAAGAACAAGTCCAATTCTCACCAGATAGCTGTGTTTTACTGTAAGAATATGAAACGTGGCCATTAAGAGTAGATGATGTCCGTAAGTTATTAATGTTTGAACATAGATATTTTCACAACATAGCTCGCATTCGCTGAGACCAGTGGGTAAGTAATGATGAGGTTCCTTAAATTTTGAGCTTGCGATTATCTTATACCTTACCTTCTGTGAATTATTTCATTCTCCCAGAATCAGTTCTTTGTGATTACTGTTGCTCCATGTTACACGTTGTACATGACTCACTGAAAGAATGGGAGTAACTAATGTCATATTTGTTTAGTCCTTTAAGTAATGACTGAATGTTATGGATAATATTTCAATATAGTCAACTAACAGGAAACTTTCAAAAAGCTGAATTCTCTTCCAACTACTTCAATTTGAAATCAAAATATAATACACACCATATCGAATCACTCAGACCAATGATCATATTATAACTCCATCAAGATTAAAAAATGGATAAACATGACACTAATAGTTCCCTATTCAATCATCAGTTGTATATCAGATTAGATGTATTTGAAATCAATCGAAACTAGAATAGCTCAAAAGTAACTAGGTTAAGTATACATAAGGCCCGATCGGCTTTTGCCAACTTGCGTCACTTGTGGCGTAGGCGAGACGTTCGTTTACTGACGAAAGGACGCGTTTACTGCGCACAGTCAGATCCGTTTTACTTTATGGATGCGAAACATGGCGATTAAGGATAGAGGATATTCGTAGGCTCTTAGTATTTAATCATAGATGTCTCGGTAACATTGCTCGTGTTTGCTGGGACAACCGAGTAAGCAATGCGTGGGTTAGGAATAGAGTACTAGGTAAATACGGTAAGCCTATTGATGAAGTAGTGAATCTTCACCGGCTGAGGTGGTTAGAACATGTGTTGCGTATGCCTGACCACTGTCTACCGAAACGAGCAATGTTGTCTGTTGTAGGAGTAGGCTAGAAAAAAGCTAGGGGTGGCCAAACGAAAACATGGCACCAATCCATGAAGTCATTGACAATTGGGCTGAGCCATGTTGATAGATGCAAACTACCTGGTTGGTGCCCATGCGATGATCGTAACAAATAGTCAGAGACTTTAGATGATATGGCTCAAAATCGATTGCAATGGAGCAGGTGCATCCACTCCTTGTCTTCCTCCAAATTCTAATTTTTGAGCTTATTATAATTTTCTCTTTACTGAATCACTTTTTTTGTTTAAAATCTCATCTCTGATCTCTATGCCATTCCATTAGTACTTACTCTGTTAATACCTTCCACTACTCTGGAATTCGGTCCGATAATTTAATCTCTATCTGCTAATTGAGGCATGGCAACTTGAATTGATGTATGCATGTACCAAGTTCTACATTGTAACTGACTGACTGATAATAGTGGAAAGGTATTACTTCTTTTAAGTGATAACTAGTAATAAATTTCTCGATTAAAGCATAGTTTCCTGTTTTGAGAACAACCTCCGACTATCATCTAATATCAATAATTTCCAATACTTTTAAATCAATCACAATGAAATCAAATGATCAACTGATTTTATTTGACATGAAATTTCTTTTCTGCTTGTTCATTAGCAACCAAAAATGAAAATAAAATAACAGTAATGAATAACAGTAATAGTAATAATAATAGTAATATTAATAGCAATAACAACATTAGTAAACAATCAGCATTCCAAATGACTAATAGAATCATAAAATAGTGGGATATTTTTGTCTATTTATGTATTTGTTTCATTTGTTATTGTTATTTTTATTCAAGGGTTTTTGTTTACTAGTCACTATGGTGATGGTGCCTGTTGTATACAAGTTATTTGGAAATTAACAAAAAAAAAAAGAAGTTTTATAGAAAATAATAATAATATTCATATGAATAGAATATTTCTGAAAAAAACAATAAAGAAGTTTCACTGTAAATAACATTGTGAGAAGCAAATAACGAAATCGAAAACAACAATAATTTTGGCAAAAATGTTTAATTGTATCCAATTCACCTTAAGATGTGTGTACAAAATGTAATACATCCATGTATATTTGTATATCATTATGTCATTGTGTGTGTGTGTAT
This sequence comes from Schistosoma japonicum, assembly GCA_025215515.1. Lineage (NCBI taxonomy): Eukaryota > Metazoa > Platyhelminthes > Trematoda > Strigeidida > Schistosomatidae > Schistosoma > Schistosoma japonicum. The sequence continues at coordinate 33,336,673 of CM046064.1, read as the reverse complement.
ATATATATAGAACCGATTTGTTCTAAACTGATTTGAGTAGCATTAGTAGTAGCAGTACTGGGATACATTATATAGTTAATGTAATAATGATGAAGCTTATTGATAGACAAAACAGACAGGAAGACATATAATTGATATTAGCAATACTAATAATACATAAAATTTATTTTAATGAAAATCAATCAAAATGCCATCAATAGTAATTGTAACACATATAGTACTTCACTCAACTACCTATCTATATACATATAGGTGTACACACTTAAGTAAAGGATAAGTGATTAGGTGGCATACACTCTTAGATACATACATCACACAATTATGTATATTTCCATTTTCATAGCATCTATTTCACATAGAACCAAAGATAGACCGGATTATATTATTATCTATTGATGAAAGTAACCATCTAAACCATTAAATAAGATAGTAGATAAAGATATTTTTGAGGTCACCAACAATATCAAACACAAAATCTAACATGTAGCATTTAGATAAAAGAAAAAAGAAAAGAAAACCACAAAACTGAAATAGGAGATTACAAGAAAACAGATACTTTGTGTCAGGGAAGGCGGTGAGAGGCCCAGGAGTGGGGGGGGGAGGCAGGGAATTGTATGAAAATTCTACAGAAGTTATAAAAAATAATAGTTGATTTTTAAATTTAAAAAAAAATGTTTTTCATTATTTCGGAAGCAACAATGAATTTATCTTCTAGTTATTGTAGATTTTCTGTTTTGTATGTATGTTTTGTTTCTTTTTTTTTTAAAAAATGTACATTGTTCATTCCAAATTTTTTTTTTTAAAAAAAACCAAGGCAACACTGTGAAAGAAGCATACAATAGACATTTGAAAGAAGTTTCAAGTGATCATAAAGTAAAGCAATAGAAAAACCAATGAATACAACAACATTAAATATGGTTTATTATAATGATACATGGATGGAACTATAAAATGAAAAAAAAATTGCATAGTTTCCAAGTCTCATCAATTGGCTTTTTTTGTTTTATGTTATTTTTTTTTTATACAAAGAAAGCTTATAGTGAGATAAAATTGGTGTGTGTGTGTGTGTTTCTGTGTATGTGGATATGAAAGAGCATACATTAATAGTGGTATACATATAAAGCATTATTCGATAGGAAGAAAGAATTTCGCACAAAAGTAATCAACCCTCCTCACATACATACACACTCTTCACGTAGTTTCATTTGGTATTGAAATTAGAGATCCATTCTATTGTGTTTTAATTGATTCATCTAAGCAAAGACATTTTGTGTAGAAGAGATTGACGGCTGTAAATGATGTCAGTGACAAAATCAACACTATTCTTTATAAGAAGTTAACATCTCCCATAGAAAATAAAGCAATTCATGTTATTGCTTAACGAAACGTTCAAACCAACCTGATCAGTATAATGAGTATGTTCGATCGAGATCAGATACATAGATTTTATAATCATATACATTTATACATTCGCATATATATATATATATATATATATATATATATATATATATATATATATATATATATATAAAGTGACAACAACATCTCTTCAGTAATAATAAACAGTTATTTGACGAAAATGAGATACAACTATTTTTTGGAAGGGTAAAAGGATATAATTTAATTATAATGTTGATTTGTTTAATTGTTTAGTGTGTTTAGTAAAAAGTTTATCTTAGCAACAATAACAACAGAATAAACGATTGATATGGTGCACAAATCAACAACAGTAGCAACAACAAAAAATAACGAAAGTTAATAGTTATATGTATACATATAAATATATTATTCAGGAAGGTTTGAAACATCATTCATTGTCTCTATCATAAACTCTGTCTCCATACATCTTTACACCGACATGGATAAACACACACACACACACCTGAGGACGGATTGAACACTAACCATTTTCAAACTGAAGCAGAAAAATGAAATACTGTGGATATTTTATTGCGTAATGGGTTGAGAGGGTGGAGAAGGAGGGAAGGATACATTTAATCATCATAAAATAATGGAAATCTGGTAATAGCAAACAGATGAAATCAATTAGTGTGATTGAGTACAACTGAAAGGTCAATGAATTTGAAGGAGGGGAGTAGCAAATATAGCAGTAGCATCAGCGTCAAATGCTGCAAGAAGTTGAACAGCATGAATGAATATCAAATTAGTTAATAGTTGAATTACAAGCCAATTAGAGCCTCATGTGAATGATATAATTATTATTGAAGGTGGGCTATAAGAACAAGGTAAACGAAAAAGATATCAATTATTTTATGATAAAATAAAACAAGAAAAACTAAATGAAATTGGGACTATAAATCAATAAATTCAGTGATCCGTAGGTTAAGCTGCATATGCGTGAAGCCTGAAGTTTCTATCTTTGAAGGGTACCTAGATGCTTGATACTTTAATACTTTTACTTGACAACTGATCATTGATGATTTATTTGTAATGTCTCCTCAGTTGATGTCATTTCGTGGAAAAAATGATCTCTCACATCCCACCTCAACAAAAATCAAATCACTATTAGATCTGCATTATTTAATTTAACATTACTTATTGACATGGGATAAACAACTAGTAAAAAACCAAGGATTACAAGATAGCAGTTTCGCTTAAGTATCAAACTCTTCAGCACTACATATACACAACGCGTCATTATGATGAAGCCCAGGACCATCCGGCCTATTCACGAATTAATGAGTGTTTGTAGTCTAAATAATTTCACTATAGAACAGAACAATACGACAAAAAAACTGCTTGAAAATATAAGCTCCATTACTATTTTAATGATTAATTCGCGATTATTAAAACCAGTCTTTTCATTTGGCTAGTAAGCGATCATCTTCAGTTTTATTCAAGATCTAAAGAATAGAATCACTAATCACTTAAATGAATAAATGATGATTGCCTTGGTTAACCATTAGTAATTATTTTTATATAACCAGGTTATAGTGTTACAGAGAAACTGTATTACAACTAGACACTTATAATCATACATAAAGATTGAAAAAACTAAGCAGATAAGAAACTCTCTTGCATAAATATTAACCGTGCAACTAAACATGATTAGTCAAATTTAAAAAAAAGTGAGGTTGCGCAAACATATCACGAATTGACTGAATTAGAAATATCGACCGTTGGGAGACGACTCAGTGGTCTAGTGGTGAAGTGTTCGTCGCGAAGCCAGAGCATCCTGGGTCCAATCCCTGTTGGGATGGTGAATGCACTCTGCCGAAGAGTCCCATACTAGGACGAAATAGTTGTATAGTACTTCCTAATAATCAATGGTTGTCCAATACAGACTAATTCGTGATATAAAGTTAAAGAAATTACTCTTGTACTAAACAAATCATGAGTCGTCAATGATAACAAATAACTTTGGAAAGTCAATGAAGAATTCCATTATTCTTCGGAATAATCTAGATAACTATGTATAGAAAGATAGAATATGTAAAACATAAACAGAAATCATCTAAAATCATTCTTAATTATACTTCGTTACTCAGGTATTATATATGACGTATGTTAAAGGATGAGTTAGGTGCCATAAAAGTACCACGTATACTAAAAGATAAGAAATACCACTTTGAATGTTCAGTATAAAAATGATCAGTATGCATATCACAACTCTTAGATTAGACATTTTGTAGAGTCTATATTACTTATATCTTAATCCATTTACTGGTCTACATAATGTTTTAGTAGAAGGCATTAAACTATGTAACTCTTTCTTTAATACATACCCTAATATTTACAAACTACGTGCAAACTACATGCATCTACTACTGATGAAAAAAAAACAAATCATGTGACACATTCAATTAACCTTGAACAGTGTATGTAAAGTAGGCATAGTGAAAAGAAAATACGGGCTGATTTCTTTTTCTTTTCGTTTTTTAACAAATCAACATACGAAATTCTATTCGTTATTTAGTTGCTAACACACAATAAACAAAATAACAAAAAACAAAAAAACATTCTGATCATAGGAAAGGGATGAAATTTTTAATATAAATAAATCTAAACAACCATTTATGGGATAATTATTGATTGTTGTAAATTTTAATCACAATAGACAATCGGTCTGATTTTGTTATTGCCTAATTTTCATAGGTAAACATAACTGTGAATATCGATGGAAATAAGGCATGAATAGAGGTAGGAGGAAAAAAGGAATAAATGAATGAATGAATGAAGGAAGGAAGGTAGGGTTAGAGAGATTTCAATAGAATTGGCACCATTGGATAACAGAATAATCAATATACTTGATATGTCGTTAATCATATGACACTCTAGTGACGCAATAAAACAATGTGAAAACTTTATATTCATTCATTATAACAAAAATAGAACAATTGATGGACATTGTTTTACATACAATGAATAGAATTAAACAATCAAATGATTAGTTTGTTTACAAGGAGATTGTATTCTTTACTAAACAATGATGAATGAAATTATGTTTATCAGATCTTGACTGAATGAAACTGATTGTATTCAGTAGTTAAGATAAACTAATGACATCTAGTTAATTATATGACAGTATTCAAGAGTATTTCTGTCTTATCTCATTTGAACTGATGTTCTGCTTTGAAAATTCACATAATTTAATCGTTAATGATGTTTGATTTCTCTTTCCAAATTGTAAAAAATCAACGGGAATACTTAAATACACTCTAATTATATACACATACCCGTTGCATAGATGTTTAATGCTCAGTTGCCTAGTGGTAAACGCGATGGCGTTTGGCATGTAATCGATTGAGTTCCAGTCCCGGTGCGAACATTACTACGTAGATGCATGCGCATCCAGCTGATGAGTTCTAAATAAGGCGAAACGCACATTCTTGATTTCACCTATCAGTCACAGTTCAATTTAAATAGTTTATACAATATTATAAGAATAATATTGTATCGAAGAAGTCATATGACTGAAAGAATAACGACTATTTAGTACATTATCAATAGTGATATCCGATAAGCTTCATTTCATTCTTTCTAAATATATTTTCTTCTTAGTGTTGGTATTCGTACTGAAAACTAAACTCTGAACCCTTAGCTAAAGAAGGATGAAGCCTATACTGATTATGATGTTTAGAAATACTGCTTGGCTTAGAGACCCCAAATTCACCATACTTTCATGAATGTTTCCAAATCTCCATTCTATGAAAATATATATTGATTGTTTAACGAATAATTCTTTTGAATCAATGATCCAAAAGATCAAAACAAACAAGCACAACTTTCAAAAGTGAAACAGCTGATATAAAATTGTCAATGTCAAAATGAGTATTACGTAATGCATGACATAAATAACTTGAATAAATCAACAGACATTTCAAATAATAATAGTGAGAATACAGTTTCGATTAAACATTTGATCGATAATGAGACAAGCAGAAGTATTATGTATAAAATTATCAGTGTACGAAATGTTTTCTGAATACTTGATTCAAGACTTGCAGGAGATTTCGTTTACATCTTGACAATAATTCATATGAATCTATATAGCATCATTCTTAGTAAATTTTGTCAGTTGTCAAAACTATCAATCATCTAAGTGAATTCAATATAGTGTAAAGTAGTTACGAAGTAATTCGTATATATATATTGATTGATGTTATGCTGAGCGATTCAAGACGAGTAACTGATTTTCCGAACTGTTTTTTTTTCCAGGAAACTATTTCACTTATTTTGAGTATATGTAAATCGATTATTTTATTTCTATTATTATTATGTCCCAATCGCCCTTACCTCCCATTAAACTGATGAACTGTATTAAATTATTTATCATTCAGGAACTATTATCAATTAAGTATGTTTCTGTTCCCTCAATTCCTAGTCATTATTGTTTCCGTTTTACCTATATACTATTCTTGCTATTTGTGCAGAGTCGTCAGGTTTTGTATGTATAAAAATGAATAATTGAAGTATAATCTGATTATCTAGTGGTTCAGTTGTCTTCTTTCCCTCATCCCGACTTTTAGGATTAGTAATAACGCAGCACTTGTGTGTGAATCCAGACTGGTGCTATCCGAGGTGACTGTTTTCCATGTATTATGATTGACCGTATTCTCAAAATTTACTCATCAACTTCCATGTGATATTTTAAGATCGAAAAAAGGATACGTTTTCTAGAGGTAGAAAGTACACTTTAGAAAATACCATTAAGTTCACATATCATACCCCAGCGTTTCATGAAAGATATTTTTAAATAGTTTCAACTAATTAAAGGCCGAGTCACAGTATACAATAATTAAAAGTGGTAAATAACAGGTGTAAGTAGTAGTAGTAGTAGTAGTAGTAGTAGTAGTAGTAGTAGTAGTAGTAGTAATAGTAGTAGTAGTAGTAGTAGTAGTAGTAGTAGTAGTAGTAGTAGTAGTAGTAGTAGTAGTAGTAGTAGTAGTAGTAGTAGTAGTAGTAGTAGTAGTAGTAGTAGTAGTAGTAGTAGTAGTAGTAGTAGTAGTAGGTAGTAGTAGTAGTAGTAGTAGTAGTAGTAGTAGTAGTAGTGTAGTAGTTAGTAGTAGTAGTGTAGTAGTAGTAGTAGTAGTAGTAGTAGTAGTAGTAGTAGTAGTAGTAGTAGTAGTAGTAGTAGTAGTAGTAGTAGTAGTAGTAGTAGTAGTAGTAGTAGTAGTAGTAGTAGTAGTAGTAGTAGTAGTAGTAGTAGTAGTAGTAGTAGTAGTAGTAGTAGTAGTAGTAGTAGTAGTAGTAGTAGTAGTAGTAGTAGTAGTAGTAGTAGTAGTAGTAGTAGTAGTAGTAGTAGTAGTAGTAGTAGTAGTAGTAGTAGTAGTAGTAGTAGTAGTAGTAGTAGTAGTAGTAGTAGTGTAGTAGTAGTAGTAGTAGTAGTAGTAGTAGTAGTAGTAGTAGTAGAGTAGTAGTAGTAGTAGTAGAGTAGTAGTAGTAGTAGTAGTAGTAGTAGTAGTAGTAGTAGTAGTAGTAGTAGTAGTAGTATAGTAGAGTAGTAGTAGTAGTAGTAGTAGTAGTAGTAGTAGTAGTAGTAGTAGTAGTAGTAGTAGTAGTAGTAGTAGTAGTAGTAGTAGTAGTAGTA